>JARVGS010000761.1:25540896-25551935 GCA_031762315.1 Hypsolebias antenori | reverse complement strand
TGTATTTTACCATGTCTCATAGGAAAAATACATGGTTACCCATGGTATACCCACCCATGGGTACCCATGGTATACCCACCCATGGGTACCCATGGTATACCCACCCATGGGTACCCATGGTATACCATGGGTGGCAAGCAAGCGCGAGGCCTTAGGTGTTTTGATTTCTGACATTGTAAACTGACTAGGTTTGTGGTATGTGAATGATAAGAAGGTGACAAATACTCTCAAGTATTTACCCAGATGATGTTGCTTCAACCAGTTTTTCCAGTGGCACGACACATTTCTTACCTTCTCTTATTGCAGATAAACTTGAGGTATTGATGTGTTCTAGTTTTTTCAGTCCTCTAGGAACATCAGTCTAAATTGTTTCCAGCTGTGCAGCACGTCACGCTCCGAGCACGTTGCTCTTGCAACCACAGGAAACTCTACGAACTAAACCGTGAATTTGGACCTACAGCACGTCGCCACTGGTGGAGGCGATCAGTGTTCAAATGAACTTTGGTTCCACAGATTTTCAACAGAAATCTACCGTTTCCATCATCAGTGTGTCATGTCCCTCTCTTGGGGCGAACTCTAAAAAAATGTTGCATGAAACAGTTTTGAAATTGCAAACGGGAGTAACCCAGAGGAACAGGGTCGTGTGTTGACACTGAACTCGCTGTGGAGATTTGGCAACAGGGTCTCCATCTGTCCAACTTAAACTTCGTAAAATCTTTGTATTTATTTCACACTATGCTTAAAAGAGCAGCAATGGGTTAAACTGACATCATCTTGATTCTTCTTCTTTTACCCATGATATTCATAATGTTTTCATTATGTGGTGAAATTTTCTCACGTTTGAGGCACAAAAAGTATTTTTCTCAACAATTCCCCAACTACTGTATTCATCTCCCGACCCTGAAAATAACAGACTCAGCATCTTATGGCCTCGATTGTTGTTAAAATGTGCAAATGTTTCAGTTAAAGCAAATAACACTTAACATTTGTTGTGTTTTCTTTCTTTTAGTAATTATGGCAACAAAAACATCAGTGGTGATGAATAACAAATTAGTTTGGTTTCATCTCGAAACTCCAAACTTGATGTTTTGTGAACCATACTGGGGTCCTGACTCCAACTTTTGAAACCATTTGCTTAAAATATATAAAAGAAAATCACACCAGAAGCCATTTTCCTTTATTTCCTTTCTTTAGGGGTAAAAGTAATAATAATAATAATAATAATGAGTATTAGTTGCTCTAGCTTCTCTGATGTTTCCCAATTAGCGTTCAAAGCTGTTGAAACTACTTGTAAATGTTTGCATCCATGACCCGTGACCCGAGAGATCAATACGTTTTCTGTCTGTGCAAAAAAAAAAAAAGAAAAAAGACCTTTGGCAGGAATTCAAAGGTCATTTTCAGTAGAACCAAATAAAAACATAATTTAAAAAAATCTATTTTGTAATTACTGGCGTGTGAAAATGTTTTTACAGCAAAAAAGCTCATGAACCACTGGACGGATTTCAACGAACTTCCAGAAAGTCACTACTGTACAAATCAAACTTAGCAAACGAAGAATCAGTTCATTTGTATAGATACTGAGCTAAAATTTGGTGTGGTAGTAGCTGGGAGTCGTTGCTAAAACATACTCCAAGCTTTTCTAACTGCCAGATCTTTGCTTAAAAACTGTGGCATTAACTCCTAGAGTCAATTCAAGATGTCTGCCACAGCTAACACAAATGGCTATATCTCAGTTTTACATATATTGAACTAAACTTTAGTGTGGTAGTAGCTAAGAGTCATCTCTAACACATAAACTGAGCTCTAGTCATTGCAAAAGAGCTTTTGTTTAAAATTTCATATAAAAAATTAAAAAGGAGTTGGTAGGTGGTGCAAAATTCAGAAAACAATCTTAGAATTTCCAACATGAATATTAAAAATGAAAAAAACTTGGGAAGTCAGAAATCTGCAAGATTAAAATATATATTTTTTATGATACAGAATAAAAATTCACAAAAATAAAAGTATGCTATTCTCCAATATTGCTGCGGTATTAATTTGTGAGGAAAAAAGGGTAAACATTTCATAAATTACTAATGGAGCATCTGCCATAAACAGTTGGAGATGATCCAAAACAATATGGCCGCCACACCCATTTAAACCTTAGGCAACAAACATGACAATCACTCAGTCAATTTTACAGACACAGAGCTAAACTCTGGCGTGGTAGTAGCAGAGAGTCATCACCGACACATACTCTGAGCTTTACTTGTTCCACAGGAGCCTTGCTTGAAAACTTTGGTGTTTACTTTTGGAGCGAACCCAGTTCAAGACGTTCACCATAACCAAAACAAATGGATACGACTTAATCAACTTTACAGACGCTGAGCTAAAATTTGGCGAGGTAGTAGCTGAGAGTTCTCCCTAACACGTCCTCTGAGCTCTACTAAAGGTGTCTAGTGAGATTCCACATCTTTCCACAGTTTGATCATTTCTCCTTTCTCAACATGAGATGATCTAATGTGTTCAACATAACGGTACTTCTTCCAGTTATCTGTTAACAATGGTGTACCGCAAGGTTCAGTCTTAGGACCCAACCGTTTCACAATCTAAATAAGGAATGTAGGCTAGATCATTCCTGATGCATACTTAAATTTCTATGCCGACGACACAGTAGTTTACTGTCGAGCTAAAACAGTTGCTAAGGTTTTCCAGCTTAGTCTGCTTTCGACATCATCCAGTCAGACTGGTTCCGTCTCAAACTGTGTCAAAACCAAAGGGATGATGTTTTCAAACACAGCAGTCCTTCCTTCTATTTTATCTTCGAATGGTGTCCCTGTTGAGTTTGTGGAGATACTTGGGTATTTTGGTCGATTCACATCTCTTGTAAGCCTCATGTCGAAGTGATTTTTAACAACTGATCAGTTCATGGCAAAACCCAACGCGGATATGTTCCTGTTTTTAGTATTTTACATCACTGTTTTTGCTCTGTTTATATATCATTTATTCTATTTCCTTTTCATTTTATATGCTTTTCATATGAGTGTCTGTTACTGTCTGTGCCTCACCTGTGTTGTTTGTTTAAAGCAAATGAGTCCTCGTGGCTCAGTGAGACTAACCTGGATAAATAAAGCTTGAATGAATGAATCTCAGTTTAAAAGCCCCCCAGGCCTCAGCTTTGTTGAAACTCGCAGAATGACCTTCGTCCGGGCCGTTTCCCAACAGCGGTTCTGAATCGAACGACGGGCCGCAGCCATTTAATCGCTCACCCAGTCGAATTAAAGAGTCAATAAGGAGCCAGTGTAAACAAGTCCACCCTTTGCTCTTTGGAGCCAGTCTCGGTCTTGCAGCACGCCTGAGTGTCGAAGGTCAAGAAAAATCAAATTACAGTCCGTCTCTTGACTGGGTGATTGGATCCCCGAGGGAGATATTCATCTACGGTTAATATTTACCTGTGAATGTAAATAACAACACAACAGAGTCCAGTTTGTCCACTCTGTTTGTTTCACACTTTGACCCGACCGGGTTAACCCCAACTCTGTCCACGTTCGTCCTGATGGAAGACAGCACGTCCACCTCCTGGGTCCATGCAGCTGGACGGCTCTTTATAAAACATTTGTCGACTACATTTTAGATGAGCCACCGAAGGCTCGGTTCTTTTTCCTTTCCCTGTATTATGTTGTCGTGGCAACCTGCTTCATTATAAACTGTCTTGGATTAAAAACACAAACCACAAAGCAAACATGATGCTCAGAAGGATCATCTTTATCTGGTACTTCTGGTTTATTTCTATTTTTCTTTTTGTTCCATTAACTCGACAGCGCCGTCCACTGGAGACACACAGAACTGAAGAGGCTCAAATCTGAGAAAAGAGATTCAGTTACAAAAAAAAATACTTTCGGATATCAAATAATCCCAAACTTCTCAGGTTCTGACCCATAAAGAAACAGCGGCATAAGATTGTGACCCCTAATATGACCAGTTTAAGTCGTATAACTTTATTAAATAAAGGCTTAAAGACAAAATAAACTGTTTATGATTAGGTTTGGAGAAATATTTAAAGGGAAAATACTCTATTATCAAACTTTTTACACTTAATTTAATTTATGGAGATTATTTGGGGACCCTAATTTAATAATTCATGACCCAAAGTTGGGTTTGGGGCCCCACTTTAGAACCACTGGTCCAAACAATTTTATTTATTTATTTATTTATTTATTTATTTATTTTCCTACATGAACAAAAATAATGCAACAAAGGCAGAACAGTGACACCCTGGCCACAAAGTTTATGGTTTTAAAATGAATCTTTACAAATATAATAGAAAAGACGATGGTGTTTTTGCAAAAATAAATAAAAAAAAAATCTGTTTTCAAATATATTTTGCGAGTGTTTAAATTGTATTCTATTATGTTCAGAAAAACGTAGATATTTGCACACCTGCAATATTTAACATGAAATAAAATAGAATTATATGGTAAAATTTTCTGTAAACTCCATATTGATCACAGTTAGAGAAAAAAAACTGATAAAAACTCCAAACAATTTATTTATAAAGGCACCATTGTCTATTTTATCATGTTATATCATCTTCTAATGTAATTTACTTAATTATAATATAATAATGTTTTGGTACGATATTCAGTAAATTATTTCTTTATTTCAAACATGTATAAAAACAGAATTGAAATAATGTAACAAGATAAACAATATGAAACATATTTGAAAAGGAGTGGGAAGAAGAACAAACTTATTTAATCCCATCCTTCACAATTTATTAACAATAGTAAATTTTTTCCTTATTCTAGATTACACAGTAATGAGTTCAATAAGATTTAAACAATCATCAAGTTATTTACTTATCCTATATAATTTATATAAAAATTATAGAATAAATTATCATTGATGTACAGTATTACTTTTAATGATAATCCTACGCACTCCTCATCATTATATCTTTTAAAAATTGGTACCAAATGCGTTGGTGTGGTCCCTAAATCCAGCCTCATGAAGAATCCTTAATGGTTGTTTTAAACTTTTATAATTATTGCTACAGATCGCTGCACAGTTACTTAAATGTGGAAGAACTATGGAACAGACTGTGAAGCGATTTGTAATTCAGAATTGACTTTGGCTTGCACACGTCTAAGAGGTTTCCATCATGTTTCTTAATCAATTATTACTCCCAGAAAATTAATTTCTTTCACACTTTCAACTTGAAAGCCATCTAAATGCACTTTTAATTCTGGTTTAGTTCTGCCGTAATAAAAAAAAAAAAAAAAACTTTGCTTTGCTCAAGTTTAATAATTTACTTTTATCAAACCAAATTTTTATTTGTTTTATTTATTAAGTTATCACCTGAACAAATCACCTTATACCACCTCATCACCTAATGATACCTTACACAAATCGCTAATATGCAAAATAAACAACTTAGGACCCAATACTGACCCATGAGGGATGCCACAACTATGTCCAAACATGAACAGTAATCAACTTCACCAACTACTTCCTGTTACAAAGATAAATGTCACCCTGTTCATCACATTGCTCATGGTGTCATAACATTCAAGTTTATTAATTAAAATGTTGTGATTTATGATGTCAAACATTTTGAATACTCGTTTCTGGTCTATTAAGTTAGTAATATATTTTTTAAATTGATATACTGTAAAAGTTGATATACTAGTAAATCATTTGCAACAGTTGACATTTTGTCCATAGATGATGATAAAGATAACTTCCCTTCCTTGTTAATTTATAATACTCTTCATCAGTGTTAACAGCAGTTGTTATTGATTGAGTTGGAAAAGTGATTATTTGGGTTAATGATAAAAAAATGAATGTTTGACACATTAAACGTTTTAAAAAGTAAATAAAATTTAAAGCAACTACAAAATAATGTTTTGGTCTAACCATGAGTGAAATGTTGGACATGGACTAATTTATCTTTGTTGGATTCACCCTAAAAATCTTTAGATTTAGTTTAAAACAAACCTCCATTCCTGTCATGGCGGAATTCTGTCAAAACTTCAAGTCCCACAATGCAACGCGCCCACTTGCGCCTAGCAAGGAAAGTACCAAAATTCATTCTACTTTCATTTTCGCTTGTTTATGCTGAGTAACTGCGAGAGTTTCTCAGTCAGGCTTCGAGTTACACAGTCTGAAGCGTTTATTTTCGTTTTTTGTTCCTCCTTGTTGTTTTGTTACAGTTAAATCCGTTTAACAAGTTTATTAATTTAACTTTTTTATCCGCGCAGTCGCGATCAATCATGGCTTCTCTGGGAATTCGCCTCGAGTCCAAGAAACAGGTGAGCCCGACTGTTAGCACGAAACATGCTAAGCCCGGTTCTGCTCGAAACACCTGGCTGCCAACAGGTGACGAACAGGTGATGATGAGCAGGTGAGTTTGAGTTTGGACCTTTAGCAGACTCACAGCAGAACCTGCCTGTTGCGTTCAAGGCCACGTAATCCAGTCAGGAAAAAACAGCTTCACCCTCCAAATCAAAGGTTTCCTCTTCTGAAATTAGTTTTTATTTCCATTTCAGGTGGATGACTTCTGCCAGAAGCTCTCCAAGGAGGTAATCCTTCATGAGTTTTGTAAATAACTTTGAGTTTTTTGTAAAATGTTTACATTTGCACATTGTTTTTGTTGTTACAGGCAGAGGAGTTAGTGTCCAGTTTTTTCCCTGAGAAGATTGAAGAGCTGCACATGTTGCTGAAGGTTTGAATCTGGCTCCAGAAGCAAAACTTTATTTTTTCAAAACTCATTTTACATTTAAGGTGTTTATTAGACTATTAGTGTTTATTAAAATATACATGTTTAAAGTTGAGCAGTTCTTTAAAAAGCCTTAAACTAATGTAAAAAATGTGCATGCTTTGCTGCTAAGTATAATAAGCATATTATAATAATATATTATAAGTATACCTATATACAAGTATAGCAAAACATCTCAGAGAACATGGTGTGGGTTTCAATTAAATATGTAAATGTCAAAAAATTATTTTTGAAGCCTGCCCACTTCAAGATGTCCGCTACAGTCAACTGACCCTAAAAACCCAACAGTAGCTGTAATTATTAGTTTTACAGATGACGAGCGGAACAAACGCTAGGAAGGAGCGCTCGTCCTTCAGTTTTTGTTAGTACGATGAAGATTTGTCTGGCACAGACGAGCGTTTGAACCCAGACTGTGAGCTCTAACACCAAACTTGTTTTTGTTTTATTGTTTTTTGTTAGACATCTTTCAGCTGCGATGACCTGGCGTCGCTAAAGGCTCCGCTGGACATCCCCATCCCGGATCCGGCCAAAGAGGAGGCCAAACGCAAGAAGAAGGAGGAGGTCTGTTCCAACACTCCCAGGAGTTTGCTAAATACTCTCATTCAGAGCAATTAGCTGATATGACGTGAGGAATTAGATGTTTTAAAACAAGAAGCCTGAATTATTTCATTTATTTCACTCTTAGTCGCCGACACTCCGTTCCACAACCGCACACATTTTAAACCACCCAATTTAAGGCGTTTAAAGTACGCTTTATGAAGAGTATTTAAGATGCTTTAAATGCATTTTTTCATTAAATCATCAGAGAGAGTAAAACCAAACTTTTAGTAATTAATAAATTACAGATTTCTGAGATGTGACCAGTCTGACAGCTTATTTATAACGAACGACTCGCATCTTTCCTCAGTCTTAAAGCTGGTAATGTTCCACTGGTTCTACTTTTAATGATAATTAAGTGGAAATAAAGTGTTATTCTGTGTTCTGTGGAACTTAAATTTGTACAGTTACGAAGCCAAACAAACACTCATATCAACGACTTTGTATTGATTGATATTGATTAGGACTGTCACAATACCAAATTTCGCTGGGCAATTAATTATCTCTGAAATTATTGCGATAAACGATAATATTGTTTTAAATTTGACAATAATTAGTAATTATTGTCAAATTTAAGAAGAAATATTGGTTGATTTGTTTTGCATGTAGTATCTTGTTTGACCACTGGATGGCAGTATAAGACTGTTTGAACCGAAGGATGGATAATGAGGGAGTGAGCAGCGGGTCTGCAAGACAAATGGGAGGGAGGCCCCTTGACGTGACATGGGCTGTCTCTCTTTGGTTCTCAAAATGGCGGACGCTCGGTGTGGTTTGAGCTCTTTAGCATATGTCACACAAAACTTTTAATAAAAAAAAAATCAGTAAAAAGTTTTCAGCTTCTTTTTGCAGAGAAAAACAACTTTTTAGACGAAGGCACAAGTTTCAACCGTGAATTTTGGAGCTTTGACAAGACAGAGGTTTTTTCCCCGAGGTCGACCTGTTAGCTTAGCTTCTTTTAACCATCCAAAAATGTGATTTTGGATGGTTAAAAGGATTTTTAAGAAAAAGGGAGGGATCAGTGAAGACACCGGAGTTGAGCCTTTTGTCGTCCAGTGTCTTCAGTAGAAAGAGACATGAAGAAACGATAAAGCCAATAAATGAAAATGAGGTCGATAATTTTCATTTATAATGTGATTAATTGATTTATTGTTTATCGCGACAGGTCTAATATTGATATTTTGTATTTGACACTTTCTAACATTTGGTTTTTCATAGGTTAACTAACAAAACTTTCCATTTGAAAAAAAAAAAAAAAAACAAGGGGAGAACATTTTAGTTACATAAAAACAAAACTGCAAATAAATACTGTATGTAGAAAAATGAGCGTTCAGAAACACATTTCTTTCTAAAACAAACAAAAACAAAACCTTTAGTCAAAGAGAACAAGCACGGTTGAGCCGTCTAGGAGAAAAGGCGTCAAAAATATAAAACGATAAACTATTTATGGGATTTTGTTTGTTGCAGAAAGAAGCTAAAGATGGGAAGAAAGACAAGGACGGCGATAAAGAGGAGGAGGATTCAGGTAAATGAGAGGACAGGTGTGGGTTTGTCTAGAAAGTGTCTGAACAACACCGTAATAAAGTATGTTCTGTATTTAAATTAAAGAATCTGTGTAGGAAGTAGTGCAGGCGGCTGAGTGTTTAGGACTGTTTTCCCTCCAGGACCTCCGTGCGGCCCCATCTACAGCAACGAGCGCGTGGAGAGCCTCCTGAGGGAGGTCCAACCTGAGATCCAGACGCTCAAGGAGAAGCTCAACACGGTCGGTCCTGCCTGTTTTCTAACGCTGAATCCCCAGTTGGTCCCCATCAGCCAGTTGAGACTGAAATAAACCTCCTGTGGATCCAGGAACCGTTCCCGTTATCACAGGTTTATTTACACAAATGTTTTCCTGGCAGGTGTCGATGTGGGTGCAGCTCCACATCCCCAAGATTGAAGATGGGAATAACTTCGGAGTGGCCGTGCAGGTTGGTGATTATCACCGCTCGACCGGAGGATGACGTGTCTGAAACATAAAGCTTTGATCTTGTCCAACAGGAGAAAGTGTTTGAGCTGCTGACTAACACGCGCACCAAGATCGAGGCTTTCCAGACTCAGATTTCAAAGTAAGAGCCCAAATCAGCGCAGCAGGAAGAGGAATACAGGTAGTCCTCGGGTTACGGCGGTCTCGTCTTGCGACGTTTCGATGTTACGACGCATCTCCGTTATTCAAGTTACGTCGGTTTTACGATAGTTTTACGACGTTAAACGTCGTAACGCGGCGGCGCAGCAGCGGAAGAATACAGTACGCGGTGCAGCGGCGGAGGAGTACAGAGGAGGACGGCGTCACTAGCATCCCAGTAGGCCATTAGCTCTTCGTTAGCCCTTCATTATGGCTCCCAAAACGCAAGGAGGACTCTTCTGATGGCAGTGCATCGAGGAAAATGAAGGCCATCACCATGGACTTACGGCGAAAATCGGTTTATGCGCTTGGTAAAACAGGTACGTCACATTTATTTACGTACATTCCGACTTACGTTAAATTTGGTTTATGACGCCGCGTGAGAACGGATCTCCGTTGTAAGTCGAGGACTACATGTATATATGCCAATAAGTTGAATTAAAAGAAGCATGACATATGTTTATGTTTATACAGTGCTGCTGAAGATTCTCAGTAATCCCGGTCATGGCCAATTAAAAATAAAGAAAATTAAATTAAAACAGATTAAAAACAAAACAGCTGGACTTCTATGCTGAAGTTGAAGATGTTTCGATCCCCATGCGGGGGGGCTTTAGTTCAATGTTCAAAGTGTTTTCACAGCAAATTGCACCTCTTTTATCACAGTAAATACAGTAGATTTATCTTTAAAAAAGTATATTAGTGATCATAGAAGAACAGCTAAGGACCTGCAGCTTACAAATGGTTTTAAGAAATGTGACATATTACAGATGCTAAATCGGTGTGGCCTTGAAATTCCAATGATATTTTATAAAAAACACAGATGTAGTTCACCCTGCAGTGGGATGTGATGAACATGAAGGATCCTTCAGGAGCTGTTAATCAGTGTTTGTGCTCGTAGATGAATGTGAAGATTTATGATCCATCTCATCTCAATCAAATCAATCACGGACAAGAAAAGCATCTGTTGAATGTAAAGGTCAGTGTGGATCCAGATGCCTACAGATGTTACACACTTCAGTGTTAATTCCTTTCATTCAACCTGGAGACTTTTCCACGCAGCGTCACGGCCCACGGGGATCCGTGTCCCGGGCCCTGATTCAAGATGTTTTTGTAAAACCGCAGTTCAGAACTAAGATCTACCTTAATTCAGGGAGTTGGATTATGGAATGACTTAAAGAGAGATGTTAAGGAAGCCAAATCAATTTGGTCAAAATCGAATTGTTAAATAAATATACATAAATGTATTTTAATGAGTAATGTATGATAATTGAAAATTGAGTGAGTTAGTTACTTGTTTTGTTATTTACACGAAGTGTTTGTTTGAATTGTTTATAAAGGAGCAGATTTAATAAGATTTTTCTTCATCTGCTGCCTTTCATTTTATATTTTATACTTGTTTTTTTTTCTAATTACGTGTGTCATTTATAAAATGAATAACTAACTAACTAAATAAATAATTAAAATAAGTGCGGCCGCCTGTTGGCCCCTCGCATGGGGGGTGGGGGTGGGGTTCCCACCGAGCGCCCT
>JARVGS010000761.1:25513219-25525700 GCA_031762315.1 Hypsolebias antenori | reverse complement strand
ATTAAGCGCAACAATTCTATATTTTTGGCTTAAATTTGACAGAGCTGGTGTATAATGTAAAGGTCAAATGATTCGTCTCCTTTATTATACTGTTTGACTATGAATGTGATTCCTTTGCAAATATCTTTGACTTATTTCAATGGTTGGATAAGAGTGAACGGAAACTACTGCCATGTCACAGCTTGTAACAGAACAGGAAATACAAAATGACCTTTTTGTTGCATAACATTGAGAACGCTGCAGGATTATCAGCACATACATTTAGGCATCTTTTCTGCAGAATATCTCCTGTAGCCACAGAAATATAAAATCCAGCAGTGATCACCTCCTCAGTAGGTAAGCCAGAACTTCAGCTAGGTCCACGTCCTCCTCTGAAGCCGACTGTCGGTCTCCCTGCTGTCTGTCTGCCGACCTGCGGCCTCGACTGCTGCTGCTGCTCTGGTTCGGTTCTGATCCGTCAGACCGATCTGCTGGGTTGTCACTGGAAGAACCCCTTCCACAAGACATCCCAGAACTGGACTGAGAGCCCATAGACTGAGAAGGCCTGGCGGAGAGAGTTAGGAGAGTTACTACAGGTAAGGATTTACCTGAGGGAGTCAGTAGGACAGACACTGAGGGGTGGGACAAAACAGACGTTTGAAAACAAAAAAAAAATAATAACAAAAATAAGCTCAAGCTGATTATTTAGGTATTTTTTTTATTAACACGCAAACTTTGCGTTTACTAAATGAAAACCCACATTCTTACAGTGTTTCCACCCATAAAGGTAAAGGTTCTTATTGAAGGGTTAGCTAACATTGCTAACGGTAGAGCTACCGTTTGACTGTCCTCCTCTGACAGCTCGTCGGTACCGGCGGTTCCGGTCGTTCTGCCGCGGACTTTACACACTGTTGGGTCCGGAACCAGACCGCGGTGTCTTGCCGGAACCCGAAGGTTTGACAGCACGGTCGTTGGTCACTTAGCTAACCGGAGCTGTCCGTGAATCGCCATGTTGTTTACAAAAGTGCACCAAAAAGAAAAAAAAAAAAACCAAGTCTGAGCATGCCCCGCCCCAACTGATGACGTTTTACCATCACGTGATCTGGCCCGTTGTTCTGATTGGCTTAGAGGTAGCAAGTGAAAAAATATCGCTTGATAAACAGGTCGACCCAAATTTCTCACCTCATAAACAACATATCTTGGATTGTAAGAGACTAAACGTAAATAAAGACATTTTTATACAAATACTGACTTTATGAAGGCATATAAATTGCTTACCATCTTCTAAACTCAAATGAACTTTTTAATGTCAGTTTATTTGCTTCTTCTGCTGCCAAAACTTAGTATTTTAAGCCATTTCCAATGTGTTGATTTCAATAATTTGCACCAAAAGTTCAAGATACCAATAAATCACCGGCTTCCATAACCATCTATGTTGACTATGACTGTCCCCTCATTGACATCAAAGCGTCCAACAATAATAACATTATTTTAACAGAAATTATTTGGTTTCTTTTCCAGGTATCAACTGAAAATGACAAGAAAAAAAGCATGCAATCTTGTCTGGGATTGGACTCATCAGAATATTTCTTTAAATAAGCAAAATGTAAAAAAATTTGAAAAATAAACTTGTGTGAAGAAAATACACCATAAAATGATGCATTTGTTTTTAATTTATGCTGAATATTTATATTTACTTTAACGTTCACACAAACAGTTTGAAGCTATTTAAGTAAAACGACACAATTTGTGCCCCCATTGTTTGATTTTATGTTTTGCACTGAGTAATTTTAAACATTTTGAGTAGCTTACTTTAATATTGTGTACACTGTACAATGTAGTTTTGTGCCAGGCACTTATTTTGAAAATGTGTTTGCATAAATCATTCTGACTTCTTAGTTTTATGTAATTTATGAGCAAATATTTAGTCTACATATTCAAATTCTCAAAATATAATGCCTATTATTGTTTTAAAAGACGCAACTCTGATTTTCTGTTCACACCAAAGTGACATTTTAATATGGTAAATGTAGTTTTTATATTATTCTCTAATAAAGGTAACTTATATTTCCTTTCCTGTGTCTTTAATTATTTTCTGCTCTTCTGTGGTTTATAGGTGCTATTTAATTTTCTGTAATTCTTTGATTTGTGACTGTTACAAATAAAGCTTGGAGGGAAAAAAGCAACTTGAATGCATGTAAACATAACTTTTTATCCTATGAGCATCGCAAGTTGAACAACTTCATAAAATAATTAAGTCTTTAAAATATTACATTTTTAAGAATTGTTTGCCTCTAAATGTCTTGAGGTGTTTCTGTGTGGTGTTTTGTGAATTATGTGTTTAACCAAACAAAAAATACAAAAATAATCAATTTATTTGTAAAATAAATGTGCATACAATTATATAAAAATCAACTACAGCTCAGCAATGAACAATCCCTGCGAGAAGAAATAAAAGCAATTAATTAAATAAAGTCAGCTGGTCAAACACACAGATTATAAATATTTTATTTTTAAATAAATCAGATGTTAAAGAACTGCTCACTGGTTTATACCTGTACTCATAAAACAGTTGAAGATCTGACAAGTCCATTCGAAGTTGCACGTAAACACCAGTATGTTAAAACAGTCCACGCTATAAGTCATCATTCATTTAAAACAACTACTGTACAAGCATTTTTCCCACAACATATTTAAACATAATACATAAAAACACATTTCCCTTTTTGATCAGAATCCATTGGATGAATTTAAAAAAAAAAGTTTGTTCTAACGTGCATCAAATGACTTTAAACAACCAAATAATAAGGATTTTTATCCTTAATTATGTAACAATCTGTAATATTTTGTTATAAACTGTAACCACCACTATAGTTTGTGTTATTATTTATTTATTGCGTAAAGATTTTCATTTAAAGATAAAAAAAAAAAACTGAGGTTGAGCACGTCAGTAAATAAATTACTGTAGGCCATTTTTTTTCTTTCCCAACATGTCACCACAAATTAACTTGCATTTTAAACAATGGCGTGTAAACAGAGCGGGTTTTAGTGCAGCAGAAAGTTCAGGAGTGTTTTGGAGAATCTTCCTGGTGGGTTCATTTTATGAAACGGGCTCCAGCACCAAAACAACAATAATCTCACCTGAGGTACAGCTTCAAATGAATAAAGGTTTGTTGCTGTTTTCACGTTTGAACCTTTAAATTGAATAAACTTGATTCAGCTCTTAGTTGCATTTGATCAGACGCACCTCCTGCCTATAAAACACGAGCGCGGAGCAGCGCCGCGTAGTGCTCCGGGCGATACCTTTTAAGGTACGTCGTCATTTTCCCATCAACTCGCTCATCTCCAGTAACACCTGAGGAGGAACAAAAGTGCACAATGAATACTTTTTTTCATCCCTGATGGAAATTATTTAAAAAGCACATTGGTAAAATCCTTGTGAGAATGATGAGTCAGCATTTACTGTTTTACTGTTAATCGTTTCTTCTGTGTGTTTTTATTTTAAGTCTAACCCCTTCAGCATACGTGGTCCGATTTTAGCTGTTCGAATGTCAGAGCTTTCGGCTCATTCCAGAGGTGGGTGCTGTGATTTTTGGGTTTTGTGACTTTTAGCATTTTTTTCCTCCAAATATTCACCTTTAGTCACAATATTTCCTCACAGAAACACATTGAGATCTTGTCAATTCCTTCAAAATCAGCTTCAGTCAGCTGACTCTACTTTGGTCTTCTTACACTACCTTTAATGATTAGCTACCATTCCGCTAATTTTTATTTAAGTTACCATTCTTTTAGTTTAAGTTACCATTCTTTTAGATTTTAGTTTCTCCTGAAGTTGTAATGTGGGAAAAAACTAAACTTTAGTTCTTCTTTTGCTCATTTTAGTTAGTTTTGCAAAGTGTTGCTCCTGTCATGCTGCTCTTTTTGTGTTTCTACTGTTTTTCTGCATTTAGCTGCTGTTTTGGCAATTTTAGTTTTTTGTCTATTATCCTGCTTTTAGCTACCATTCTGCTACTTTTGACTTGAGCTACCGTTCTGCTTGTTTTTTTTTTAGCTGTTCCTAAAGTTTACTGTTCTGCTGATTTTTGGTTTATCATTTGTATTTCATCTTTTAGCTACAGTTTTACTAATACAGTATTACCGTAGTATTAGTATTGGTAGTTTTAGCTATAGTTTCGCCAAGTTTAGCTTCTGCCATGCTGCTCTTTAGCTTATTTCTAGTTTCTAATTTCTGATAATAAATTCTTATTTAACTACAGTTCTGCAGCTATTAGTCTGTGTTCTGCTGCTTTTAGCTATCATTTAGCTTTTTTTTTGGAAGTAGCTACTGTTCTGCTTTTTGAGTAAGTTTTTCTTATTTTAGCTACATTTTTGCTGATTTTAGCTTGATCAGCTGTTTTACTTCTTTTAGCTTCAGTTTGATTAATTTTATCATCTATTTAGCAAAATTTAGCTCCTGTCATGCTGCTTTTACCTTTTCCCCCCAACTGTATTACAGCATTTAGCTACAGGTTCGTATTAATAAGTTTAGCTTGCGCTTGCTGATTTTAGCTAACGTTTGGCTGCTTTCAATTTTAGCTCTTGTTTTTCTGTTTCTAGCTGTACATACCATTTAGCTTTTTTTGGATTTAGCTTTTCTCCTTTTAGCCACTATTATGGTGAATTTAGTGTTTTAATTTTTTTTAGCTACTACTTTGTATTAGCATAATTTTCCTAGTTTTAGCTACAGCTTTGCTAGTTTTAGCTCATATCTAGATGCTTTGTAGCTTTTTCTCTACTGTTCTGCAACATTCAGCTACAGTTTTACCGCTACAGTATTACTTTAGCTTCCGTTCTGCTGCTTTTAAATTTTAGCTACCAAACTGCTGTTCCTGGCATTGGCTACTGTTTAGGTATTTTGGCTAAAGTTTTTCTAATTTTGGCTACAGTTTGGCTGATTTTAGCTTTACCATCTATTTTACTTTTCTGAGATAGTTTGATGAATATTAGCAACCGTTTTGTTACTTTTTAGCTACTGTTTAGCTTATTTTAGCCTGTTCTGCTTGGTTTGACTTTAACTATTCAGTTGTCTTTTAGCTCTCACCATTCACTCTATAAATGGGATTTATGAGCTTTTAAAACTTACCAAGTTTTTTAGCTGCATTTCTGATCTTCTCTTGTGCCAACTGCACATCTCCTCCCTCTGGTATGAGGACCTCTATTTCCCCCACGTGATGGCCAAAGTCAGCTTGGTCCAGATCTATCTTCACCCCCTCCTCCCCCAAAGTGAAGGACCGTCGAGTAGTTGTAAACTCAGCAAAGCATGCCAGGTTCAGTTTGCTCAGCCAGGAGCGGTCTTCCTGTGAGGGGGT
Organism: Hypsolebias antenori; assembly: GCA_031762315.1. NCBI lineage: Eukaryota > Metazoa > Chordata > Actinopteri > Cyprinodontiformes > Rivulidae > Hypsolebias > Hypsolebias antenori. Next base: position 25,520,373 of record JARVGS010000761.1, on the reverse strand, counting down.
CGTCTCCGCCTCTCCGTCCTCACAGGCGACTTTTATGACCTCCTTCACTCTCTGGTAGATTTCAGACAGACTGTTTATTTCCTTGTAATGAGTACACAGCGCTGCGTCCGCAGGCCGCTCCTCGCTTGGCTCTTCTGCGCTGTCGGCTGTTGCGCACTTGAGCTCCCAGCATCCCTTTCGCTTGCGTAGCCACATGTCTCTCAAAGTCAGATTAAACTCTGGAGTGTCAAAGTACTGGTCGTGAAACTGGCGTTGATCAACACAAACTGCAGATAGAATTAACATAAAAGAAAACCAGTCAGTTGCTAACAGTGCTGCGACAGATCAGTAAGCGTGAAGTAAATTATCCTGGAAGTAGCGCAGCAATTAGTGGAAGCATTCATGGGCAGTCCAGTATCTGCAGTATGAACCAACCTCTTACCTCCAATGTTCTCCAGTGTTTCCAGGGTCTCAGCGCTGAACACAAACTTTCTTTCCACTTCCACAGTCATCTGAAATAACATGACAACATCAGCGCTGAGAAAGTCCCGACTGAAAACAGACCCAACCAAATCTTGCAACTTTATTTTGGAAGAGCAAACCTGCCTACAGTAAGACAACTCTCCTGAACCTCTAGTTTTTATACATGCATTTGAAAAACAACACCAAGCTTTCTCTATTTTTCCACTCTGGTGGTTCCATTTCCCTTTAAACTCAGGTCCTCTACCAGAGCCCTGGAAGTTTGAGGGTTCTGTTTTGTATCTCAGCTGTTCCTTGACTGTGCTCTTCTGGACAGAGATCTCTGATGATTTTCCAGGGATCTATTGGAGACACTCAGTTTGGGGGTGCTTTAAATACCACTGAGGCCTCAACTCTCCACAACTTCTTCAATTCCTCTTCCAGACCTTGGTATTTCTCCAGCTGCTACTTCTTCCTGATGTTAGTCATGTGGGATTGTTACATCTATCACCATTGCCTTCTTCTCTCACTTGTTGACCACCACTAGGTCCAGTTGGTTAGCCATCACCTGTTTGTTGGTCTGGATCTGGAAGTCCTATAGTATCTTAGCTGTTTCATTCACCACCACCCTGGGTGGCATCTCCCACTTTGACTATGGGACCTCCAGTCCATACTCTGTACAGATGTTCCTGTATATTATTCCAGACACTTGGTCATGGTGTTCCATGTATACATACTTAGCCTGCCTGGATACACTCTGCTATGGTGTGTTGAGACTGTCTCAGGGGCATCTTTGCACACACTGAATCTTGGGTCTTGTCTGGTATGGTAGACCCTGGCCTCTGCTGCTCTTGTGCTCAGGGCCTGTTCTTGTGCTGCTAGGATTAGAGCCTCTCTAGCCACTGGTTGGATTTGTTTTCAGCCAATTCCTCAATCTGCTAGTGGTACAGTACATGCCATGTGGGGGCTTATCTTTCATGATGGCTCTTTTTGTTCCTCTTCTTCCACAATTGGGTTTCTGCTGCTGCCTGAGACATTCACTCATCAGTTCATCATCAATGGATTTCCTTCTGATGTTCTCTAGGATCTTAGTTGTTTCATCATGTACAGTGGCTAGGGCACATACTACTCCTCTGCTTCCCTCCTTTCTTTTAGTCTCAAGGTACTGAACTTGGGGTGAAACCCTCCATGCATTGTGAGGAGCTACTGAGTCTTGATGTTCCTGTATATTATTCCAGAAACTTGGTCATGGTGTTCCATGTATACTGAGCCTGCCTGGATACACTCTGCTATGGTGTATTGGGACTGTCTCAGGGGCTCTTTACACACCCTGAATTTTGGGTCTTGTCTGGTATGGTAGACCCTGGCCTCTGCTGTTCTTGTGCTGCTAGGATTAGAGCCTCTCTAGCCACTGGTTGGATTTGTTATCAGCCACTTCTGCAATCTGCTAGTGGTACAATGCATGCCATGTGGTGGGGGCTTATCTTTCATGATAGCTCTTTTTGTTCCTCTTCTTCCACATTTGGGTTTCTGCTGCCGCCTGAGACATTCACTCATCAGTTCATCATCAAAGGATTTCCTTCTGATGTACTCTAGGATCTTAGTTGTTTCATCATGTACAGTGGCTAGGACACATACTACTCCCTCTGCTTCCCTCCTTTCTCTTAGTCTCAAGGTACTGGACATGGGGTGAAACCCTCCATGCACTGCGAGGAGCTATTGAGTCTTGATGCCTTCTATCTTCTTTCTATCTTTGTCTTTACAAATGGACTGTACTTATATAACCCCTTCCTATCTTATCAAGATATTCAATGCGCTTTACATTACAATTGGTGTCCTCATTTACCCATTCATACAGCACTCTACTAGATCTCTACAAAGATTAATCAGTGCTTGATCACATTCATACACCGATGGGACACACATTGAAGGCAATGAGGGGTTCAGTCAGTGTCTTACACAGGGACACTTCGGCATGCGACTGCTGGTGGAATCAACCCAGAACTCTCGCACTGGAGGATGACTGCTCTAACCACTCAGCCACAGCTGCCCTTGTGCCATGCAAGGGATTATTTTCTCGGCTTCCATTGAAATGCACTAGCAGTGTTTGCATGTGCGTAAAACTCTTGGGTTTACAAGGCTGTTATGCCAGCTGGGTATCTGATGACTGGCACAGCATTTGTGTTGATGGCTTGGACTTAGTTCCTACTATTCACTTGGCTCTTGAGAGCCTGTCTTACCCCCTGTAGGATCATGATGTAGATTACTTTCTTGTGGCCTCATCATGGCTGCCATTTGCCTGTGGGATTCCAGGATATTTGTAACCATCTTGGACATGGGCAAGGTTCCTTCAGGTACCTCAACCCTCCTCAAATGTGATCACCTTGCCTCTATAGGATACCATTAGCCTCCATTTATACAGTCAGAATGGCATCCCACTGTCATTGCAGTATCTCATATAGTGAAAGTACAAAAGTAGGAGCTAGTCAGTTAAACGTCTGCAGGCAATGTAACTCAATAAGTCAAGTCAAGTTGGATTTATTTATATAGCACATATTCCCTTAGCAAAACAAACGGCATGAAATACAGTTATATGCATTATTGTTCTGATGGATGCTCCAATATGTGCTGCTGTTGTTTGGCATATTGTACTATTTGTACTTAGTATATTCTTAGTTTAGCATATTTCTTAGTTCATAGCTTAGATGTTATTACTGTTTTTCTTTACAATTTGTATTTTTGTTGGATGTAACTGGGACCCTGTGTACATACTTTCATTCCACCTGTAACTCATGTGATGTGAATGACAATAAAGAACCTTGACCTTGACCTTGATTATTGATTCAACAAATTTAAACCCACACATATAAAATACTACTACTACTACTACTACTACTACTACTACTACTACTACTACTACTAATAATAATAATAATAATAATAATAATAATAATAATAATGATAATAATAATAATAATAATGATAATAATAATAATAATAATAATATTAATATGATAATAATAAACAAAAAGTATTAAAAGCTCAAAAGAAAAACATAAAACACAAAACATAAAATACTAAATCAAATCTCAGTGTTAAATGTCAGATAAAACAGGTGTGGTTTTAGAAGAGATTTAAAACAGAATGTGAAGTGGCCTGTGGGACAGATTGTTCCAAAGTTTAGGGCCAAGGACTGAAAAAGCCTTATCTCCTCTGAGCTTCAACCTGGTTTTTGGTACATCCAAAAACAGATTGGTCAGAAGATCTCAGCGCCCAAAAAAGAAGTAGAAGTAGCTCAGAGAAATATGAGAATGCAAGGCCATTAATGCACTTAAAGGACAACAAGAGAATTTTAAAATCAATTCTGAGACATACAGAGAGCCAGTGAAGGGCGGACAAAACTGGGGAAATATGCTCAAACCTACAAGCTCCTGTTGAGCTTGAGCTGCAGCATTTTGGACGAGCTGAAGACGAGAAAGGGAGACATGACTGACCCCAACATAGAGTATGTTATAGTAGTCTAGCTGGGTTGTAATGAAGACATGAACTAGTTTTTCAAGGTCAGATTGGGTCAACACAAACTTTTTCTCAGCTATCTGCCTTAACTCGTAGAAGCTTTTTTGTAGAACAGAGTACATCTGTTTATTAAACTAAAGTCAGATTCTAAAACCATCCCAAGATTTTTAACAGACTTGAGATATGGCTCAAGAGAGTCTAGGTTTACAGGAACAAAGACAGCAGTAGAGCTAGAGCTAAACACAAAAACTTCAGTTTTCTGATTGTTAAAACTTAAAAAAAGTGAAGCTATCCATGCCTTAATGTAATCAAGACAGGTTTTTAGGGCAGATATATCTGACAAACATCATCATATCAATGACACAAAAGACCATGTTTCCTCAGGATAGACACCAAGGGGAGCAGATACAGTGAAAACAGAAGGGGTCCAAGAATGGAGCCCTGCGGAACCCCACAGGAAAGAGGCACTGAAACAGATAAAGTATTACTAACATTAAAACAAAAACTCCTGTCACTCAGATAAGAACAGAACCATTCTAACGCTGCACCCGTAATCCCAACCCACTGTTATAATCATGATATGAGGATACTGTGGTCAACAGTGTCAAAAGGAGTGATGAGGTCCAGGAGTACAAGTATCACAAACTGACCAGAATCATTTGCTAAAATAATGCTGTTACAGACCCTTATCAAGACTGTTTCAGTGCTGTGTAATTGTTTAAAACCAGACTGAGAGATCTCAAAAATTCCATTCTCATTCAAAAACTTGTTTAATGGAATAAAAACTATTTTCTCCACGATTTTAGAAAGAAAGGGAAGTTTTGAGATTGAAGGATTTATGATGAAAATGTTCATGATCCAGAATGTTCTGACATATTTGACAGTGTTTCTGTGAAGTTTTTGGATTTTTTTTCAAGTTAACTGGTGCGTAAAATGAATCTTATACAGAAAATAAAGTGAATTAAAATGCAGAAACGATCATCAGCAGCTGGTTACTGACCTGCCGCTGTCTTGGAAATCCTTGCTCCTGGTAAAAGAGACAGAGGTGGCACTTATTTCAATACAAGTAAATTGTTTTATAAAATCAAATCGAAACAAGCAAGAAATTTAAAATATGGCCGCATCGTTCTGTGATCTACTGCCGAAAATGTGTTTTCTCTATTTTTGTTGTGGCCTGACTGTGAGGAACTTCCTCTAGAATGAAAATATCTTAGAGACAACATTGAGGAAACGCGCTGCTAATATTTGTACCAGAAACTTCTCCTGGAAGGGATTTACTCTCTGTGGAAACATAAGTGCACACCAGCTCATCCCATGTACAACCCAACAACTCCAGCCTTTTCAGTGTGGACGTACTTGTAGAAAACTCCCCAAAGTTTAAAAAATTCAATCCTGCTACTCTCCGAATGCATTAAAAAAGTTTTGGAGAAAACACTGGCTGGAAACTTCGCATTCATCTGATCTAAACGTACATGTTGAAACCACCATGAATCATGACCTTCAGATCTTGGAGCCAGTGACTCAACTTTTGGATGAGACTTCTTTTTTTTCAGCTTTAGTTCAAACAAAAGCTGAAAACTTGAAAATCTCTGAAGAAAAGCTGAGGCCAAACTACAAATATGTCCTACAACGATCTGACAGTCGGGCTGATGCTGCGTCTTGATGCACACATGATGTGAGTAGAACACAGAGCCACACATGCGAAGCTTGTCATAAATGTTTTTTAAAGTGTGTGCCCTGAGTTTTACCTGTTCAGGTGTTTGAAGCAGGTCCTCCTCCTTGCTGCTGGGCTCGCTCTGACACGACATGATGCTGATTTCTGATCAGCAGGCTCCTTCTTGGGGAGCTGAAGGTCTGTGTGTGTGAGATATGAGGAAGCTGTGTGTGAGTGTGGTGTATTTTGATGTAGTATCACGCAGCCTCCGGAAGTCATCACTTCCTGTTGCAGGTGGTAACGTCAGTAACTGTGACTTGTGACTTTTTACTCAATGTGAGCTGGAAAACTACATAAAAAACATGTCTGCTCAGCATTTGTTTGCAGACGCAAACCTTGTCAGCTTTAGGTGAGCTGCCTGTCTATTAGCAAAATATCTCATGAACCATTGGGCAGATTTAAATAAAATACTTAAAGCAGATACATAACTACATCTGCTTAATGTTTGAAGTCAACTTGATTCAAGATGGCCACCGCAGCTGGTTGCCCTTAGAAAACACATACATGGTTATAACTTGTTATAAGTAATATAACAAGTAATAATAACAACAATAACATAATAAAAATATGTAATATTGGATCATTTTCCTCAATAAATAAATGACTAAGTATAACATTTTTGTTTCATTTGTTCTCTTTATCTACTTTTAGGACGTGTATGAAAATCTGATGATGTTTTAGATCACATTTATGCAGAAATATAAAAAAATTATAAAGAGTTCACAAATGCACCACATGTGTTGTGAGTTGGATAATTTGACACTAAAGTAATATAGCAACATCCATTTTGGTGTGTGGATGCATCTACAGTATGTGTAAGAAAGGTCGTTTTTGAAAACTGTATTGCGACGTCAAGATCCAAGATGGCTGCCAGTGCCACTATCCAGATTGTGAGGATGATTTCTTGAAAGATAAGTGTGTGCTCAGTTTTCACTTTGGTGTGTATCTGCATCCAAGCACTATTAGAAAGGTCCTTATCAAAAATTGGGTTGCCACAAAATTCAGTCCAGAGACATCTCAGGTCACTGAACACGTACAGAAACATTCATATACTGTATATGAGTTAGTAAAAGTTCTCTGTCTAAGGAAGCAACAGATTGAGTTGAATCTTCACTTCATCACAGTCTCCCATCCTGAGCAGCACAAAGGAGACAGTGGAAAGAAAAAACTCCCTTTAACAGGAAGAAACCTGTTAACGGGATCAAATGATCAAAACTAAATTATTGCAAAAATATAAATGAAATAGTATCGTGTATTAGATTTTTTTTCTTTGAAATTCTCTTTCTTGGAAACTAAATGAGTTGCTTTTTTTCAATCTGTAACTTCTTAGATTTTTTTTGTTTTATTAGGCCCGAGCAGCGAAGCGCTGCGAAGGCCTATTGTAATCGTAGTGTTTATTATTATTATTATTTTTTTTTTTTTATTCTTCCGTCAAATGAAATGGCCTTTTGGGGGCTTTATCATATCCAAAAACTCACCAAATTTG
>JARVGS010000761.1:25495975-25510254 GCA_031762315.1 Hypsolebias antenori | reverse complement strand
GTCCCACTCCAACGGTTGCATAAACTTTCGACAAAAAAAAAAACTTTAGATGGAAGACAGCGTTTTGCGCATGTGTCCGAATACAGCAACACTACGGCAAGCCAGCTGGACAGGGTTAGCTTGTAGCTTTGCTACTTAGTTCTCGACGAAAAGACGTTAACGCCACTTGCACACAATTTTCAACACACAAAAAAAAAACCAACGGTTAAATCAGACACCTCTGATTTTACATCAGACAGCAGTACTGCGGTTAACCGGTAGAAGACAGATCTCTATTGTAGGCTAAATGTCTATCGTTTCTACCGTGTACCGTATATACAGTATCGCGCATTCCTAACACTTATGCAACAATTAGTTTATCCTTTGTTATTGGTGGCTACTTTTTGCCAAGTCCTTAAATATGTTTTGTTAAACATTTGCCATAATTAGGTAGTTTTGCTACTTTTAATGACCTCCTTTGGTGTGTTTAGCTACCCTTTTATTCATTTGAGCCACTTTTGCTGCTGTTAGCCAAGTCTTTTTTTATATTTAGCTACCCTCGTGTTATTTTAGCCATTTTTGCAGCTTTTGCCAAGTTTACCTACATTAAATTAGACGTGTTACATTCTATCATGTTTTGCTACTTTTTGCCATGTCTTGTTACTTTTACTGACTTTGCCATGCTTATCTACACTTGTTACAATGAACTAGTCTTTTGTTACTTTTAGCCAAGTATTTTGCTATGTTCAGTTAACTTTTTGTTGCATTTAGCTAAAGTTGTTGAATTCAGCTAACTTTTTGCTACTTTTGGCCACATCTTGCTACTTTTAGCTAAGTCCAATCCTACTTTAGCTAACCTTTTGCTACATTTAGTAAATTCAGTTTGCTTCTTTTGCCTTTAGCTTGTGTTTTACATGTTAGTTTTTACCTGGTGTTAGGTTTCTTCAAGCTTTAGTGACTCAGTTTGAGCTTCAGCTGCAGCTTTTCAGTATTCAGGCAGCATTTCTCTTTCAAACTGCTGTTTTTGAGCCACCCTGGGTTGTTTTTAACGTATGAAACAGGCTATAACCTTGAATGCTTTATATTACAAAGGTGGCATTAGAGCAGTTGCATCATTGTGTCATTTGATACAGTCATGGCAGACAAAAAAAAAGGGAACCTCCCAATGAAGGACCCAGGGGAATACAGCACCAATCAGTTTCACTGTAACACAACTGGAAAAGTTGTTACAGTGTTAGTTCAACATTTAACACACATACCTCTGATTCAAGCGCATAAAAATTGCACTTAGTCCAGTTTTCTTTTAAGATAAATTTGATTTAACTGATAAAACAAGAACAATGCCAATCATTGTTACTTTGCGTTTTAGACATTTTTTTTTTTTTATTTGGATTTTGATTTTTATTTGTATTTTGAAGCAGGATTGTTCACCTCAGCTTCTGTTTTTGTCAGGAGGAGTCTGGAGAGACGGTGTGCAGTGAGAGAAATGGGGTGGCGAAGTGGGTGTGCCCCCTGTGCCAAAAAGGGCAACCTGACAGATCTTCCATGTCTCTACACCTCACTGAGCAACACAGCGTACTTCCATCGTGTGTAGGCCGGCTGCTGGACATCGTAAGTCTGGTACGGGAGTGCATTTTGTTTATTTTTAACCCCACTCGTTGCACAACTTTACTGCCTGTGTGTGTTTTTCTCCGTGAAATAAGTCAGGACGAAGTGGATGAAACTCTCATAAAGTAATCATGAAATAATATGCATCCCTTCAAGGACTGTAACTTTCTTTAAGCTGGTTTTTGCAAGTAAATAGTTGATTTTAAGTTGTTTATTAGTCCAGGGCATCTTAACTCAACTTTTTTTTTTTTGGTAAAAGTAAGGAAGCATAAATAAGTGATGCTTGAACTGCAGGAACTTTTTGTTTGTTTGTTTGTTTGTTAGTTAGTTAGAGAAGTTTTAAAACTCATTATGTAAGTCAAAAACAGGAGAACAGCTTTTACAAACAGGAACAGAATGGACGAGCAGAAAAAAACAAGTATAACCGCACTAGTGTTTATAGAAGAGGCATTAAAATGATATACAGTATTTTGAACAAACCAGTGAAAACATTCTTAATTTCTTTAACTGACTTTAACTACACCAGGTGAAAACTTTGTGTGTTTCATTAAAATCAGGGGTTCATGAGATATTCTGCTAACACGACAAACCTTATTAATCAAAGACTGATTTTAAGTCCAGGGTTTTATGTGCAAATTTAAAAGCTGTCTGTTTTCTGCTCGTTAATCGTCCATACTGAGGCATGGTGATGTACGATCGACTATCCGAAGGAGCTGTTGGGAATTACACTGACAACTTTTTTTAAATTTTTACAGGCCGTTTTAAAGCAGACCGCCAGAGAAGAGGACTCGGCTGCTCTGGAGTCTGCAGGTGTGTGCGATAAAGCCTTCAAATAATTTTAAATTAAGCACAGAAAACTGCATTTTTTGACACTTTGATAATATTTTATTGTAAAAGCTCTTATAGAATGGTTGTGTACGAACTTGTTTTAGCTGTAAAAATGACATAACCGTTATTTTTTTATTTTTTAATTATATGAATTGATTTGGGGTGCATGTTGTAGAAAAAGAAACAATTTCAGTAATGTTTCAAATTACATACACTATTTATTTATATGAAATGGCCAAAGATGACCAGAATGCTGCACAATAAACTCATAAATCACAGCCGTGAAAACATTGGAATAAGTTTAAACAAGTTTCTGCCTGAAACGGATTATTCAAAACACCTAAAGTGTTGATTCTAATTGAGTCAAGCGTAAACATTAATGACAATTTAGGTAGAATTAAATAAAAACATGGAACAGTTGGCAGCAGATGTAGGTTTAGTACATCTGTAAACTACACAGGTTACACTAAATATGACTATTTGCACTTATTTTCACCAGAACAGTGTGAATTTGTCTTAAGATCTTAGTTTAAGACTCTAGAATAAAGGGCGGCAGGTGATGTGCATTCTTTCAAAGAACGTTAGGCCTTTCATAACGGGTAGTGTTCAGTCTACAACTCCACGAGAGTAAAATGTTTGTTTCTTCACAGATGCTGAATCCTCACAACTGAATCACGCTGAAGACCCCACGTCAGACCCCTGCAAGTCCAGTGAGAGTTCAGACTTGGCCCAGACGCTCGGAGACGAAGAGATGGAGGAGGAGAGTGTAATGGAACAGGAGGGAGGTGAAGCTGAGCCCGTCCCCGAAGAGGAGGGAAACCCACACACCGAAGCCAAGCTGCAAAATGCAACCGAGGACACAGAAACAAGCGAAAAGTTTAGCGACAAGAACTGCGCGCCGTCTGAAAATGGCACGCAGTCGTTCAGCTGCAACGCCTGCCAAGAGAGTTTTTCCAGCAGATCCACCTTGAGTGTTCATTATAACTCTGCCTCCCACATCCAGAGGATGACCTCAGGTTCTGCAAAACACAGTGCAGAAAGCAGTCCCCAGTCTCCCTCTGTTCATCTCCTGTCTCGGCCGTACGTATCAAGCAAACCCTACCAGTGTGCCGTTTGCCGAGTCTCCTACAATCACGCCATCACCCTCGAGAGCCATATGAAATCCGTTTTACACCAGACTCGCAGCAGAAACGCTGGAATGGCTGTGAAAAGTGCCGCCAATTACAGACGTGGTGCCACCATAGCCCCAAGACCTGCGGCGACCACTACTGAAACCAGAACGGGGTCGTTGGTTACCCCCAGCAACTGCGCCGCATCTGGATCGGTGGTGATGACCGCGGAGAAAGACCAAGAGCAGATTACAACCTCACAAGTGGCTCCCCCACTCCTCACCTCCTCGGTGGCCTCAACTCAGGCAGTCTCAGCCTTTCTCACCCTTTCCCATTCCCTCCTCCCGTCCCTGTTCGCAGCGAGCGCTGCTCCCGGTGCCACCGCGCCTCAGCTCGTGCCTCAGCCTCACATGGTCATGCCCTTGATTTTAAACGGGCTCCAAGCCCAAACTCAGCAGCATCAAGACAACCAGCAAGGCCAGGTCCTCACCCAGTGTTTGCCGTTTGTAGGCCTGAGCCCAGCCCAGCAGGCCCTCCTAACCCAAAGACTTAACAGCTTGCAGAACCAGTGGCCCTCGTCGCTTGTTCCAGCTCACATAAGGACCCCTCAGGAAGAGCAAAAACAAACTCTGAAATGTGAGGGGGAACACGAGAAGCAGAGCGGCGAGGAGCCAAGCTCAGAACAAATCAAGGACATGAATAGTTGGACCTCAGAGAAGGAAGAGAGGCCTAAAGGAGAAAACTTAAACAAAGAGAAGGATGAAAGTAACGAAGACGATGGGAAGGAACATCAAGATGGCGGAACAGGTGAAGGCATTGCTACAAACCAGCAGGGCCCAGAAGATGATAAAGAAGCTTGTCTGAAACTCTCCCCTCGCAAGAACATCTCGTCGCCTTCGGCATCCGTGCCTAGCCACTCCAGCCTCAGTCCTGTCAATTTAGACCTAACCCTCAGTCCTGATTCTACTCCTCAGAAACCCGGCACCAGCCCCAGCGGTTCCCCCAAATCCAGCACAAGTATGAATGCCTTAACTACTAACCAAACCCGTCTCCGCTGTAATGCAGTGGCATCTGACTATCCAGACTTCCCGGTGCTGTCGGAGTTCCAGTCCGAGGTTCTCTGGGCGTTCTTGGAGTCTCGTAGTGAGGCAGATGCTGCCAGCCCCGCCCACGAGGACTGTGAAGCTCTGGGTAAGGAGGTGGGTCTTTCAGAGGAGGAGGTGCGCAGGTGGTTAGCTCAGGCCCGGCAAGTCAAGCAGAGACAGCGAGAGTTAAAATCCCTGTCAGAAAGACACATTCAGGGGTCCGACGATGACTATGATGATGAGGAAAGTTCACTGATTATTGCTGAAGGTGATGATGATGAGGCGGAGGCTTCAGGTAGTCAGGTGATAGACTTGTCCTGCACAAAAGGAAAACGCAAACGAAGAGCTGCAGGGAAAGGAGGTGAGGGAGAATCTGTTCTCACGTCAGACTCAGAAAACGAAATGTATACTTCCATCATCGTTTCCGACAAGAGTCGGAATAAATCGTCCCGGGAGAGCCCCCAAAGTCCGGCTAAAGATGAAGTGCAGCAGGAGGTTCATGGAGATAAGGGCTCAGCTGGAGGAAAGGTTTTACGCTCCACAACGGTGTTTCTCTCGGACGCAGAGGAGGAGTACGAAGACGACGAGAGTGGAGGAGGACAGCGGGCCAGAAGGAAAAAACGGAAGGGGGATTTTGAGCGTGATGAGGTAGATGTGAAGAAGGAAAGACAGGACCCGGATGTGGATCTGGAGCTGGAGGCTCAGGGTGACCCTCCAAGTTCACAGAGCTACATGATGGACCACACAGAGATTCCAGCTGGTGCTCTACACTCACTCCCTCTGTCCCTCGCTCCCTTTTCCCCCCAGTTTCTCAGCCCTTATGTTCTGTCCCTCACTCCCTCAGTGATTGGCGATGGGAGCAAAATCTCAGTCTTTCCCAACGCCCCGACTATTGCGCGTTTCTCAAACTCGCTGCTCTCGCAGTCTCTGTCAACTCCTCACTACCTGTTCAACGGCGATGACTGCGAGGCTGCTCTAGACCTCAGCATGGGGAAAAACTCCAAAACATCATCTTCCTCCTCCCCGTCTCTCGCTGATAAGATCGCCGTACAGAAAGGGCAGCTGCTGGACGGACTTGGCTTGCGGCCAACATCCAAAGGTTTGGTGGTTGTCCAGGTCAAACCAGAGCCCCCATCCGACAGCCCTCTGAGTCTGGTCAACTGCAGAAACATGACAAACTCCAACGTTTTTGCCAGCGCACAAGACAAAATGAGCGGCACGCCGTTCGAGAAGGAGCGGGAGCAGCAGCAGAGGAAGTCCAAAGGAAAACGGTACATGCGGGACATGCGTCGCTCGAGGACCATCATCCAAGCAGAGCAGCTTGACGTTCTGTATGGTTGCTACTTCAAAGACCCAAATCCCGGCAAGCACGAGTTTGAACAGATATCTGAGTGGGTCCACCTCCCAAAAAAGGTTGTCCAGATCTGGTTCCAAAACATGAGGGCGAGGGAGAGGAAAGGCGAGGTCCGATTCATCAGCGATGGGACTCTGGCAGCGGTTGGCAAACCCCTCATCAAGTTCACTTGGCCCCTTTCCAAGCCCATATTCTCCAACAAGCCCGCTCAGAACAGCCCCGGGGCCGTCACATCTGCACCGATCGTGCGTACCCTCATGAAGACGACCCAAGAGCCTGAGAAGGAGCTGAGTAAACCGGTCATGCTGAAAAAGATCACCCCTGTTCCCATCAAGCCCAAGGAGGTGGTTTCCTGTACCACGGTATCTCCAGTGAGCAGCACTGCTTCTGCGGTGCCAAAGACCAAGCTTGAACCTACCGGCAACGTTTCGATGCTGAAAGTTGCCCCCATCGTCAATCCCCCCGTACTTTTGGCACCCCCAAAGGAGCCGATCCCAGTCGCCCCACGAACGGCTCAGAAGCAGCCGGAAGAGGAGAGTGAGGATGAAAAGACAGATGAGGAGAAGGATGATGAAAACGAAATGGCGTCCAGACCTGGAACGGTGAATCGGATGGTGCCGAAGCTCCCCACGACGCCGATCAACAACCGGCTCTCTGCCACAACCGTGGTGCCCCAAAAACAGAACGGGCTCAACTACTGGACCCCTAAAGCTCCCATAAAAATCAACACCTTATCAAGAGAACAGCTGTCTCTCCCAGCACACACGACACCCCGCACCATCCCGCCCCCTCCCACCCCCACCATTGCACCAGTCAGCCCAAATACTCCCGGCTCTGCAAAGGCTGCCTGCCCGAGCTCCCCGGTTATGCCCAAACCCCGTTCGACGGAAAGCAGCTTCTTGTCGAACTCATCCAGTCGCCGGCCGCGCACTCACCTGTCCTGCCTGCAGCTGTCCATCCTGCAGTCTTGCTACGAGACCTGCGCCCACCCCAACGCCTTGGAGTGTGAGGCCATCGGCAGTGAGCTCAACCTGCCGCTGAAGGTGGTGCAGATCTGGTTCCAGAACACCAGGGCCAAGGAGAAACGCTGGAGGCTTCAGCAGGAGAAAATGGTAGGTTGGCGACTAGACATAATTATCCAGCAGGATAACTTCATCCTATTACTCCACTGCTCCATGAGTATTATCTTTACTTTGATGAAAGTAAGTTTTAGATGTTCGTGAAAATAAACATTGGGTTTGATACCATGCAGCTCTTGTCTTTCCTGATTGTGGTTTTGTCTCTTGTCCTCCTGCAGTCTCCTCTGTTGGGAGGGAAGGTGGACACCAGCTCAGGAAGCTACCTTCAGTACAGCGCTCTCAAAGCCAATCGACCCATCCTGCCCAAGCCCGTTCAGCTAACGATCACCGACCCTCCGGCCTCTCCAACACCGGGCCAGTCGGTGCAGAAGGAGACCCTGACGGGCCACTGCGACGCCTGCAACGTCTCGTTCGAGTCGCGGGCCGCCGCCAGAGCCCACGTCTTCTCCCCTCGCCACTTGGCCACCCTGAGAACCACTAACTTTGGGCAGCCTGTATCCCTCACCAACAAGAACGGCTCGCAGGCGTCTCTTCCTGCCGCCGGAGCCAGCTCCGAGGGGGAGGTCGTTGTCGAGCTGCCTCCCTCCACGGCCACCAGCAAAAGTTAGACTCGGATCATGAATGGTCTGCACATTGACACTTGTTGGACCCGTTTGGGCTCCACAAATTTTATTGAACACATTTGAGCACTAACCCTCTAAAAGGTAATAATCTTTGCTATGATGTTGGCTCCTCCCACTACCTTGTGCTCCACCCTCACCTGCCTTGATATCTAATTATCTAGAGATTTCACCTGGAATCAAATCCACGAGCAGACTCTTTTCACGCTACTTGTCACTTAACAAGCGATGAAAGATCCCCCTCGACCTATTTTAATCCCAACATTTTTGGTCTTGACCCTGTGGTTATGTATGAACTAACTTCCTATAATTTGTACAACTTGCTGTGCTTGAGCTGAGGAAGACTGATGCAAGTGTTTCCTTTTCGGAAACCTTTTAATTTTCTTGTTTTTTTTTGGGATAATACCATGAAATACTCATAGATAACTCGTTTTCCCGCTGAACTGTTTTTCTCATCCTTATTTTTTTATTTCTAGGGCAAAAATTGCTTGAAATCTAATAACTGGACTGAACTATCGGGAGAGGACAAGCCTGCATTAGCTGTTAGGTAATTTTAAAAAACTGTTTCAGTTTTGGGTTTGCTGCAGAAGTGTGTGATCTGAAGCGTGTCTTTTCATTTTGGGATATAAAAGAGGTACTATAGAGAGAATAGGGCTGTTGAATTGTCCACATTTACATAGTTTCATGACAATCTAAAAGACAAAAAAAACTTGCGCTAAAAGGTTTTTAGTAAAGTAGAATTTTTGGCATACCGCACTTTGACGTTTTCCATTGTTTGAGATGTTTTTAAGCATTCTTATGCAGGTGTCTTTTTATGGAAAGATGCACTGACGCATGTTGGATGTCTTAATATGAACCACGTGAAATAAATTTGAGTGCTTTAGGCGCGAGCGAGCTACACAAGAATTTAACCTGAGTGTATAATTGAAGAGCTTTCCCCCCCTAGAAAGATTACATACATTTATGGGGTTTATATCGCTGAAAGTCATAACTTTTTTAAAAAATCTGCCTGTAAAAATTGCCAGCATTCTCTAAGGCCAAGGATTTTAAACTATTCTGATTTTAATTTAAATTTCTCTTCTCCCAAATGTACGTCTCTGTTAGGAATGTGGCTCTTCGGATAAATTTTACACCTCCCTGCCCCGTCGGTTTGTTTGGAAATAAGACTGTCTTAAGAGGGACACCCTCATGTATTTGTAAATTATATTGATTTTAGCACTGAAGGTCAAACATAGTTTATTTACGAGCGTTTATATTTGAGCTACAACCGTCTGGCTTAACAGGGTTTTTATTTGGGTCGAAAGCTGATTGATTCTAAACCAGTTTGTTCTTTTGTTCCCCCCCAATTTTAATTTTAAATTATGTGATTCCGGTCGTGTTTGTGCTGTGAAACGAGAGCTGGAAACCACGACGAGGGAGACAGTTGGGAATTAACAGTATCCACTAGAGACTACTCAAATCTAGGAAGTAAATTTAGGAAAACGAGAGCTAATAAGATGGTGCTGTGTTGAAGGACGCATAACAAACTAAAGATGTTTTCCTTCGGTTTAAGTTGTATATTAATAATACTATTAATAGTTTTAATGAAATGCAAATCTAAAACTTTTGTAAAGAATTATATTAAAAGAATAACTGATATTCCAAAGTAATCCGCCCTTCGCTTTCTGTCATTTAAACAAAATAAATACCAAAAAGCAATCTTTAGGTCGACAGAGAGCAGGAGAGGCGACGATGCAAACTGTAAAGGACGTCCCACGACTTTGACTCTTGCACTAGTCCACAAATTTTTTTGCACGAGCTACAGGCGCAAATGTCACCGCTGATTTTGGTTTGGAAACGGTCCTTTTTCAAGTTATTTGTTGGGAACTGTATCTTGTGTAAAGCGAGGACTAGTGCGCTCAAATCTGGGATTCTTACACACACACACACACACAGACACGGTGTTGCACTGTCCAAACTAGACGTGTTTTTATGGAGATCTGCTTTTTATTCCTGTTTGTTTCATTGTCACTTTGATTATCACTATTGTTATAACTGTACTACTACTTATACGATTTATTATTGCTACTCCTCAGTTTTTTGATTATTATTGGTTTTAAATGCCACCTCTGTGCTCCAAAAAGAGTATGGTATTCCTCTTAATATTGAATAATAATAGTGGCAGTGTTGTTCCAAATCGTTAGATCTATGATTTAAGCTTTTTGTTTTATTTTATTTCCCACCCTTCTTCTCCCCACTTGTACCCCGCCTTTGTGTTTGGTCTCCATTAATGCTTTCTTTGATATACAAAAAAAAAAAAAAGAAATAAAAACCAGTTGAACAACAAATCTGATCTGATTGCGGTAAATCCGGGGCATTCGACTTGTCTAATTTCAGTTTGTAATGTGACATTTTACGGGTAAACGGGTTACTAAATATAACTTGTATGACCCGTAGCAAACAAAAAGGGACTGAGTCAGTTTTACATATATTGTGCTAAAATTTGGTGTGGTAGTTGCTGAGAGTCTTGGACATTTACTGACATGAGAATGTACAATATTTTTAAGGTTTTATTCAAAGAAACCGCTAAAACTAGGTGATAACGATCTTAGAAGAGCTTTAGAACGTATATTTGATGTAATGCGATATGTAACGTTTCACCGCCTTTGATATTTATAGATTAAAAAGAAATTACAAGTTAAAATGACCTTTAGTGATAAGGTCAACTGGTGTATGCAGTTTATATGCGGTTGTATTTCGTTTGCAAGTGTTCAACTTGTGATGACTGACAGTTACGTCATCCAATCAAATGCAGACGTTTTAATTCACGAACCGGAATGTCCTGCTAGATTGACCAATTGAGACACGGTAAGTGCAGATAAGGTTGGTCTAAAGTCATCCACCGACCAATGGGATTGAGAGTTTTACGCCCGCAGTGGTAGTAGACTCCGCCCCCTAGCTTCCATTTCTTGAACTGAAGAGACGCTACGGATATCGTGTACGGTTATCGTCTTTTTTTTTTTTTTAACATACACGTTTGAGTAAATAAACTCGCTCTTTACCAGGACACTTTTTTAAAAGTAGTGAATGAAAAACAGTTCCCCGTCGTTCGGTTCTGTTTGAGTTGTGGCTGAATCTGAAGCTAGTATATTTGTTTCCCATTTTAACTTTACTGACTGAACGGCGTTTTCCGCCGTTTTTTTTTTTTTTTCCCTCGCCGCCCCCTTGAGTGTGAGTGAGTAGGGGCCTGCGACGTTGGTTTAGCCACGAGGCTCGTTGGTACTGTTGGAGAATAGCGATGGCGGAGTTCGGTAACGGACTGGCGGATGAGTCTCTACTAGATTCGGACCACGGACATCCCGAGTTAGAAGACCCGGGTGGAGGAGACGAAGAACCGGGGTTAGAAGAGGGAGAGGCCGCAATTGAAGACCCGGTAAGTGAAGGGTATTGTTACAGAAGACCCATCGTGGACGTTAAAGATCTGTTCCAGCTATGTCTTGATAGTAAGTTAAATCAGACTAGCAGATTTTTTTTTTCCTACGTTAAAACCGTGGGTCACATGTATGCGTTTCTGCTTTCGCCGCTTTGGTTATAGCCGCCATTGTGGCGCGCGCAGTGCAGCAGATATGGGTGGCGACACGCGCGGTGTCGGCGGCCATCTTGGCGCAACAGCGACGCCAGTTTCTCTGCGCCAGAGAGCAGCAGCCGGAGCGGTTGGGGGTGGGGGGAAATCCTGGTCGAAAGAAGAAGGTGGGGGGGAAATATGCGAGACGGAGATGTGGGAGACCGCTGGGGCGAGCGCTGGACAGGCCGCCGCCATTAACCGCCGTCGTGGACGCCTACTCCGTTAAGAAGGCTACCTACTAACGGTAAAAAGAATCCCCTTTTGTTTCCGTTTCATTCATCTGGCTGCTGAAGCTCGCGCGCGACCGACCAGCTAGCTAAGCGGCTGCGGGGCTAGCGGTTAGCATTCATGCGCTGCAGCTAGAAAAATGACCAGATAAGACCGCGGCGTCGCCCAAGGTTGCGTTGCAGAACGATTATCTATAAAATCATATTTATTGTGGGACCTTATAAATACCGTAGGCGGGTGACGCTAACATCCATGCACCTGACGACCTTTTTGTTCATATTGAACGACGTGCAGTCAGACGAACGTGCATTTAATTTATGCGGGTTGTGTCCAGACTGAGTGCCCAGGTGGGGTTTGCAGGTTTTTGGGTGGTGGAGGTTTGTAACGGAGAAGGGAAAGTGGGGGTTGCGGTATTTAAAGGGCTGGGTTTGCATCCCTACGGTTTCGCTGGATTGAGGAGGGGATCTGCGACAAAAAAAAGGATTTGGTTTCAGACAGTGCTTTGAATGTCACGTTTTACCTTGATATATGTCGTTTATTTGCTGGAGTCTTGATTAAAAGGACAGAAATGTTATGGGGCTACATCACTGTACCCCTTTCTTGTTTTCCCACCCTGTGGTCTGATTTTAATTTGCTCCAATTTGACATGACAAACCCTTTCAGCTCCGGGATCTGACTCCTACTGTGCTGCAGTGCACCACTGAGGCTCCTGATTCAGGGCACAGCCATGTCACTGTTCATATAAAATGTAAAAAAAAAATAAAAGAGCCTTCAGACCTCACGTCTTGTTACAAACCCTGCTGCAAACGTTGGTCAGGCTTCTCGTTTGAATGTCTTTAAATCCTGTCCAGATCAGGTTTCATTTTAAGCTAAAACCTCAACATTTGTCCCATTTTAAGATTAATAAACTTTGCAGCTTGAAATATTTGTCAGTAAGCAAAATCCAATTGTTAAAAAGGGGTTAAAGTGTTAAATTATAGAAATGATGCTAAACGCCCAATCCTCTCTGCTGCCACAATGAATTTTAGCTGTAAAATGAATCAGTTGCATAAATCCATTCATCATTTTTACCTGCTGCTTCCTTTCCGGGTCGCAGGGGTCACTGGTGGTCATGTCCAGCTATCGCTATGGCGGGGTGCTACCCGGACAGGTCGGAGGGCCATCACAGGGACATATAAGCCGCTTTACCATTGATAAGTGCGACTCCACATGGTTCTCATTTTATCGGTTCTTCTCAGGCTTCAGTGAATTGCCATTGACTTATTTCTCTATTCTGTGGGCGGGATGGTCAATGTAAAGTGGGCAGTTTCTTAAAGCGCTGTCCAGGTTGTGCTGAATCCTCTGATCCTCCAATAAAAACCGAAAGGTCTGGACCTCATCATTGGTCCACAGCAGTTTTTTGTTGGAACTAGAAACTAGAGAACGCAAACTAACCCACACTACAACAATTGGAGAGGAACTGGTGATTCAGATGTAGTTTGCAGTAATTGCTTGCATGAATGTCAACCCCTTCAGATGTTTACCTGACCTACCTGTTAGCTGACATTTCATAAAATCTGTAGTACGGGGAAGTGGAGGAGAATGGGCGACCCTACAGACAAGTTCTGTGTCTTTTTTTTAAACGTCTTGCTCGATCTGTTCACACCCAAAAGATGTGATGGGCCATGATCACTGTAGGCAAACAGATTTAGTAAAATATCTCTGTTTTCAGGAGCTGGAGGCAATCAAAGCCCGGGTCCGAGAAATGGAGGAAGAGGCAGAAAAGTTGAAGGAGCTACAGAACGAGGTGGAGAAACAGATGAATCTCAGCCCCCCACCAGGTATGATTTATTTTATGTTTGATGGACTTTATATCTTGTTTAGTGTCGCATTGTTCTGCACAGAAAAGATAACACAGCAGCTTGTAGGATATGTGCTCCACTGAAGAAGATAATTGTTTAATTACTGTTCCAACTTTTATTTTTGACACTCGTTACCTTCCCCAGTGGGCCACAAAGTCACTGAGAGTAAGTTATTTCAAGCAGAGGCCGTGGTTTCTCCATCAGCCTTCGAGGAGATGGAAAGGAGAACTCTGAGCTCCTACCAGGGAACAGAACCCGGTTCAGATATGAAGGTGAAGCCTGGGTCAAAGCTCAACATGTAGAAAAGCTTTCTGGAGACCTGAAATTCATCAGAGGGCATGCTAAGGACAACAAGCTGCCACTTTATTTATTGTTTTTTGTGAACTGTCTGGTGCACATGGAGAAGTTCACAGAAAACCAATCATACAGACCAGTACCTTCTGTTTGACTCTCCACACCCACTGGAAGAAACACTTTGTCATCAGAGCTTTATGTCCACTGTTTTCTTTAAAGAATTGTCTCAGACAAAGACTACACATATAATAAAAAATAAAAAATGTCTTGATTCGTTATCACATGATCACATTTTCTACCACCTGCCTGTTCTTTCAGTCAGTCACAAATATATCATTGACATTGTTTTTATTTAAAACTCACTTGAATATAATTGTTACCATTGGGACAAAAGTTTATAGTTATTGTCAGCTATTTTAATTTATTAATTTAGCTGCTTTTAAAATCCGTCTATGGATCCTTCAATGGGAATCAAACCGAAGACCAATTATTTTACTTTGAAATAATTTGCAGAACTGCTGCTCAAAATTGTCCACGGTTTATTATAGGCCTGCAGGAAAAAATCGATTTTTAAAAGAATCTAGATTCTTAGTCCTGGCGATTCAGAATCGATTCTAAAAGCTCCAAAATCGATTTAAAAACGTGTTTAA
>JARVGS010000761.1:25454948-25469647 GCA_031762315.1 Hypsolebias antenori | reverse complement strand
TTTTTGATGTTGTCGGTACCGGGGTTTGAACCGGCGATCTTCCGATCACAAGCCCACCGTCTAACCACTGCGCCACTGTAACCACTGTAAATGCCCTTTATGTATAACTACCCTGTAAGTACCATGTATGTGACTGCAAGTACCCCCGAACATACCTAGCAAATATCTTGTAATTGGCCTTTATATATCCCAGTAACTACCTTTCATATACCTGCAAGTACCCTCTGTAAACTTATAAGTACCTTATGTGTAACTGTATCTGTCAGTAGTACTCCTATACGTACCCCTTGTAAATACCTTGTAATTGCCCTTTATATACGGTACACCTTTAAGTACTGATACGCGCTATGTACCATTAAGTATCTTATGTGTGACTCAGTAAGTACCTGCAAGTACCCCTGTATGTACCTTGTAAATGCCTTTATATATCCCAGTAACTATCCTTTATATACCAGCAAGTACCCTCTATGTACCAGAAGTACCTTGTGTGGATGTGTCCGTAAGTACCCCTGTACGTAACTTGTAAATACCTTGCAATTGCCTTTTATACACCTGTCAGTACCCCCATTTGTACAAATACCTTGTAAATGCCCTTTATGTACCTGTAAGTACCCTTTATGTACCTGTAAGTACCCTTTAAGTACCCCAGTAACCACCCTTTATGTACCTGTAAGTACCCTTTATGCAGCCATATATCGTTTGTGATTCTGTAAGTTCACCCACACCCATCTTGTAAATACCTTGTAACTGCCCTTTGTGTATCCCGTAGTAACTACCTTCTATATACATGTACCCCTTTATAACAACCCTTGAATGTGCACCGTAGGGATCCATTACTTGAGTAAAGAAATCTTGAATTTTAGGTGTTTTCTCAAACAAACAAAAACACATTCTTTAATAAATGGTCAGGCACCAGACCTGGACTAAAAATAAAACAAAAGCAGCCAAAGTTTAAAGAGAAATTTCCAAAGAGCTTGAGAAAACCCCCCTGCTGTCTGTCCTTTGGTCATGACCCTAGGACAGCAGGAGGGTTGAAAAGAATGACGAAAACATCAGGAGCTAAATATGTAAAGGTCGAAAGGTCCAAAATGTTTTGCACAGCGCTGAGAGACGGCAACTCGATGATGACACACTCGAAGCGGCGAAGCCCTTCCCTGATGAGGTCATGGGTAATGAGGCGAAGTTGAATGTGTTGCCTCGATGCCAAAGCCAAAAACGCTGAGGACACGTGAAGCGTTGTTCGAACGGGCAGGTCAAAGGACCGGCTGCTACAGCTAATAACCACCTACAGGACAACTAATAAGAGTACATGGCATTTAAAACAAGATTCATATAAGTGTGGGAAAACCATGCCTGGAGCGTCACTTCTTTCACCAAATTAACACTTTTCATGGTCTTGTAAACACAGCGACAGGAAAAAAAACCCCACAACTACGAGCTCTTGTTAGAAAAATCAAGATTTATTTATAAAACAGATATATTAAGATTTAAGATTGTCACTGTGCAAATAGAAGCAGGCACTGCAATAAAGCAATATTAATCTTTGTTAACGATTATATTTCATTCCAGTGTAGTTTTAGCCGTCACAACAGCGTTCCCTTCAGTTTTCCACACATCGTGGAGAGCACGAGACAGCACGTTTACATTCGTGTCACCTGGCAGGATGAAATGCAAATTTGAAGCCCAAAAGCGTAACTTTACAGAGCGCTTTGTTCTTTGAAACAACCACACAGGCACGTACAACCTCTACCATGCAACGTGTTATTAATAAATTACAGTCTGCAGACTCCTGCAGTCTACGGTACATGGTGTTATTTTCAGATTTGCTCATCCGGTGCAAACCTTTTCATGACCACACCTTCATGAAGCAAATCAAGCAGCAAATTATTGTCCAACCAGTATCTGATTAGTCCACCTTTCTTCTGGAGTTCTCCGTTTCATGTTCTTGATAGCCGACGCTCCAGAGTGTCTTTTCTGCTTTCAGAGCTCCGTCTCTTTTCCTTCCTCCAAGTAATATTCATCGTCCGTTGTCGTGTCCGAGCTGCTGTCTGAGGACTCGTCAAATGTGCTGAGGCTGGACCTGTAGCCCCCGTAGGGCACATGTCCTCTGGAGGTCTGGCTGTCCACTTGCTGCACAGCTCCTGGTGAGCCGGAGAAGACAGGAGAAGAACGGCTGGGAGGTTTGGACATACGTCTGGACACCGGCGACAGTGGAGGGGTGGGAGGAGGTGTTGGGGGACGTTCAGCGTCCCACTCAAGTTGACGAATGTTCATGATGGGGCTGCGAAGACATGCAGGCTTTGATGGGGCAACAGGCATAGACTGAAAGGGGGGGACTCCTGAGCTCCAGTTGGCCAAGCGAGGGATCAGGGATCGAGGCAGAGACCTGGATCGCATTTTACTGGAATCGCAGGGGAAATCGGACATTTGACGGCCGTAGATGGGCAGGAAACTGAAGTCTCCCGCCTGGTCGGGTGTGAGGGAGCCCTGATAGGGTTCACTGCCATTGCCTGCACAAGGCAAGGCTGACTGAGAGAGGTCCCCCACACTCATGAACCTGGACCCGGTGGAAATCCGTCCTGGCCCTGAGGGTCGACCGGAGAGAACCGAACTTACGGAAAATGACTTTCCGGGTTCGATGCCATACTTTAAATCAGCATAAGAGGAAGCAAAGTTTTCCGTGTCCACTCCTGGACTTAAACTGGGAGGACCCGTGGATGCCCGTCGACTTCTTGAGCCTTCTAAGCTGATTTCTTCTCTTGGCTCACATTGAGAGGATGACTCCCTGCGGCGTTGCGGCTTTGGGCTGTAAAAAACACTGTCATCCACCACATCGGGAGAGGAGAATGGGGAAACGGGGGAAAGGGAGGAGAAAGGTGAGAAGGGGCTCCTGGGACTGGGTGTAGACTTCCTGTATTGATTTGCATAGACAGCAGTGGAAATGGGATCTGAACCAGGGATAAACTGGTTTGCTGGGTTGTGTACAGTGAGATGAACTTGACTCTTAGGTGTTTGCTCCTCACAGGTATTTTGCTCATCCTTAGTAACTCCCTGGGCTGATTCTTCTGGCCAAATAGTGAAGTCTTCGCCTGCCTTTGTTTCTCCGAAAGTTAAGGAAGGTACGATGGCGTACCTGTTCTCTTTGGACTGTTTTGCATCGGTTTTTGCGTCGTTCGCTGCCTTTTTCTCAGCTCTGGTTCCGTCGGCACTGCTATCGCTGACGTCACTTGACCCACTCACAGAAAGTGTTTGGGAATTTCGCCTCCACTTCCATGAAAATGCAGACTCGTCATCAGAGCGTTTAGTGAACTTTTGTTTCAACTTGTTCAACATCTGGTCCATTTTGTTGGAACCCTTGCAGACCTTTTCCGACTCTGACCTGCTTACGGTAGAGTTTGGTGTGCTGACGCTTCTCTTTGGTGGACACCGGCCTTTCTTTTGACTTTGCTCATCGTTAACTTCAACTGAACAGGATTTGTTTTTACTCAGCACGCTCTCCTTCAGGCTTTCATTGTTGCTTTCACGATCGGAGGCCTGACTGTCTGTCGGTTTGTTGTCTTTGTTGCTCAGAGCTGAATGACTACAGGCCTCTTTACCTTGTACTGTGTTTAACTGTTGACTTGTGTTGGTCTCCACAGAAACCAATGCGCTTGTGTTGTGTTGTAAAGATTTAGGTGTGGCGTTCCTTGGTGCTGTATCGCCTTTGCATTTAATGCTGTAAACAAGCGTCTCTGTCACAAATGTTGAGGAAGAGGTGTGCCCATCGTCACCAGCAAGAGACTCTGAGCTGATCTGAACCCTGTTGTCGAGAAGCTGTATCTGATTACTTGCGTGTTCTTGGTCCTTGATGTGATTATTGTTGACTTTATCAGTGTCTGAAAGATTGTGGTTTGAGCGGTCTTGCGTGGCATTTGCCCTTTGGATGGAAAAGGGCTGGGACTCTCTGGCAGGCGTCAGAGGAAATTTGGTTGTAGATGTCATATGTAGGTCATTGTTTAAGGAAGTTTGTGGGGTACAACTCAACTGAGAGGACTGTGAAAGAGAACTGGTCTTCTTTTCTCCCTGCGTCTGTCTACTAGACATCAACGTGGAGTAAGGTGGGGTGCTATAACGAATCTTAAGACCACTTGAAAAGTCAGGTGGAAGGGAGCGAGGAGCAGAGGAATGAGGCTGAACCGTGCCAGACTCCAGTGATGGCACCCACTCCTTACTGGCTGTGTTTAAGACCGGTCTTGCCTGGTCACTGTTTAAAGCATCACCAGCCGTATGCTTGTTGTTCTCATGCTCTCTGGTTGCCAAATCAGCAGAGTCAGACGATAAGGAGCGACAGTTCCCTCCTTTTACCACCTGGATGATGAAAGCCTTGGGGTTTGGTGAGCAAACGGATGAAGTGCATACTTCTGGATTTTCTGACCGCGAAGAAGACATGGTAGATGATGTACTTTGGGGGGACCTGAAAGATGGAGGGTGTGTTTGGACTGGAGAAGAATCCGTTTCTGAGCATTGCACATCCACAGAGTCCCCCCATGTTACTCGCCTTTCTCTCTTCTTCTCCAACTTGAGAGATGTTTTTTTGGGCTTGTTTTCTGGGCTGTTTGTCAGTATACTTTTTACTTTAGGGATGGTAGTTTCTGAGTTGAAGCTTGGACTTCCAGGGGTTGCAGGAGGAGTTAAAGGGGAGTAGGCAGCTACAGAGATGGGAGATGTGGCATCAGGAGGAACAGAAGGGCTAAGGGTGGATGGACTACACGGAGAGGGTGATGAAAATGTAGCAGGGGAGGTGTAAAGGGGGCTGCCTTTAGTTCTGGTGAAAGGCTCGACTTTGGATATCAGACTAGATGCAGTTTTGGAGTGGAAAGGTTTGGGAAGACAGGCGTAACTTCTTTCAAAGCCAAGCGGTGAGACCGTGGTTTTGGTGGGGACATTTGGCGTACCGGATGAAGAGGTTTGAGTACTCGTCGTAGAGGGAGCCGGAGACTGAAAAGAAAATGTGTTTTTAGAAGAGGTTTGAGAAGGAAGCTGAGTGAGCATGGCAAAGTCATGGGGAAGAGCCGATGTTTGTGCGTTCATGTTGTGAGGAGATGGAGTAACGTTGGTGTTATATTTGCTGCCATTTGTGGGTGGAGTTAAGGTATTGGGTTTAAAAGAAGTGGTTTTCTCAGGTGAGTTTTCTGTAAATGTATTTAAATCCCTTTTGTTGGGACCAGCGATGGGCCTTAGTGTTATTTGAGGTGGAGCTCTGCTCAGTTTAGAATTAGGCAAACAATCAGGCATACTGTGAGGTTTTTTGAGTTCTCTATTGTCTAGGTTTGAGTCATACAGCTGCTGGTTAATCCTTTTTGGTTCAGCTGACTGCATCTTTACAGTTAGATTCATGTTACCTTTACAAAATGCCGTGCTGTTGTCGTCTGTGTTGTTGAAATTTTGACTAGCCAGTCTTTTGTTGTCTGCCAGACGTGGCGAGTCTGCGCTTGGCTCGTCTTTTATATTTGTTGCGTTGTTGTGACTGAGAGGAGAACCGCCGTCCTGGGACACTTGTTTCCACCAGGAGGTGTTAGTCAGGGTGGTTCGTCTGGGAAGAGAGCGAGTTTTCGTAAGGGCAGGGTGTTCGTATGAATAATGTCTTGGAGAAAAGATGGAAGTTTCAACAACTGGATTTGTGTTGCTGTTGTGTTGCCTTTCTTCTGGTTTATTACCCTGAAATGAAAGTTTTGAAGAGGCAAGACTGGCATGAGTCATATTTATTGCCTGAGGTGAAAGAGTAAATGAATTATCTCTGTGATTGGAAGACGCCGGGGACAGGACAGGGACAGTTTCATGTGTCTTGTAAGAAATGGACAAAGGGGAGAGAAGGGATGTTGGCCTGTCTTGTTCATTATCATTATTGCAAGAGGTTTGAGGGAGGTGTGTGAGCAGTTTTCCATTTTGATGATTTGGGGAAGTGCTCAGAGTTGAGTTTACCTCAGGGAAGATGAATGACGTGTTAGAGTTTGTGTTGTTGGATCTCCTTATAGACAGAAGCAGAGTGCTTGTTGTTGGTTTTGAATTCGTAGAAGACAGTCGCTCTTGGCGTTGGCCTGTCCGTGGACTGCTCCTTTGGTCATTCTGGTCAAGTGGGAGGGGAGACCAGGGCGACAGAGCTGAGTGTGAAGGACTTGTGCCATTTAAATCCAAAGAGACAGTTTGCGTCATTTTCCTTTTAGATTCGAAATCCAAGCTTGAAGGATCGCTTTTAGTCGACCAGTCCACCATATTCCTCCTGGAGTCCAGGAAAGAGACACTCCTTGGGATGTGCAACCCAACACCACGCTGGTTCTGAGTGCTTTTAAAACCATGTTCATGACTTTCTGCAGTGTTCTGCAAATAAGAGTTGCTCGTCTCATCGAATCTTTTGGGCCGCCTTGGACGGCTGCTCCAGGGAGGCGCGAGAACAGACACCATGGATGACAACATGGTTCCAGATGATTTCCCACAATCAGATGGGTTTTCAAAGCTTAGTTCCTTTCTTGATTGAGTTTCAGCTACAGATCCAGGGCAAATCCTCGGTTGTGACACACACTGAGGTATTTGCAAGCCATTACACTCATGTGGTCTAAAGTTACCGTGAGAAAGAGAGTTATTCAAGTTCGTGGTAACCCCCTGCTCATGGTTCACAACAGATCTGATGTCTTCTTCCTTTCTGACTGGAAACAAAACAGCCTCTGGTACCGGAGAGATGCAGGTTGGTTCTATACGAGCGTCCGGTAACGTTCCTCCATTGACCTGTTAAAAATACAAATAATTACTGTCAATACATAGGTCTGTTGCGATAAACAACAAATCAATTAATCGCACGATAAATGAAACTTATCGACCTCATTTTCATTTATCGGCTTTATTGATTCTTCGTGTCTCTTTCTACTGAAGACACTGGATGACAAAAGGCTCAACTCTGGTGTTCACTGACCCCTCTCTCGCTTTAAAATCATTTTAACGATCCAAAAGCACGTTTTTGGATCGTTAAAAGCAGCTAAGCTGAGAAGCTAAGCTACGAGCTAACAGGCTGACTTTGGGGGAAAAACCTCAGACTTGTCAAAGCTCCAAAATTCACGATCGAAACCCGTGCCTTCGTGTAAAAAGTTGTTATTCTCTGCAAAAGAAGCCGAGAATTTGTTTACTGATTTTTTTTATTAAAAGCTTTGAATGTAAAAATGCTATGCTAAAGAGCTCAAACCACACAGAGCGTCTGCCATTTTGAAAACTGAAAAAAAAAGGAAAGAGAGACAGCCCATGTCACGTCAAGGGGCCTCCTTCCCATTTTTCTTAAAGACACGCTGCTCGCTGCCTCACTATCCATCTTTCCGTTCAATTATACTGCCATATGGTGGTCAAAAACGGTACTACACAACAAATTAACCAACGTTTCTTCTTCAGTTTGACATAATTATTACTTGTCAAATTTTAAACAATATTATCATTTATCGCAATAATTTCTGAGACAATTAATCGCCCAGCAAAATTTGTTATTGTGACAGGCCTATCAATACATATACACATTTATAGATCTATTTGTATATGTATCTGTCAAATCTGTCTAGTTTGCCTCTATCATTACCAAACATGAGGTTTGAAGGCCATAAATTAGATTTTTTAAATGCTTATATTGTGATGTTCACATTACAAAAGGTTGCAGCAACAAAACTCCTAAAGGTTGATGCTGAAACTGTTTTTACCTTTTTGATTAACGTGGTTATTTTCATAAAGGAGATATTTAAAAAAAACTTTAATGCCTCATACGTCATATCATCAATGCAAATGAGAAAACCCTTTTATAGCAGGCGAGCAGCAGACAGGAAACAGTGAAAGGATTGTCTGGACCGCTAAAAGGAATTTCAGACTGCAAGCCGGCATGAGCAAGTGCCTTTCTGCAGCTTAGTTCCCATGGCATAGCTATTGAAGAGATCCAAGTCTTGACATACGGGTTTTCTGGCACGACTTGAGAGCGCCAAGGACTTGTACAAAAAAAAAAAAAAAGTACACACACCCTGTTCCTTCTAAGAGTTCAAATATTAATCAATGTCAAATGTTGTTTTAGGCGGCGCTCAAAAACAATCACCAAACGTCTCGATTAGACCGGGAACATTCTTGGTGGGGTTTGAAACCGGTTAGTCGTTTGATTAGAATTAAAAAAAAACAAGGTCGGTATTTTCATGAATATATCATTAAGTGGTGATGGTTTACCTGACAGGTGCCCGCTGGCTGTGGTTCAGTCAAACTGGCAAGAAAAAGGACAGAAAAAAGGAAATGAGTCACGAGGTTCTACGACTTTATTTCTGCATTTTTCTTTTCATAAAGAGAAATTAGAGATTTTATCATCGCTGCGATCACGGCTGAAGGCCGTTTATGTGCAACTAATTTATTAACTGCTCCAACTGTAATTTCTGCCGTCGGGACACACCCAGCCTCCCCGGTTCTACAGTAATGTTTTTGTGAGACACATCTGAGGGATTACACGACTGCTGGAATGCAGGTGAACGGGCTCGACGGCGTTCTCCTCTTCTAAACACTTTTCCCAGGCTTTAGCTTTACACCTCATGGACGCCCGCACGAGGACTTCCAAAGGTCTTTTTATGCAGGACGTGGAACGCAAGTTACAAAAAAACAGCATCTACGCTCGATTCACAAGGTCGCTTTAAAGGCATGAGTGTCCAAAGTGTGGCCCGAGGGCCATTTGTGGCCCTTGGAGTGATATGTGCGGCCCTCGGCTACAATCAAAGAACGGTTTAATGTTGACCCACAGGCGCAAGAGGTTTTTGCAGATGTAGACCTTCTTTAGATTAAATGGTGATGCTTTTTAAATATAATATTTAGGTTTAACAGCAAAACAGATGAAAATAATCTTCTCAAAATGAGCGAAATGAAATACTTCTTTATCCTACAACAAAACTTCACTGACCTACCAAAAAGTAGGATTTTGGATAATTATTCATAAAAATGTTTTCAAAGAAAATAATTTCAGTTGATTAAATGACCTATGGGGGGAACTTTTGACATGTTTAAAAGAATATTTAACATGGTATCATCGACATACAAGCTGATCGGCTTCATCAATGTCCCTTCAAACCTTCTGTGAATCTGTTTTAGCGCCTGCCAGCTGTTTTCCAGAACTTTGACCACTCATTTGGACCGTCCATGGTCCAAATGGGGGATTGAAGTTCCATCCCATTTATTAAATAATGGTTACTCATTTTAGGCTTTTGTCTCTGAAAATAAATGAAAATTAACTTTCAAAACACACAAAAATAAATAAATAAATAAAAATCTAATAAATTAAAGTCTTTAAAAAAGTTACTGTTTATGGGGCTCATAATGTTTTGGATCTATGAGAATTTAAACTAAACTTTTATCTTTT
Source organism: Hypsolebias antenori (assembly GCA_031762315.1). Classification (NCBI taxonomy): domain Eukaryota; kingdom Metazoa; phylum Chordata; class Actinopteri; order Cyprinodontiformes; family Rivulidae; genus Hypsolebias; species Hypsolebias antenori. Next base: position 25,460,256 of record JARVGS010000761.1, on the reverse strand, counting down.
ATCCTTTCTCCAAAATAGTATTAAAGTAGTTAAAAATGAGAAGGGGAAAAAAAACGCTTAAAAATAAATAATTTTTTAATTCTTAAATTCAGCGTTTTCTGTTCCGTGAGATCTTTCATCTAGAGCGTTCTGGCAAACCTATGACAATGTTTGGATGCCCCTGCTTTAAGGTTTACTGGTCTGACGTGTAAGGTGGCCCTGAAGAGTAAATTAGAAAAAACTGAAATTACAGTATATAATTTTTCAATTATACCATTTTTTTTCTAATGTAATTCTGTTTTTTTTTTCCCAAATGTAATTCCGTTGTTTTTTCTAATGCTATTCCGTTTTTCAAACACAATTCTGTTGGTTTTTTCCTAATGCTATTCAGGTTTTATAAACGCAATTCCGTTTTTTTCTAATTTGATTCCGTTTTTTTTTTTTTTACTAATATAATTCAGTTTTCAAATGTAATTCTGTTTTTCTAATGTGATTTAGTTTTTTTACTAACAGAATTCCGTTTTTCCAAACGCGATTCCGTTTTTCAAATGCGATTTTACTGTTTCCAATGTAATTCTGTCTTTTCACATGTTGTTCATTTACACCTCAGGGCTGAGGTGTAAATGAACAACATGTGAAAAGACAGAATTACATTAAGCCAAAGCAGAAGTGGCCGGAATTACATTAGGAAAAAAAATGGAATCATTCAAAAATTATATAATTTCCATTTTTTCAAATGTAATTCCGTTGTTTTTTTGTAATGCTATTCCATTTTTTCAAACGCAATTCTGTTTCTTCAAACAATTGTTGTTTTTTTTTTTTTATTAATGCGATTCCGTTTTTCAAACACGATTCTGTTTTTTCCGCCCCCCCAATGCTATTCAGGTTGTACAAACGCAATTCCATTTTTTCCTAATATAATTCCGTTTTTTCAAATGTAATTCTGTTTTTTTCCAATTCTGTTTTTTCTAATGCGATTCCGTTTTTTCTAATAATTCCATTTTGAAATGTAATTCTGTTTTTTCTAATGTGATTTAGTTTTTTTACTAATACAATTCTGTTTTTCCAAAGGCGATTCCCTTTTTATTTTTCTTCCCCAAATGCAATTCCGTTTTTCAAATGTGATTTTATTTTTTCCAATTTTTTCCAGGGCTGAGGTGTAAATGAAAAACATATGAAAAGACAGAATTACATTAAGCCAAAGCAGAAGTGGCCGGAATTACATTAGAAAAAAAAAATGGAATCATTCAAAAATTATATAATTTCCATTTTTTCAAATGTAATTCTGTTTTTTCTAATGTTCATTTACACCTTAGGGCCACCGTAGACATGAGGGCAGCCAGGCGAGATCGGGGTCAGCTGATAACGCTCCTATAAACAGCCTCCGATGACGAGCTCGCCGAGTGTGCTCATAACAGATTTATCAGTAGAACTCAGTAAAGCTGAAATAAAAAAAGTTAAATTACCCGTAAACCCACGTTTCACTGCAGACTGAAGAAAGTGTCTGTCGGCTAAGAATCAGCCCACAGGTGAATGATTTGTTCGACTTTATGACACGTCAACTCACTTTCATCTGAGCAGGAAGTGAGAGATTAATCATTTCCCCGGTGAAGTTTGAAAACAAAACTTAAAGAAAACGTGCGCTCGGTCTTTATCGCGTTCACTTCCTTGTCGGTGCAGGAAGCCGACCGTTCCGGTGGTTTGTCCCGATCTGGTTACGGTTTGTTTAAACGCTTGATCTTCTTCCTGATCTCGTACCTGGGCTGTCGAGCTGGCTGCAGGTCCAAAGTCTCTCCGAGCCTCGGTTCCTGTCTGGCCCACAAAAGGCAGGACCTGGCAGAGCTCTGGATCTGGACTCCCGGTTGAGCAAACCTGCAGGAAGCCTCGCCTTTTCGCAGACCGTGCACCCTCAGTGTCGGCGCTGCAACACATTCACAATCCAAAACATATTCAGACCTCCAATCTGTTTTTTTTTTTTTAATGTGCGTAAGTCGATCTGTACCGTCGTGCGCCTCGTCCTGTCTGATGGAGTTCTGCTTCTCGTGCCTGAAGCGTCCAAACGTTTCATCCTGGGCTCTAAAAACACAAATAATAATAAATAAATTTAAACAATAAAATGTGTTGGACCTGTTCCCAGAAAACCAGATAGTTTTTCACCTTTTGAAAAAAAACGCAGCGTTAGTTTAACTCAGCGTTATGATCCAGTCGATCACAGCTTACTCTGATTTACTGACGAGTGCGGGGCTGCTTAAGATGGTAACACGTGAAGGAGTAAACAAATAACATACAGGTGTGTGTGTTAACACAACGCCAGGGTGGAAAGACATCAGCAGTGGCCTTAAGAGATGTTGCTGCCCATCAATCTGAGAAGGGTCAAAGGTCATTTGGAGTCCATCTTTCTAAAGAGTTGTTTTCTACATGAAGAAAACATCCAAGACAAGCCGCCAGTCGTCTCAGGCGTGGCAGCAAATTCACCCAGAAGGTCAGACTGTGCAACTCTCAGAAATGAGCTACAGGCTGCTGTTAGCAGGGTAAAGGTCAAAGGTCACGGCAGGACAGTAGGAAAAAGCTTGGAACCACAAGACTTCTAGAATGTCTTTCGAACAGATGGGACCAATGTTTACCCATAATGCACTGTAGCAAACCCCTCACCACAGCTGTCAGCATGGTGGTGGAGTGCTGATGGTTTGGGCTCCTGAAAGTCACAGAGTGGACCGTGAACTCCTCTTTAACAAAGAGTTCTGGATCTAAAGGTGAGTCCAGCTGAAGTTTAGACCAAACTGGGTCCAACAGGACCATGATCCAAATAAAGCAGCTGATCCACAACAGAACAGGTCATAAATAAATAAATAAAAAAATAAAATAAAAAGTGCTGCAAGGGTCCAGTCAGAGTCCAGAACCTCAACCTGACTGAGGTGGGACCTTCAGAGAGCTGAGCAGAATCTAAAACGAACTGAAGCAACGATGGAAAGAAGAGTGGGACAAAATTCCTCCACAATCATAAGTAAATAATAATAAACCACCGAATGTGTTTTTGCTGACTTGAAAGGTAAATTTGAATAATTTCTAAATAAAATCGTATTTTATCCTGACAAAACACCAGAACTGAAAGAGGGTGGACTTTACAGTCCTGACGGTTGTAGATCATGTGGCACACTTCAATGTTTTTAATACTGTGATACTTTGGTATTCTTAATCCAGGGGTCCCCAACTCTGGTCCTTGAGGAACACCATCCTGCATGTTCCAGTTGTTTCTCTGCTCTGACACACCTGATTTTAATTAATGGGTAATTAACAGGCTTCTGCAGAACAAGAAGTAATTAAATCACTGGATCAGATGTGTTGGAGCAGGGAAACAACTAAAACATGCAGGATGGTGTTCCTCAGGGACCTGTGTTGAGAACCACTGTAATGCCCAACTTCTAATATATGTTTTTGTCACAGTGCTGTTAAGTTTTACATGTAAACAAGTAAATAAAAGGTTAAAGGAGACGCTCTTTTCAGCCGAAAGCTTCGGTCCGATCGGCGAGGCTTGCGAAACGGGTCAGAACCTTCCCCTTGTGCAATTTGCTGCTGATCCCACGCAGGACAGCTCAGTGACAGCAGAACAAAAGACTCGCCTGTCACCGCTGAGTAAACAGACACCAATTGTCTCCAGAGCCACTCTCTCTCACGGCAGTTTGGCAAGAAGTTTACACTCGTGTGGAAAAATCCTCGTCAAGGCGCGAGAGCTTCGACCTGTAAACACGCGCCGCTTGTTATTGTTTTCCCCTCGTCACATGGAGCTGCAGCTGTCAGCGTCCCCCGCCTTACCCCCGGGCGCGACTCTCCCTCCTTTTTTCCTCCTCGCTGGAGAAGCTGCTGAATGAAAAAGCCTGCCGAGACAAGACGCGAACGAGACGCGGGGCTGGAAATGTTCGGAGCGAACCGCGAGGCCGGCACGCCTTCTGAGTGTTGTTCCGAGTCTGACTTGGCCCTCGGGCAGCAGAAGGAACGTTGGCACATCGCTGCGACATGTGTGTTCGTAAAGGGTTTGCAGGAGGCCGGGTGTCGTTTAGCAAACAAACCCACAGAGTCGACGACCCGCACAGATCGGCCTTAACACGTCTGCTCTGCTGAAAGTTGTGACGTGTCAAAACTACAAAAACTGACTAAAAATAAATTAATCATCAGCAAACTGATCCTCATCAGCCATTAAAAAAAAAAACTAATTAATCCGCACACACCTATTTATACTCTTTAGGCGTGGAAGTTCCTTTAAGTTCATTTTAACTCCACTTTGAAAGAGATTTACATAAAAAGTTAATTTGGACACGTCTTGTTTTATTGTATCCATTTACAGCTGCTTTTTTTGGCAGATAAACCTCAGCCTTGCTGAGCTGGACGCTGCAGCACGGCGGTGTCGGGAATTGAACTCCCGGTGCAGGATGCCGACATCAACGCTCCGCTTGTAGACTTCCTGACTGAAGAGCTGGCGCTGCTGCGGCCTCATTAGGAGGCGCATACCAGAGAGAGTGGATTCTGGAGGGCTGGGTACCTGCAGGGACACAAACAACTCGCTGCCCCACCTCAAGTCGTGAACCTCGTCGGTCGCGAGCCTGACTCGGTCGTCACACGTTCTTTAAAGAGCTCTGACTGGACGGAGCAATAAAAAAAAAAAAAAAAAAAACTATTACTTCACCTACAAAAACAAAACTAAAAATACTATAGGCTGCTTAGTTGAAATATAAATGACACACAGACGCTGCCATTTTATTAAGTGTATGTTGCAATGCATTCTGGGTGAATTACAGGTTGTCCGGTGCGAGATCCGTTTGGCTTGAATGTTAATTTTGGACGTTTGATGTTCAGCCCTTTAATTTGAACCCGAGCGTGTTGACAGAGAGGAGAATGGCTTCGCCTTCACATTAGCTCCAGAGCTAGCTAGTAGTGGTGTAACGGCACACATGGGTGTACCGAACCGTTTCGGTATGGCACGTTCGGTTCGGTCCACGTGCGTACCGTCTCGGTCATTTTTTTACTCATTAAATTTTATTAACGGGAGAATATATGCGCCGCGGAACTAAAATTCCCAGGCGTGTTTCAGCACGGCGCTATTATCTTGCAGCACGCGCAGCATTAGCAGCCTAGCATCTCGTTGAGGTCTCATGTTTGGGAACGTTGTGGCTTTCTTGTTAAAAGACGAGCGCAAATTCAAAGCTGTGTGTCGATGTTGTTTCACGAAGACTGGATCTGCAGCAGCAACACGTCTGACTTGTTAACGCGCTTGAAATGACGTCACCCGAACGTGAACGTCTTCTACGAGCAAGAAAAGCAGCTTGTTGCAAAC
>JARVGS010000761.1:25442541-25454848 GCA_031762315.1 Hypsolebias antenori | reverse complement strand
GGAGATCTTCACTGCAACTAGATCTGTGCTTTTGACAGAAAATGTGGACAAGTTGGTCTTTTTGGACAAAAACTTAACTTGATTAGTTAGAGTGTAAACTGTCTGTTGCTGCTTATTGTTCTGGTTCTGACTTTTATTAAGATTTTTATTATTGTTAGTATAGTTTATTTATTATAAAGAGTGCCTTTTAATTAAAATATCATCTGAATGGGTCGCTTTTGTTTAATTTTATACAAACGTATTGTTTACTTGACATATTTTCAAAATAAATGTTTCTTAAGACTTTGTCTTTTTTTGTACCAAAAATTAACCGAACTGAACCCTCCTTGAAACTGAACCGAACCGACATGTGATTTTAGCGTACTGTTACACCCCCACTAGCTAGCTATATATAAAAAAATTTAATATATTTATGATGTTAGCTCCAGATCTAATATATATTTGTGACTTTAGCCCCAGAAATAATACATTATTGTGTCCTAAAAACTCTTTCGGCTGCTCCTTGCACCACTCCCCTCATCAGTCTGCCGATAAATATTGGCCAAAAAAAAAAAAAAAAAATCATTGTTTTTAAACTACAAAAATGTATTTTAATAGTAAGTTAACTGCGTACTTTCATGAATATTTTGTTAATGAAAAACACCAAAAGATAATTTGCTCCTTTTAGTTTCTGTGTCATACTTCCAAGATTTCTCTGATAAACAATAAACCGATTAATCACAATATTTTCAACTTCAAAAAAATGGTCAACACATTTTATGTTTTTGAAGCAAAACTTCTCTTTACTTAATTTTTGCATATACAAGCTCTACTAAGGGTTGTAAAATATGTTTATTTAAATTAAACCATTATTGCTTTAATTAATTAAATTTAATTTAATTTGAATGACAAAAGATATGTCGGAATGATAAAAGATATCAATGATCAACCACTGTCCACTGATATTAAACCAATTATGTCTTAAATTATGGTTCTAATATCTTAAATCATTTGAACAGAGATTTAACTTGCTCCAGAAAACAAGTTTTATACGCAAAGATTTATCACAGTTCAAGCAATGCTGGGATGATATATTGTGATATTTTGTGATATATCATAATATATCGTGATATATCGTGCACATTTACTTCATTTATCTAACGATAAGCTGACAAAAAAAAAAAAAAAACCAGCATCTCTGACTGGAAATCTGTTATTTAAAGAGTAAATAAATCAGCTTTAAAACTATTTTACGAGTCGTCTTGAAAAACGGTAAAATCCCCGTTTTTGACTCGACTCCTGCTTTGTATTTGAACACAGAGCGAGTCTGAGCTGCGACAAATGTAAGAAATTCCCAAGATTAGCAACATGTGAATACCTTCGGTCGTTTGTGGTCATATTAGGTCACCTCTAGCTGCAGACGATCACTTACCGAGCGTTTATCTGACACGCAGAAAGCGTGTTTATCCCGATTAAATCAGCAGCTGCTGCCGTTTGAGCGTTTAACTCCCGGTTTTCTCTGTTGAGGCTGCAGCTTGAGGTCAGCTTCTCTGTGGGTGTGTGCACAGTCTGTCAGCGAGCGCTTACATAACTCCAAACTAAAAGTGTGGGCGTGTGCTCGATGTGGGAGAACATACGTAACGCTCCCAATCCTGCAAATGATTTACTCCTCGGGACACTTAAAGGTTTGCAGCTGAAGAGCTCTACAAAAAATAAAAATAAACTGAGCAGGAGGTGGAAAACTGCCACACCTTTACCATCAGATTACCATAATTACTGTTTGTTTGTTAATCTATAGGCCGGTGGTTTACAGGGAATTAGCAGGACGTGCACAGATCACACAGAGGTTGGGGCTGCGACGTGCACAGGCAGCAACTCTGGATGAAACGCATTATTTGGGTGTGCATGTATCAGCTCGCCTGCTGGAGCTCTGCGGGTACGGGGCACTAAGGTGCAACAACGTGATGGTGCAGGTGAACGAAAAGCACGTGCAGCCCCACAGGATTTGGATCAAACAGCAAACTGTTCAGAAAGGAACCTGGAAACACAGACGCTTCACATTTTATGGGTTAGGAGAATAATTTTAAGAACAAGCCTGCAAGAACGAAAGCCAAACTACATTATATGCTTATTGGAGGCATCTGAATGCATTTTCAGATGATGTTGGTGGCTCAGGCTGCAGAAATCCAAACACCAAGCTAAAACTTAATCTGACGCAGTCAAATAAACAAACTGAAGTTCGCTTCTGATTTCAGCTCCAGCTCTTTAAAGGACTATTCCGCTCAATTTGTTGTGTCTGGATTATATTTTATGAGCTCCAGTTACATAACTTCAGCTCTTAAAACTGTTCCAACCCCGATTAAATCATTATATAATAAAAGCAGACTTGAAAAAAAAACAAATTTTCAGTGCGTTAAGACCTTTATTCTATTTGTCAGAATTCAAGAAAATCAATTTTAATGTTTTTTTTTTTCTTCTTGCACCTTGATTGCAATGTACGAGCTCCAGTTCAAAAACCTAAAACTTTTTAAAGGTTCAAACCCTGAACCCTGAACTAAAATTTATTTTGTGAAACCTCCATTTTACCTGAACAGAACAGAACCGCCTCTGTGTGAAAGTTAAAAAGATGAATTTCTGTTTGTCTGCATGCAAATAAAGCAGAAAAAAACAAGCAGCATGAAGGTTTTATAAACATCAAACTGCGTTTGCAAATGTTGGCTTTTATTAAAGAATAATTCAATCCAGGTTTGAAAAGTTTTAAGTAGTGTTTTTAAAATGGACTTGTTCTACCATAGCCCATATGCAAAATAAGCAATAAAATCAACTTTCATAAATAGACTCATGGATTTGCAAATCAAAAACTTTGTTTTAACTGATCTGTACTGTATTTTTTTAAGTCTAGAATAATTTAGTCCAGAATCAGTCGAAGTAATTTTGTTTCGTTCCATTGTGGACAGATACAAAACAAGCATTAAAACTTGCCTTTTCTTGAGCTCTGTCAGTCTCTTTAAACAATCTTTGTATAATCACTTAGTCCAGAATTAAACAGTCTAAGTACTTTAATTTTTTTTAAACTACAGCTGTTGAATAATTCTCTAGATTTTTTTTTTTTTTTTTTTTGTTACAGGAATAACCCTTTACTGATTCTAAATCAGAAGCGAACTTCAGCGCCGGCCATAAACATGGGGAAAACGTCATGGAGGAAAAACGCGAAGTTTCATCTTAAAACAGGAGAAGCGGCTTCACTTTCTAACGCGGAATTGACCAGAATTATTAAACACGCTTATGGATGTTTTAACGTCGTCGAACGGTGGAGCGCTTTTCCAGATAAACGTGAAATCCTTAAAACCCGCGGGTTTGTAAACGCAGTTCGGCACGGGGGGAGGGCTCGCGACAACGCGATTAAAAAGGCGAAGCAGAAGCTCCCGGGGGGGCTTCGATACCAAACACGAGTCGATCAATGCGACAAGGATCGATCACTGCATAAAGTGACGGATTCAAGTGGACTTTGAAGGGTTTTTGCGGTACCTTGCGTTCCGCGTTGGTCGCGCTGTCCCGCACAGAGCAGTCTCTGTCTCTCCTCCTCTTCCTCCTCTTCCTCTGAGCTCTGGTTCTCCTGGCTCGATTCTTGTTGACATCCCCCCTCCACCTCCACCCCTCTTTTCTTTTCTTTTCTTTTCTTTTACCGGATCGCTCGACCCAGCGTCTGATTAAAATGCTGGAACGAATGAACCGCAGGGGTCAAAGGTCACCTCTGTGTCCAGAGGCCAGGTGATGATTACACCTGAACAACTCCCTCCTCCTGCACTTTTATTGTTATTACACAAATACCACAGCCAAAAAAAGAAGAAGAAGAAGTTGTGACTAATTTCTGTGACCTGCATGACACATGTGGGCAACATGTGGCCCGAGGGCCCAAAGTGGCCCCTGGACATTCTCCACCGGGCCCCGAAATACTTCACGGAAAACAAAAAGTTTACGGAAACCTGCGTTTGATCTGTGAAATTTAAGGACGTTTAAATTAAACAAACCGGACAAATACATTAAAAACCTTCAGATTAAGATTATTATTATTATTATTATTTAATTTTTGGAACCTCAATAATGCCAAAAATAAACCTTTTTTTTTTTTTTTTTTTTTTTTTGCACATTTGTGCCAGATTATAGAAAAAAAAGTTTTATATTCTTAAAGGAGGCTGCGTTTTTATTTGCACATGCCAATTATGCTACAAAAAAAAAAAAAAACTGAAAATGTTTAAAGAATAATTATTTCAATGCTTTTATTTTATAATTCTTTATGCGGCTCTTAGATTAAACATCTTGGTTTGGCCCTTTGGAAAAAGATGTCCCCAATAATTTTATTCAAGGGAACTAAAGTTTTATTTAATTTTTTAAATTAAGATGTACATTCAAATTTTTAATTCCTAATTGCTCAAAACAATCATTTGTTTTTATATTTATGAAATTCTACCAGTCCCAAATATAAAGGGGAAATTAAAAGTGGGGGCCAGTGGAGGACTCACTAATATTTTAGTGGTGGCCAGTGCCCCCCTCCCTTGGTGGTGTCCCTGAACCCAGCTAATAAAAAGTAGACATAAATAGCATTTTAAAATCTTTTACTTGTGACTCGGTCTTAAAGTTCAATCTGGTGATTATTTCCTGGCAGTTTCATTAAAAATAGTCTTGTGAGTCATGAGATATTTTGCTAACAGACATGACAAGAATAGGTCCAAATAGCTAAAGGCTGAGAATATTAGTAGATTTTTTAACCATAATTTTGTTTAAAATTTGATCAAATTTGATCGTTAAAGATGACATGGTGCACACATTATGTCTGAGTGTACATTTTAATCAATTTATATTTTATTGTTCGTCTTGACGGTTTCACTTTAAACAGACAGTTTGTGTTTGATTAAAAGATAAAATGATTTAGATTTCAGATTTTCTGCAGAATGTTTTTTTTTGTGTGTGTGTGTGGTTAAAATAAGCTCAGTAGATGACATAATACAACTAGATGGGGATATAAAAAACACCTCAAACGTTTCTTTATTTGCTTTTGAGCCGTGATGATCTCAGATGTTACACAAGTTTTTTTTTTTTTTTTACTATTTTTTTTTTAAATAGTATTTAAAAAAAAAAAAGCTGTTTTGATGCCGTTGTAGTTCCTCTCTGATCCACTAGAGGGCAGTGTTGTCATGGTAATGACGTCAGCGCTTGCAGATTACTAGATGAAATTTTAATCGTTACAGAAACATCATTGCTTATAGTGCACGCTGTTAAAATTAAATCTAATTTTAGTTTGAATTAATCGATTCTTTTGAGTCAAGAGTTTAAATATTCCTCCTGTTTTGTTCTTTAGCACAAAAAAAAAAAAAAAAAAGAAGAAGCAGTTTTTAACTTGACAGTTTGTGATGAAGGTTGGAGGAGACCCTCCTCCTCATCCTCCTCCTCCTGCACCTCCCCTCCCTGTGAGGAGGACGCAGGACCGGATCAGACTCCTGACGGACCACAGAAGGACTCTTGGACCTCCTCGGAGTAGGATCTGCTGGTTTCTTTGCCTCCAGCCGGCAGAAGGACAGAACCTTTGGAGCGAGTCCATCATGGTTCGGTTCTGGAGCGCGTCCTCGCGCCGCTGAGCCTTTTGTCCCCCCCCCCCAGACTGGACTCAGTCTGCGTGATGGATGCGAAGGAGTTCATCGCACTGAAGCTGTTTATTGTCGGGGTTCTGGGTGAGTTTATTATTTTTAATATTGTTTACAAAGCACGTGGCAGCCAGTGGATGCTTTATCAGTTTTATTTTTATACAAACAGGAGCTAAAAATCCAGAAAAAACACAAAGAAGTTCTGAGTTATTTGAAGGAAAGAATTACACAGATTATAATCCATTCAGGCGATCCCCAGTGGCGCATCCAGAAATTTATTAATGACGGGGCCATGATGTTGGGGGGCCCACTGGAAGTCTTGGGATGGCACCAAAACTAAAAACCAGCACAGAAAATTTGCTTGTTGCTGTGTTTTATTTATTTATTATATGCGTGTGCGAACAAAAACGTGATCTGGAAATAAAAAGAAAAGTTTAAATGTATCCCCCCCCTGTGGTGGCACCCCTAGGGCTCATCTTGTCAGGTGTAGGAGGCTCATCTGTCCACCACCATGGGCAGGACCAGGATCTGCCAAAGGACTTCAAGAACCAGATGGTAGAACAGAATGGATAGATCAGGGTTCAGAAACTTGCAGCAAGGAGCTTTGGTGGGGCAGGTGGCGTTGATGGTGCATGGTGTCTCTCATCTGGACAAAGAGCAAAACCACCATCATTACCTTTAGACAGATTTGATTTGCTTACACCAGCGCTTTTAAAAAAATAAAAGAAATGCTATTAGCCGTCATTTTAAAACTTGGTGTTCTTTGACCTGTGAGTTACCCCGAGGTCGGAGCGCCAAAACGGAGCTCTTTGGCATCAACTCCCATTTGGTGCGTTTGGAGGAAGAGAAACACTAAAGAACAGCATCAAAACCAAAAACATCATGTTTGTGTGCTGTTTTTTTTTTTTTTTTTTTTTTTTAAAGTTCAGAGGAACCGCAACGTTAAAATTCATTGCGGTTGAGACAAACCAGTGTCCAACAAATTTATCTTTGTGAAAGACCACCTTCAAAAAAAAAAATGATCTGGAAGAGTTGACCCGATTTCATCAACTATTACTTCAGCTATAAAACAGCTAACATTTATGACGTTAGCGCCACAGCCAGCGTTTAACGTTAGCTCCAAAGCGAATAAGTTAAACATCGCAAGTTGATAAAGTTTGATCGTTTCATTCATTTAACCCTCATCATCTAGTTTCATTGAGCCACGAGGACTCTTGACTCGATTGTGCCCCTCTGATGTCTCCGGTGTGCCAGACCGCACACAGTCAGGACGTCTTAATACTTTGAATGTGACGCAGTCCTGGTCCAACGGACAGACCTTGGCCTACACTGTAGCCCACAGGGACAAGTGGTCCACTCTCATTAGCTGGATGGATGGATCACGTGTCTCTTGGGGCCAGTCTGTGATGGATACATCCACTAACTGAACAGGTTTACTGCTGCCGGGTTTTTAACGGTCCAGTGGATCCTCTGCTGATTGATAGAAACCAGAGGATGTAGAGCAGATGCTGGTTCAGCAGGACGGGGATTCCCAGCGTTCGCTCTTGTTGTGACGTTCGGCCTCGCGCTGATTGAAAACGTTCAGCTTCCTCCAACGGACAAGCTCTTGAATTGCAGGATTTCAATTTCAAGGTCGGTGGTTACGGGTTTTTGATTGGTGTTCTGTTGTTGCTGGTCTCCCACATAACTTCCAAGATTACAGATTAGAATAGAGTGATGTTAAATACCATGGTTCTATTGCTTTATTGTATTAACATGTTAATATAATCTAATTTCTAGATAAAGAGGTCTTCAGGGTCTTAATGTTACACAACAGTTGCTAATGAATTTTGTGGGCCAGACAGTTAAAAGGTTGACATTTAAGCCCATTGTTACTCTTTCCAAACGTACAGAAAAGCAGCAGAATGGACGCGTTAACATTTCAGCAGCTGAAGGTCTCAGTAGGAGTTCATCGTCTGGGCACGGCACAGTTCAAACAATAAAACCGCTTTCTAACAAGCCGCTGTTTCTCATCCTATCAAAAGAAGAAGTGACATGGTGGGACATGACTGAGAAACACAGTGGTGGTGGCATCATGGTCCGAGACAGTTTTGACATCATCGGTTAAACAAATGGGTGAATAAATTAATTAAATTTCACAGAAAATGTGAGGATTTCTGCCCACACCAGGATTTATCCACTTTTAGGCCCCTTCCCACTGAAAAAAAAAAGGCCAGAACCTGGACGGCGTTACGACCCGGCTCAGTCAGATGAGCAAACATTAAATTACTTGGACCTGTTTGATGGAAAAGTGATTTGTTGTTTAGGCTTTTTATAAGAGACTCACTCCAGAAAATCTAATTTTTGTTTGTTTTCTCGACAAGTCCGGCCACAAACCAAACATGTTTGGTCTCCAATAACTAGTCTTGACAACAAAAACCAGTTTGACTGTCAAACAAAGAGGTAAACAGCTCCTCTGTGGTTGGAGGAGATAAACGGGTTGAACGGAAAGCAGAGATACGTCCACCGCAAGGACAGACGTGGAACTGTACAGCTGGAACCTGCACCTTAGGCTCCAACAGGCGGTCTTTGTTAAGTGCTATGTGTTATCATTGGATGCTCCCATACAATGGCAAAATTAGTTCTCTGTATTTAACCAGTCACACATGAGATACACCCAGGTGGAGCAGTGGGTGGCTATGCAAGTGCCCGTGGAGCAATTGGAGATTAGGTGTCTTGCTCAGGGACATCACGACATGTGGGAATGGCTGGGAGTCGACCCGCAACTTTCTGGTCCCAGGTCGGCTGCCGTACCTGTACCTCATCTTGGACCTCAAAGTATCAGTCCCCATTCCGGGAGTTGAACCTCGGCTGCCTGGGGGAAAACCAGGAACTGCGAAACTAGACCATATGGAATAACCTTTGCAGGATTCTGGCAAAGTCTGCAGGCGTTAAAAACATGAATGGTCACCGGCAGTGTTTAAGGGTCCTGGGTGGAGCGTAGTGGAGTCTAGTAGCCGTGTATCCATGATACTGGACCTTCGCGTACCCCACGGTTTGGTCATTGAGAGTTTGGACCAAGGCTGGCCTGGCTCGCCTCATGCCTAGACGATGACTCCAACACACATATTGTCTTTTTACTTGAAACACCCTCTGTCCATCTTGTGAGCTTGATATAACTTGAAAAATAAAAGTGAGGCGCCAACTTCCATTTTGGTGTGTGGCTGCATCTAGGCGTAACAAAAGTTCCTACTGAAAACTGGGCTTTACATACATGTCAACCGCTTCAGATGCCCTTCATAAAAAAAATTCACAAAAAAATCCACAGTACTCATGCGACACAAATGTTATTTATAGCATAAATGTTGAATGTAGCTATGCACAACTGAATTTTTTCCAATAGATGTCTCCTTTCATTCAGGAAGGTACTTCCTGCTATACCCCATACTCTTCTTAGGCATTTCCATTCTTTCTCACCATACGACAGCTCTATTGAAAATATCTCCGGTAGAAATAATGGCTGTACACAGTGGTTAAAAAAAAACAAAACACTCAAATCACCTTCGGAGCGTCGGGATTGTGGCATTACTCAAGATTCGGGGATAAATATACAATCAGACTTTTGGTTCTTGGTTCACACCATGTGTTTGTGTGAGTTTATCATGCTCAAGCAACAATGTTTAACATAAAGACAGATGTAAAATAAAATTTGAAGCAGTTTTAGAAAAAAAAAAAACTTGTACGTTCATAGCCACAAAAAAATGGGGGAAATTTCTATAATTTCCTGACAATCCCTAAGGGTTGACGTGTCACTTGAGGAAACTATGCTTTCTAGTTTCTATATTGCTTAAAAGTACAGTTTCCCCAAATTACTGGGGTGGATTAACCTGTGATGTCCAAGGCCACCATTGGCCACCCTTTGGCTCCGCCATTGTGCCTTGTGGTTTGTGTGCTGCCACAGAGAAGCAGAAAAACTACCGGTGTTCTTCTAGACAGCATTAAGTCCTACTCATGGTAAGGGCACAGTAGACAGTATAGGGTTTAGTCAATACCTTCAGCTTGGACCATAGACATCTTCAACGTAGGCGCTGTAGCCCACACAGCTCTGTTCAGCAAACCTGAAAACTAATTTAGCTTCTGATTGAAAAGCAGTTTTTTTTTTTCCCGGCAAAAGCTTATTCTAGCCCAAAGAAGAGAAAAAGGTACTTTCAAAAATTAGTTCATGGTTCCTTGTTCTTGTCTTCTCATCAGAGGAGTCTGAAGTCTCCATCTGCACAGCAGAAACGGCGATTCCTTCTGACGGAAGCATCTGCTCTTCCCTGTAAACACCAGCTCAGACGCTCATGTGGGCAAAGAAAACTGCCCCGGGGCTTTTTCGCTGTTCTCTAAACCCAAACGCGCAGCTGTAAAACACGATGTACTTTATTTAAAAACGCCTTCCATAGATCAGTTTTGCATATTTGGTCCTGATGCCTTATTTTAGCTATTAATAGATGTACAAGATGAAAACGCTTTAATATTCACCGAGTTGTTGTCAAAAAAATGGTCTTAATTTGGTTTAAATGAAGGCAGATGTAGTTTCTTCCTTTGTGGAGCATGGGAAAAGGTTGTTCCCTTTCAATTTAGCTGTAAATCGTCCTAAAATATGATAAAAATCTATACAGCACAGCTTAAAATAATAAAAAAGCAGCATTTCCTCACGACTGTGTCAACTACAAAACACTGCAGGAAAATAAAAATAAGCTGCTTTCACTTAACTTTGTGCTTTCTATTTTAAAATATAGCTCCGTGTGACATGATGGAAAAGAAACTGTATCCCATGTTGAGGATGACTCTAAGCCACTACCACATCAACTTTGAGCTCATTGATCCGTTTGTGACTCAAATATTTTGCTGTTTGGCTGCAGGCAGTAAAGAACCAACAGTAATATTTTATTCGGTACATTAGTATAGAAAAGAGTGAACATTTCCGGTAAAAATCACCGTGATGGGACGGTAAAGGGCTTGTTTTCCAGGTGCGCACATGGTTATAAATAAAGTTCAGCTGCAGCTGGAAGTGTGTTAAACGATTTATAAATCTTTCAGATCCCCGTTAAAACATTTATGGCTCGAACTTCGACTCAGTTCATCACAATCTGCTGCTGAAGACGCCCAAACCCCGAGCTGGAGTTGGGGACAGCAGACGTTTCTGCAGCATTTGCAGATTTAAGATTTCAATGAACTGCATTTAAAACGTGCACTTCTAACCTTGTACAGCCTCTGATGCTGCCTTACCGAGTCAATCAGAGCCTGGGGGCGGACTGGCAATTGCAACAGGATATTTTCCGAATTCAGGATTTGATTCATTTTCCAAATTTCCCGATTCGGGAAATGTCCTGGCTCAGTTTGGTTTAAAGCTCGTTTGAGTCGCACTTGATTTGTTAAACGTAAACAGTCCATACCGTTTACACTGGTATCCACCTCACTGAAGCTGCACACACAGCTGCAATGGGGAAAGACAGACCCCGCCCCCTCCTTTCTCTTTCTGAGGCTGTCATAGGTTGCGCACCGCCTCTTATGTTTCTCTTCTCGGCTGTTTTAGAGCAGTAAAAATAGTATTCAAACTTAGTTTATATATATTTATATAGTAGATTCTAAATAAATACGGGATGTTTTGTAGTCTGGATAAAACAGTTTTCACACGATAAATCAAACTTTTTTACTACAGTTAAAGCAATTCAGATTTGTTGCCATGAATGCATTACAACTTTTTTTTTTTTTTTAATCAGAACGCACCACATTTTTAAATATTGAAAAAAATTCAAAGTATTCACAATGACAATACTAATTTTATTTAACATTTCTAATTATTTCAAAAGATAAATTTTTTTTAATGCCATCAAAACTTCATAAAATTATTTTGTGGTTTATTACTGGTAGTTGGATTTAGGCAGTAGGTATGGGAGGGAAACCGGGATATGCCGTTCTTTTTAACAGTATCCAGCACCCCTTGTAGGATCCCATAGCGTTTTCTATGTGAGATGTGTCCAGAATATGTGCCTTAGGCCATTTATTAGACTGATCTGGTTGGCAGACCATAGACTGAAGAAGTCCTATGGATTGGGGACGTAACGTTCTCACTTAAAGAAACTGATCCAGATGACAAGATCAAATCTTTTTTGTCGTCATCTACCTGGATGATTGAGCTTACAACACTTTCTCTGCTGTGTCGACATCCTCAGAAAGAGAAAGGAGGCCCCCCCCCCCCGGCAATCACTGAGCGGCCAGGCCACCGGGAAACAACGTGTACAATCCTGTGTTGAAAACCTGCGAAAGAGCGAGTCCACAAAAGTCGAACCGCGAAGTATCGAGGGACTACAGTATTTGGTTTTTAATAGCTCAGTGGTGGAAAAAACTGTTTAGTTTGAACTTATTTTTACTGGTTTCCAGTTTCAGCATGGTAAAGAAAATAAGACGTGTGTGCCGAACCAGTTGAGTGACGCTGGTTGTTTAGTTTATTTTTTTAAGTTATTTTTTTATGTGGACATGTCAATGGCGTGGCCTTTGTCCTTTGCATTTAAATCAGAGGCAGAGTTGGTGCGTCCGGCCCACCTTGAGCAGAACTTGATACCATTGCAGTGTTTCCCCTAGATCAGTCTCCTTGGCAGGGCACTCGTCTTTTTTTGTTGTTGTTGTTGACTGGGGGGGGGGGGGGGGGTGGTCTTGTG
>JARVGS010000761.1:25367278-25380587 GCA_031762315.1 Hypsolebias antenori | reverse complement strand
TGTTTATGTTATCAACGGGGGGTCAGCGAAAAACCTCCACTTTGGAAGGTGGATTCAAAAACCTTCGGATTCAAAGAAGGGGGCCAGTGGTGTCGTGTAAACGATCGGCAGAACCGCAGAAAGCTGCGGTTTCACTCAAAATACGCGCCGTGTAAACGACCCCCAAGTTTATGTGATGTATTGTGTTTTGTGGGCTCATGTCATGTCTTTGTGAGCCCAGAAGAGGGAGTGTTGGATTTGACACCTTTTTATATGCCTTTTATATTGCTTTGATATGACACTGCTGATGTGATGTGTTATGCATTTTCAGAAAACCATGTGTGGGTGTCTCTTTTTACTTATGTTTTACATATATGCAAATAAGCAATTCACGGGTTAATTAATTACTCTTATGTTTTACATATAATCACATGTACATTAGATGCAACACTTATATTAATCATATCTAATCAGCATTTAATCAACTCAGAACAAGCTAAAGGTAAGGTGTGCCTGGTCACATCTCAGGCTTCATTCAGAATGAAGGCCTGTTTCAGGCCTCCGTCCTCGGTGTTCTTTGTTCTTTGAGCACATGGCAACAATAAATGATTACACATTGATTCAGACATCTGATAATTCTCTGGGTTTAAAGTGCTGTTTAAAGTGTTACAGACAGTTAGTTTATATCAGAAACTGGCGTCTTTTGTTTGTCTTCTTTTCTTCCCCTTTCCAAAACAACTTCCTAAAACAACATTCATTCCTTTGACTTAAAGTAACCTCTGACATCACACTAATCTCCTCCCACTTCTAGTGGACTAACCAATCGGAAGGTCCAAATATCCGGAGGTGGGCTTTCCTTAAAAGTTATTGACTTCCTGGAACTGACCAGTCTTGTGAGTCTCTCAAGCAGACTTCTCAGACTTCTCAGACTTCGGTTGGAGAAGTGAAGAGAACCTTCTAAGCTGCTGATGTTGGTCATGAGTCAAAGACCTCGTTCTTCAGCCAGGGCTCACAGAATGCCTCTGTGACCCACTCGAGCTATAAGCTCTAAGCCTTTTTAATGAAATTCCTTCTGAAGAATATTTTATTTTGAAAATCAACCGGAACTGGCTGCTACTTCTGTCGACCAAAGCGAGCCACTGGGTCGTGTGAGGAGTAAACACGCATGAAACCAACTTGGACGTCAAATGGACCAAAGATCCTTTTACTTCTAAAGTTTTGGGTGCCAACACTCTTACCGATGTTTAGACCTAACGTCTTTCAAAGGTAAAGAGTCGCTGATGTTTACCAAGAGCGTACCTGGGTTTAGCTGGAAGCCGTGGGAGAGCGTGTCCATTTTCTGTTTGACATAACCCAAGATAAATCCTCTCCTTTTCCTTATTTCATTCCCTTAAACCTTTCCTTAAATATTTATGCCAGTAACTAAGTTAAGTTAAAAGTACCTTCAGTTAAGTTATTCACCATCCATGACTTAATCTGTTGTCTTCCTTAAGATATCCGATGTTTTATGCCGTAAGAAATGAATCACAACCAATCATGTGTACCTGTATATGTTATGATGTTAATTTTATGATCTGTTAATAAATTACCACATTTCTTGATGGGTCAAATATAATTAACGTCTCATGTCAATATATATTCATTTTGATCACACAGAATGTCTGGTTAATCCAAAAAGAAGAAAATACAGGTAGTCCTCGACTTACAACGTAGATCCGTTCCTATGGGGCATCGTAAACCAATTTTCGACGTAAGTCAGAACGTACATAAATACATGTGCCGTACCTGTTTTACCAAGTGCGTAAACCGATTTTCGACTGTCCATGGTGATGGCCTTCCTTTTTCTCGATGCACTGCCATCAGAAGAGTCCTCCTTGTGTTTGGGAGCCTTAATGAAGGGCTAATGGCCTACCGGGATGCTAGTGACGCCGTCCTCCTCCGTACAGTAGGACCTGTACAGTACTGTATTCCTCCGCCGCTGCACCGCGTACTGTTATCTTTTATGGGATTGTTTTGTATTGTATTTTAAAATGAACAAATTTATAAATAAATAAATAAGGTTGAGGTCATAAATCAAGGTCAATGGTTATTTAAAGTCTGCTTTCTGAGCCATTACTATAGATTGCTGTTTAATAGTTTGTCGACATGCAAATAACGCACCATATGCGGTACTCTTGTCAACTCCTAGATGTCAGATTTGTGGCTTTTGATCAAATGAAGTCCGTACATTCAGCTTGTGTGTAAGCAAACTAAAAATTTCAGGTTGTTTTCACACCTGATATTCTGGTAGACTCAGTTCAACTGAGGACCAAAATTTGGAACATTTGTTTACATTTTCAGCTGGTGCAGTTCACATTCACACTGCACTGAGTCAATCGAGCCAACCTGTCTCTCCCCCCCGCCGCCTGTGGTGGCGCTGCACCAAGAACTACTGAAGGAAACAACATAAAAACCTCTGAAGAAGACACATCTTCTTCTTCTTCTGGAAAAAAAACACGAAAATGGAGTGCCATCAAATTTTAGTTGTTTTAGGATCATGTTTTGTCATTGTTCTACAATGGACTCAGCATGAGCGGAAGATGAGGAGAAGACCATGGAGAATGTTGTTTTTCACACAAGGCGGCTGACGGCTCCATATGAGGTAAGAAATGCACGTTTGTTTTGGTTGTATTCACCCAGAATGCCCTGCGCTGTGGTCCACTTCCTGCTTTTGGAGCTGTCTCCGGTCCGCTTGCATTCACAATGCATTTGAACCACATTCAAGTTCACTTCAACCAAACCGAGACCTAGGTATTTAGGTGGACCAGAGTTCACTTTTTTTGATCCGCATTAGAGTTCGATTGCGCATTCACACCTCCACGAACAAACCGGACTTTCCTGGCAAACGGACTAGAGATCAATTAAAGCGGACTACACAGACCTGGTGTGAATGCACCCTCAACAACAAGGCAAAAGTGAGGTATGCCTGCTATGTCATAACACGGGATCTCTGAGAAACAACCTACAAAGGCCAATGAACTGTCAGCATGTTGGGCGCACCTCCCAAGCGTCATCTACCACTGAGCAGACACTGTGACAACTTGCCTGTCCCAGGGAGCAGAGTTTGTAACATACCTGCGTAGGAGTCAAGTAGGAGGAGCTTCGTCTTTTGACTCAACTTTTTATTCACCACAACCGACCAAAGCAACACCCTCATTATCGAGGATGAGGCCCTGATCCACTCAGGTACACTACGCCCAGATACTTGAACACAGGCTTCACCAAGTCTCCTCCAAATTGCTCTGATAGGAGTAGCTGAACCTTCTCCTCTTCCTGGTTAACACTAGAGTTGGCACGCTCCACACTTCATAATGGTTGTACTGGCAGCAAATCTATGACGTGGGACCTGCGTGCATCAGCGTGACTTTGTGGTTGAGATATTGGAAGTAGGACTGGTCGTGCTGGCCTCATGCCTCGTCTTTCTGTGTCTGTATCTAATGCATTTACCATGATAAGGATAGCTCCTGCAGAAGTGCTCTTACCGTGCTCGCATAATGTACTGCACAGTTGTCATTTGGTTAAACTTGTTTTCTTCTTATCTTTCTGTTCACATCTTGGATTCCTTCAGCATCGCTACCATTGCAATGTTTATAAGTTTATAGCAATCAGGCTGATTACTTCCCATCTTGACTAAACAATCGACGAAGACGGTCATGCTGGGATAACTACAAAAAATGGTAGTTTGATAGACGAACACAATTTCAGTGATGTTACCTTTTGCCGTTGATGGAGCCACATGAGGGGAATATAAAATATAATTGCAGGTGTCATTAGATTCATATCAGGAGCTTGCTCATTGAGGCGATTATGGTTTCATGCTCCTTGCTGTCATGGATTCCTCGGCTGTCGATGGTTGGATCGGGTATTCTAGAAAACATGTTTGAGGTCAGAAGGCCTTGGTGTGTTCATGCTTATTATCCCAGAGAGCCGAGCCAGCCTTCCTGAGTCCTGCCACCTGCAGCATCCTGGCACCATCCCAGCTCTTCAGCAGCTGTACATCTTCAGCTCCTCCTCCGAGCCCCAGGGGTGGAGAATGGGATGTTGAGACAGTGCTAATTAAATGTTGAATATGGCTTAATGTTTGAGCGGGCTTCTCTCTCAAAGTGGAGTGCTCGCTGTTCAAGTAGGCAGCTCAGAGGGTTTAGTTGCCATACAATGGACTTGTATTCAAAACAGGTGCTCTTGTCTTGCCTTCTGATCCTGAACCAGAAATAGACTGTTGGCGACATACGGCCTTTTTCATTCCACCTTTATTTAGGCAGGTTAATCCCACTGAGCCTCAAGAACTCATTTACAAGAGAGACCTGGTTTCAACAAAGAATGATAACAACAGTGGCAACAATAGACAATCATAAAAGAGGCATACAGATTTTTTTTTCAACAAGTTAAAATAAGATGTCAAAAAAGTAGCAAAAACAGCTAAAAACAAGCTGTTTTTGAAACTTGAAAACCAAAACCTTTAAAACCTTTTAACCTTTACCAAAACCCTTTAACCAAACTCGTTAGGACTTGCTCTCCTGTTGATGGAATTTGATAAATTAACACAACAGTTTATTTATTTATCTAGAAGAACCATGTTAGATATTTTAGAGGTGGGTTTATATTGAGATAAAAACGTATTTCGTAGATCACAGTAATGTATTTTTTGGACTACTGTATAACGCACACTTACAATCCTTTAATTTTCTCTAAAATTGACAGGGAGCCTTATAATCTGGTACGCCTTATGTATGAAAACAGACCCAGTCATTGATAATGCGCCTTATAATCCAGTGCGCTTTATAATCCAAAAAATACGGTAGGTCAAAGTTAGAGAGTCTTTAAGCAGTCTGATGCAAAATATCTCATGACCCACTGAATGGACTGAAATGAAACGTTCAGGAAATAGCTCATGGACCACAGGACGATTTTTAATTTAACAAGGCAATAAATAATTAACTATTTTATTTATTGTTGTTTATACAGTTATATTAGTTTAAAGTGAAATAAAGCTTCTTGAGCATCAAACAAAAGTAAAAGTCTGAGAAAGAAGGAAAAAGCCACAAAAAAAAAAAGAAAAGAAAAACATTCAAAAATTGTCCTAAATTACTTGTCTTGTCTTGAAAGGTGAGCAGTCATGTAGTAGTGACTGTGTGTTTGTCGGTTTATCGTCTGAAGTCAACCTGATTCAAGATGGCTGCCACAGGTAGTTTAACTTGGCAAGCACAAAAACGGCACTAAATCATTTAGTTTTACAGAAACCTAAACAAACTAATTTTTGGATGAGATATGACTGTTTTCATTCATTCTGACTGAAAATATTGGACAGTACCACTTTCAGCCACTAGATGGCAGCAGAGTAGTATTGGCAATAAGGCATGCTGTTGTATCATGTAATAGATAAACGTGTCTACAATGACAAATTCAAAAAATTCAAGACAAAAACAACTGGACTTCATTTATTATACTTTATTGTTTTTTTCTTGAACTTTCTTGAATTTACCACGTCCTGGATGACTGAGAATCTTCACCAGCTATTAATGACACAATCAGCTTGCCATAGTCTCCCCATCTTTGTTCTGCTCGCTGCTAGGAGCAACCATCAAACCAGCTGCACCGCCCCGGTGAAATGCAGACAATTTGACCATTAAAGTGTATTTCTTAAGTAAAAGTTCAACTGCGACACACCTATGCAAAAATGTTGAGCAAACAAATAATTGTTTTAAGGCGTTTGTCTTGTTAAATTTTGAAGAAATGAACAGCGGTTCATCCCTCTAAACGTGCTCGCTTACGCGAATCGGGTTTTGAAATACAGCTGATTTGACCATCAAAGTGCATTTATTAAGAAAAGTTAGACTGCGACACACCTTTACTATAATTTCCAGCAAACAAATAATTGTTTTAAGTGTTCATCTTGTTAAATTCTTGTAAAAGTCCTCCTATGCATGCTCCCACAGCGGCCATTTGGCAGCCCATTGGTTTTTGGCACAACACCAGCCCACACGTCCAGGTTCGGCTCACATTTCTGGGTTGTCAGTGGTGACGCGTAATAGATGCGACATATATGGCAAAGTGACGCATTTATGGATTTTTCCACTTTATTAGATATATTTGAACTGATGTGATTTATAAGGCGGTGCGACATATACGGCGGAAAATCGGTACTCATTGCTTAAAACTTCTGTATTATCTGTTGGGAGTTAACCGTGTTTGTCTTTTAGCAAAATATCTTGTGAATCACTGGGCATTTGATGGACATCTATAACTGATTATCTTTTGGACTGAGTATGATTCAAAATGGCCAACAAAGATCACTGACTCTACCATAATATTGAGGTGGTAGTAGATGAGAGTTATCCGCAAACATGTCGTGATTTTGATTTGAATTGGGCTTGATGATATACAGTATATATATTTTTATTTTGACCAAAACATTTTTCACATTTTTTCATAAGACTTGGGGCGACGTGCATTTCAAGCATTTGTTCCAGTTTTAACTTATCTTTAAAACGATCATTTTCCAATATTCAGAAAAACAAGCTTCTGTTTGGAAGCTTTTTATCAGACAGTTATCCTAAAGCTATAACTCAAAGTAAACTTTATAAAACAAGTAGATTATTAAAGGACACAGCGAGCAGCTAAATGAAACCTATGAGGCGGACACTTTGGGACCCCTGGAGACGATGGATGGGGATCCATTGTTGTCCTCCGGTTTGGTCAGACAGGATGCAGGCCGATGGCCAAACCAAACAGCATTATCTGTGTGTAAACACAACAAATCTGCTCTGAACCTTTGGCCCAAAACTCAACAGCAATCCAAACATCCTCCTCAAGAAGTGAAACGAGTCAGAGAGAAAGGCAGAGACACGTGGAGGAGAGAAGGAGTGTGAGTCATCCCAGCAACTATGGTAATTTTTTTATTGTGTCTGGGGGCTGGAAGCACAGGAACCAATTACTGGCTTGTTTTTGTAATAAAGATGCTTATTCGATAAAGTTCTGAAATGCAATAAAATGAAAAGATGGGCGCTAAAATTGAGGGGGGTGGGGGCATGCTGCTTCCTGTTTGGTGCCTTTGGTGACTTCACTTTCAGTTTGAATGAGTAGAGAGTTAACAAAAAATATGCTGATGGTTTGAAAGTTTCAGCTTCAGAAGTGATTCATCTCAGAATTTAATGTGATGTACGGCTGGAAAACAACAACAAAAGACTAACAATGAATACATGGAGTGAGTTTTGATGCTCTTAGTTCTCAGTCAGTCTTTAGTTTTCATGACTTCCTGCACTGGATTCAATTCAATTCAGTTCAGTTCAACCTTTATTTAAAAGATATGTTAAATTGAGCCTCGAAGCTCAATTCAGAAGTGAGACTTGTTTGGACATAAAAAGTGGTGAAAAATGACACACAGGGTTTGGAGACAAAAAAATATCCTAAAACGCTCTTAATCTTTGGTTGAAGGTCAACAGCGTGATAATGAAAATAAACCTCACGCAAAAGCACATAATGACGCTGACAGTCTGAGGGTGGGGACGCAATGTGAGCATGTCCAGAGACAACACACAGAGGCACTGCGGAGTTCAGATGAAATCACTCAGTTCAAATAGTTCCCTCTGGAGAGATCTGTACACACTCGGGGGGGTGCCGGGGATGGCCAAGGACGAATCCAAAGAGTCCTGAAATGATGACAGGATGTTTATTCAGCTGGGCCTCTCTGAAAAGACCATTCCTTGGTGGGAGGAATGGGAGAGGTAGAGCTTCAGGTTTACAAAACTTCCAGGCGAATTAGGATAAGACGGCCAGTCAAGGCCAGTCAGGGAACCGAATTCAGATAAACACGATTGTTTTGGGGACAGACAGAAATGTAATGACATGTACCTTGAGTCTGTGTCGATCCACTTGGTTCCGAAACGTCCATATTGCATGACCACACCAATGGGCCATGCCTGAGAGTTATCCCCAATATTGATCCATTCTGCCAAAAGCAACTGAGTCTGGGTGCTCAAGACATGAACCAAGCTATCATAAGGTAAGCAGCCTGATTGGGTCCAAATTTGCTGCTGATGACTTCCTTGATTGTAGATAAACCAGTAACCAGCCAAATCCTAAAAGCAGGAACCAGTTATCATAAATGCAATTATATATGCTTCATTAAAATCCATCACTGACAGCAGAGATGGACACATCATCAAGTCTTCCAAGTCGATGAGATATCCTGCTGTGTGCATGCCAACAGGGCAAATCGGCTCGCCTAAAGCCTGTCTTCTCTTCAAAGAAATGTTATCAATTGCGTTGAGGGACCAACTGACCAAATCCATGAATTATGATTCAGAATATTTGTGGAAGAGAGGCTGTAAGCAATTTCACAGACAGGACAGAGCAAAGCAAAGCGGAGAGGGACAGGAGGAGAATGCGTCCGCCTTTGACAAGAGCAAGTGTTGACAGGTTTCTGTCACTTTGTTGTCCAGTGTTGCTATCATTCTTTGTTAAAATCAGGTCTGTCTTGTAAATGAGTCCCCTGAGGCTCAATGGGACCAACCTGTATAAATAAATGTCTAATGAATTTTGTGTGTTTGTAGACTACTTATGGTTGTGTTAATATGGAAACCCAACCCTTATCCAAATCCAATCCACAGTTCTGTGTGTGTTTATGAAGAGAATCTCAGGGTCTGGAGAGGACAGAGCCGAGTTTGGGAACCTCTGGCATTTTTCCATGGGCTGGCTTCAGCTCTGCTCAGGTCGTCTTTCCATTGGGTGACCCCGCCCGTTTTCAGCTTGGTTCTTAGGACCCACTTGGCTGAGGTTCCAAGTGAGTCGTCAACAGATTGTAGGCCACTAATTGGCAAGAGGGAGATGTGAAGAGAGTGTCTCCTTTACAAGAATCAAACACCATTTAAAAAAAACTGGCAACCACAGCATTTGTTTTTATTATTTGCTTTTGAAAAATATGCAACATATCTACTAAAATGGTAACTTGTAAAGCAACACTGTGGTACAATGAGGAGGTGCATTTATGGGCTTTGGCTGGCTGAGGGAAGGTGGCATTGGGTGTCTTGCTCAGGGACATCATGACATGTGGGAATGGCGGGGAGTTGAACCGTGATTTTCTGGTCCCAGTTCAGCTGCCCTGTCTTGGTCCCATCTAGCTGTAAACACCACGTCCCTTCTTTAGAACTTGAAGGAACCCGTCCAAATCCTGACTCAGACCAAGCCAAAACTGCACCTCCATCACCCAAATCCAATAGGTTTCCACAGTATTTCCGGCCTGAAAACCTTCATCAGGGTAAAGGCCTAAGCAGGTACTCAGACTCTTGGAGAACCCTTGGAGAAACCAGTCACCCACTCAGCCACAGCATGTTTGTATACCATGTCAGAGGATGGAGGTGTTTTCTGGCTTTATTTCACTTATTTGCCAATCGATGCGTTTTGTTTGCTTTGCTTGCCATCTGCATAGACCCAAGTAGACC
The DNA here is from genome assembly GCA_031762315.1 of Hypsolebias antenori. Taxonomy (NCBI): domain Eukaryota; kingdom Metazoa; phylum Chordata; class Actinopteri; order Cyprinodontiformes; family Rivulidae; genus Hypsolebias; species Hypsolebias antenori. The sequence continues at coordinate 25,371,129 of JARVGS010000761.1, read as the reverse complement.
TGAGGGTGAGTCTCTGCCTCAACAGAATGACTTCAATTATCTGGGAGTCTCCTTCGTGAGGGGACCAGGAGATGGAGGTGGACCATTGGAGTGGGGCCTCTCATCTGCAGTAATGTGATCATTGTTCAAGTTTGTTTTGATCAAGAAGGAGCTCTTGAGAAGGCGATGGTCTTCATTTATTGGTTTGTTTACATTCCAACCCTCATATCATGAGGTGTGGATCATGACTGAAAAGTTGAGACCCTCAATAAGCTTGTCTCGGGTGAGGAGTTCCATCCTCTGCTCCTTTGCATAAAACAACTCAGTTTAGGGGGTTTGAACATCTGATTAGGATGCCTCCTGGATGCAAAGCAAACCCAGAATTTGCTGAACACCTTGGAAGGAATCGGGCGGTGCCACTGGACAGAGGAACATTTGGATTTCCTTTCTGGATCTGTTTTCTACACAAGTAGAAGGAAATGGATGATATGAAGTGTTGAAAACCGCTTTGGTGCCTTCAAAACACTAAAAAAAGCAACAACAACAAAAAAGTGAATGTAAAATGTAAGAGAAAAGATAATGAATGGTAAGGTCTCACACCCCCAAACCATTTTTACTTGTTAACTCCATTCCCCTCGTAAGAAAATTTGAACTGTGACCAAATTTTGGTGCCAATGAAGATGCCATCCAGCACTCTTTAGGTGTTCTCCAGTGATTTGCAGATTTCCTTCCGCTGCCTCTTTGCTTATTTTTTCTCCAAGAAACCAATTACTTGCAAGTCTAATGGCACCACAATCAATAAAACAATAACTTTAACTTGACTGCGAAAGCAGTTCCCTTTTTTTTTTTTCCATCCACTTTGGTTGTTTGTGTCTCGCAGAACATTTGACTTCAGAGTCATTTCCCCGGATGTGATTTCTGTACTGTACATTATTTAAAGTTTATTGGTAGCGTGGGCAAACAAAGACGATAAAGATGGAAACGGACATTAATGAGTTCTAGAAAGCGAAGCAGCTGAAGAAAGTCTCTTGGGGACCTGTTCGCTCTCTTGAGCCCTGATTGAAAGCCGTTCACACACAGATACGTAAACACAGTGGGCGGAAACGGCCAAACGCTCTGCTGTAGTTTATAGGGTGCTTCTGAAGGTTGCTCGTTTTTCCGACACGTCACAGAAGAATCAAGTATTACACCCACGGGGCGAGAGCGGGGAAACGGCACAACTCTTAAAACGCACTGATTTAAAACATCATCATTCGTGTGACTGCAAGCCAGCTCTGTGGGAATTATCCTTCATCTCTCCATAGGAGGATTTGCCTAAGTGCTCATGATAGTGTGAGTCGGCCGCTGCATAATATTTCTTGTGATTCAACCCTGTAATCAAGAAACGCGTGATTCTGAAATAATAAGAGAGGTGCAAGATTTAAAATGATTTGTGTCAGTAAATGTGGAAAAAGGGCAAAAACAGCATAAATTTAATCAGCTTTCTATTATAGACCTGCTGATGAAAGACGAAATGCATTTTGTGGAGGAAGGTTTAGCTTTTACTATTATTGTACGCCTGCTGAAGGCATATTACTAACCCCATGGTCAAGGTCACAAATCAAGGTCAAAGGTTTTACAAGGTTGTTGTATTTCCCACCCATAACTTCTGATCTGCTCAGTATAATATACAGAACTTCATACACATATGCATCATCACTAAAGGGAGTGTTGCATATGCTTTTCATCACTACAGCTTCAAGGTCAAGATCACAAATTGAGGTCAAATGTTTTTGCTTGTCGTGCCTGTTATGTCTAATCCATTCTAGATGATTTACAAAACTTGATAACACATATGCATCATCACTAGACAGAGTGTTGCATACACTTTTCATCACCCATGCTCCAAGGTCAAAGTCACAAATCAAGGTCAATAGTTTTTGTTTGTTGTGCCCATAAATTCTGATCTGCTCGAGAATGATTTAATGAAACGTCATACACATATGAATGATCAGTAGGTGAAGTGTATTTACACTTTTCATGACCAAGGTCACAAATCAAGGTCAAATGTTAAACAATGGCTTTGCTTGTCCCACTCAAAATGTCTGATCCACTCAAGATAATTTACTGAATTTGATACACATAGGCATCATATGGAGTGTTGCATACATTTTTCATCACCCACGCTCCAAGGTCAAGGTCACAAATCAAGGTCAAATGTTTTTGTTTTTCGTGCCCATAACTTCTGATCTGCTCGAGATGATTTAATGAAACTTCATACACATATGAATGATTAGTAGGTGAAGTGTCTTTACATTTCATGACCATGGTCAAGGTCACAAATCAAGGTCAAAGGTTTTAGCTAGTCATATCCATAATGTCTGATCCACGCGAGACAATTTTCAAAACTTGATACACATATGCATCGTAACTAGATGGAGTGTTGCATACACTTTTCATTACCCACGCTACAAGGTCAAGGTCACAAATCAAGGTCAAATGTTTTTGTTTGTCATGGTCATAATGTCTGATCTGCTCGAGATGATTTGATGAAACGTCATACACTTTTGATCAGTAGGCAGAGTGTGTTTACACTTTTCATGACCCCAGCTCCAAGGTCAAGGTCACAAATCAAGGTCATATTTTAAACAAGGGCTTTGCTTGTCCAACCCATAATGCCTGATCCACTCAAGATAATTTACAAAACTTCATACATATTTGCATCATCACTAGACTGAATTTCATACACTTTTCATCACCCACTCTCCAAGGTCAAGGTCACAAATTAAGGTCAAAGGTTTTTTTCTTGTCGTGCCCATAATGTCTGATCCACTCAAAATGATTTACAAAACATGATACACATATGCATCATCACTAGACGGTGTGTTGCATACACCTTTCATCACCATGCTCCAAGGTCAAGGTCACAAATCAAGGTCAAAAGTTAAAAAGGTATTTGCTTGTCTGGGCTATTGCTACAGATAGCCATATAATAGTTTGTCGACAGACATATAATGTGCCATACTCTTTTTTTTTTTAGTTTAATGGATTGATTAAACAGCTGATCAGCTTTTTGTTAAAGGTGGTATTCCTTCATTTATCAGGACTGAATGAAAAATGTGTTCACATTTGTGCAGAGAGCATGGGGACCTTTCCAGACCGTGACCTCTGAACCTGCCGTCTGTCAGAACCACTCTGAACTGGTTTCTTTAAAGTTGCTTTTGACCTCTGTAATGATCCTTTTTAGATCAATGAGAATTAGTCCTTGACTGATTTTCGGAAGACAAATTCAGTTTTTGCCTCTTTTGGGTAAATACCCAGTTGTTATGGGAAACAGTTTCCTGTAATCAATAAATTTTACTTTGGTGACTGAGGTTTGATTATAAAAGGATGAATAAATTAATTAACCTGGTATTGATCAGTAAATTGACCCAGGGCCCTTTTTTTTTAACGAGCACAAACGTGACCCATCACATCAAACCAAAGATGAGGTTAGATTTGTTCAAAATGAGTAAAGCCTATTTTCAATGTCTGGCTTTTTGAGCTTCAGTTTGATACCCGGATCATCTTGATGTCATGAGTGGTTTCAGAGACATGGCTTGATTTGTCTTGCTAATCGAGATAATGCCTGGAAAATCAGTCTGAATCCAGTTTTTCCACATTCTAATGAGAATTTATTGATGTCCTTTGAAAGAAAAATCCTCCAGCCTTATTTGGATATTGAGAATTCCCAGCTAGGAAATTACAGGTAGTCCTCGACTTACGAACAGCTTCCGTACCTACAAATCGTTCGTAACCCGATTTTAACATAAGTCAGAACTCATTATACTGCGCCGCAAACCCGTTCGTAAGTCCGGGTTTTTGCCGTAAGTCGAGGAAATACATGTAAAATG
>JARVGS010000761.1:25263774-25279396 GCA_031762315.1 Hypsolebias antenori | reverse complement strand
TTCAATGTAAAACACTTAGAACGTACTTAGAACGCCGTTTTAATGTGTTTCCAAGCAGTTAGCTAACAAAATACCCTAAAAAAATAGAAAAAAACATAAAATGCTGCATAAAAGACAACGTAAGCAGTGATAACGGCACTGGGGGCGGCGCCGTAAGTCCGAGTTGCCGTAAGTCGGTGACCACCTGTATTTAATATCTAACTCTAGACAGGGTCACTACGAACACGGTGAAAAGGCTGGGCGCTTGCTCGCACATCAGTTGCGGTGACAGTCAGCCAACCAAACCATTACAGCAATAAACAATGAACAAGGAGCTGCATGCCAAGATAATGCCACATAAAATTAATACGTCTTGGTAAAGTTTATCAGTCACTGTAAACGACTGAGTCATCAGCGAACGTATCGCACATGGAGAAATGTTTTGTGGATTCCTTCAGTGGATCTTGTCGAGGACTTGAAGAAGTTCTCTGTAGCTGAGATAAACTCTGCAATCAACATATGCAAAATAGTAAATCCCCAGGACCAGATGGTTTCCCATCTTAGTTTCTAAATACATTTTCCAAGTCTACTCTTTCCCTTATTAAGGTCTGTGTTTGAGCAGTCACTTGCTGCAGACATTGCCGCTATACACGTGTCAAGATGTAATCTCGTTGATACATAAGACAAAGACCCTCTAAATTGTGGTCTATATAAACCGATCTTGCTTTTAAATACTGATGTTAAAATCCTTGCAAAGGTTCTGGCAAAACCACTTGAGCGGGTGGTCCCCACAACCTGACCAAACGGGGTTTGTAAAAATCCGTCAGGCTTTCTTCAATGTTAGGTGTAGCACATCAAGTAGGGAAGGAGGGGGTGCATGCTTTATTGTTGTTTAAAAATGAAAAAATAAAAATAAAAATAAAAACACTTTAAAAAAATTATCATCGATAACATTCTGCAAATGCAATCTTTATGCCACAATTAATTAACCTTTACATGTTTTTTTTTTTTCCAGCAAAAACGTTCTGGACTTCTTGCTGGAGAAGCTACATCTAGCTTCTGATAACGCTATTTATCCTCATTTGCTAAAAAATAAAATAAGTAAAAAAAAAATTGACACAATGTCACCGTTTGGGGGAGAAAAAAAAAGTTTAATATTAAAGATGTTTTGGGGACCGGTGTAATCCTATTTGGTCTTGGCCCGGCTCCATTTAACGGTTTGTCAATACAGTACGGTAAAAATGAACCGTTATTTGACCAAACAAGTCGTTTAAGCAGCTCGTAACGTTTCCACAGAACCCCACCTCAAAATATCTCAAATTCTCAAGGTTCAATAAACTTAAAAGATACAGAAAGAAAACAGTAACCGAAAGGTCGATGATGTTTTGCACCATTTGGACAAAAGGATGTTTCGCTCCGTAGTTTTTTTTTATTTTATAAAGTACATAATGCAATGCAAAGAACCCAGCCCATGTTGATTCATTTCAACCCTGTAAAGATAAATATACGAGGCACGCAGAAATTAAGAGTCATCACCTCCCTGCAGTAAACATTTTATCCGAGGATACTTTGGGTTGAGCCGTCTCTTATTAACGAGGACTTTTTATTCCCCCGGTAGTTTGGTCCATTGTCGCTATGTTCAGGTCTGCTGACGCATCTGCGCAAAGACTCGTGGGACTTCAGCAGCATGTTGCGGCACTTCTCGTCTTTTAAAAAAATTTAATCATTTTCTTTTCCTGTTCCTTTGCGGAGCGCCTCGCGCCTGCATTTAAGACATGACTCCGAACACGGGGTTGTGACGGCAGATGCTCGGCCCAATTTCCTCGTAATCCTTCTTGGTGTGGCACACTTGGTAAAACTCCGGCTGGAAAACAAAAATGTTCTAAGTCATCCACTGGTGTGAGACATTTTCATTTCCAAAAGAGAACTACAAGAATACTCACGGTGGACGCGAGCATCGATCCTCCGAACCACACGGCGTACCTCTGCATGTGGTGGGTGACGACCTGAACGTCGATGGGCTTCGGCTGCAAACAAAGACCTCCAGCTCAGCAAAAACACCTTGGCTGAACCGTAAACGTGCTCCGACCTCACGACTCCTACCTTCAACTTGCCGCCGCTCAGCTCCTCGCTGATCTTCAGCCGTGCGTCCACGGTCCTCTTCAGGTCCCTCTGCAGGCGCCTGCCGAAGTCCCTGAACATGGTGGAACCACCGGAGAGCACGACGTTCTGACGGACGGAGACACAATCTTAAAATGCTTCTGTGTTGATTCAGGAGAACAATGACGTCTCAAAGGTCTACACATCACATTTTGCTAACACAGACTTACGTGGTTTTATTTCCCCCAATACTGAATTGGGAAACGCTTACAGGAAACCATTTGGCGGAACTTGTTTTTTTTTAAGACAAGTCATCTGGACGGTTTCTTTTTTTGGTGAGCCGTTTCATCCTTCATCCAAAGGAGCCACAAACAAACTCAGTCCCACAAGCAGCACACGCCCATAGTGGACCATAGTGGACTTTGATGTCAACGAGGGAGAGGGCGGGCCCCAGAAACCATCCCATCACCATCAAACTGGTTGGCCCACTATGTGAATGTGCTGCTTGTGGGACTGAGTTTGTTATGGCTCCTCACCTTTGGATGAAGGATGAAACGTCTCAACAAAAAAAGAAGCCATCCAGAAGACCTGACTGAACTTTGTTGGATTTTTTAACCTGGATTATTGAGCATGAACTTTGATTATTTGTTGGTTTGACACCAAGGTATGAATCATCAGCGAGTTCTCTAGGGTTGGATTTATGCACTTTTCTGTGCTTGTACCTTATAAAGAGGACGCCGGACGTCAATGGGACAGTTCTGGATGACTTCATCCACCACCTCTGAGATGGGCTGCGTGAAGTCGGGGTTGGCAAACTGGATAAAATAAATTTATAAATGAATAAATGTGGCAGCTCTATATTTTTTTGAAGACCTGTTCCACAGCTCCAGTACCTCGGGGTGGAAGAAGATCTCGGGGCCGAGGAAGCGCTCGTATCCAACGTCAATGGTGAACTCCTTCTTGGTGATGGCGTTCACACCCGTGTACTGTTTGACCCACTTGGTGCCGTCGCTGTCGTACTTGCTGAACTCCTTGACAAGATCAGGGCAGACGTAGCTAAAACGCTCCTGGGGTTAAAAAAAAGATTTGGAAGAGATTCATTTAGTTTTAAACATCTAAAGTCCATGTGGTGCTGTTGCCGCCTTCTTCTACCTGCGTAATATCACTTAGATTAGAAACATTTTATCTAAAAATGATGCAGAGAAACTGGTTCATGCATTTGTCACGTCTAGACTGGACTGTTGCAATGGTTTATCTGTGTGTCCAAAAACTTCTTTAAAAAGTCTTCAGTTGATCCAAAATGCTGCTGCCAGAATCTTAACTGGAATAACTGGAGAGATCATATCTCTCCAGTTTTAACTTTTCTCCATTGGTTCCCTGTCAAGTCCAGAATAGAATTCAAAATCTTACTTCTAACCTACAAAGCCATCAATAACCTAGCTCCATCTTATAGTACAGATCTTGTTCCATGTTTTCCTAACAGAACACTTTGCTCTCAGACTGCAGGTTTACTTGCAGTTTCCAAAGCAGAAAGGGAGGAAGATCTTTCAGTTCTCAGGCTCCTCTCTTGTGGAACCAACTTCCAGTTTCTGTCCGTGAGGCTGACACATTGTCCAGTTTTAAGACTTTCATTTTTGTTAAATCCTATAGTTAGGGTTGGCTTGGGTTTCTTGAGCTATCCCTTAGTTCTGCTGCTAAAAGCTTAGACTGCTGGAGGACAAGCAGACCACATTTCACTTCACTTAACTTACTCTGTTATGCATTTGTAATTATTTCTATAGTTTTTTTGTTCAACCTTTATTTATGCAGGTTAGTTCCCATTGAGCCTCGAGGACTCATTTACAAGAGAGACCAGTTTGACATGTGCCATGTGTCTTTCTTCCAGTAGGAGTTACACCTTGACCTGCCATTCTGTGTTCGTTTCTCCTTCCTGTCCTCTCAAACCCAGGCGGTCAAAGCAGATGGAAGCTTGTCCTGAGCCTGGTTCTGTTGGAGGTTTCTTCCTGTTAAAAGTGTTTTTCCTTTCCACTGTCGCCTTTGTGCTCGCTCAGGATGGGAGACTGCAACAAAGTGAAGCTTCAATGAGTCTGCTGGCTTCTTTCCTCAGATAGAGAACTTTTTTACTAATTGGTTTTTGCCTGAATGTTGCTGTACAGTGTTCTGTTGTGATGTAGTGCTATAAAAATTGAATTGGTATGAAAATAAAAACTGAATCAAAAGAAAATTCAAATACAAGTACGAAAAGCAACACAAACCCCCACAAACGTGGAGAAAAGATCTGTTTGAAGCAGAGGCTAAGGGTGCTGAAGTGCTCATGTTCCTAACATTTTACTAAAGTTTCTATCGTGACTTTTTTTTATTTTTATTTCAGCTCCTTGAGCAGCTCTGAATCTTCCGCAGTCACAAGAAAAGAGACAAATGCTTGTTGCTAAATCAGGAATATACAACAATTTCCTCAAAGACTACAAAAGGACTCAAGTGGTAAACATCACAGTTTAAACGGGTCACGGGTGACTGAACTGGCATTTTGTTATTTTTAACTCATTTTAACAATTCAAGGTTTTAGCCCAGAGTGTTCAACATTAAAGCCTTCAAAACCAGACTATAACAAGAGATGCACCGATCGACATCCCCCATCGCTGAAGGAGTTCATGTGTAGCTTTGAATACAGATAGTTTTAGTTTCTTGTCCGAGGCAGAGCAGTGTGATCCTGGCGAGTGAAGGGAGCCATTTTATCCATCACCAGGCACACTGGTGGAGACAGGGGGTTGTCAAAGGTGGTCTTTATCTCTCCTACTAACTCCAGTTAAGACTCTGGCAGCAGCATTTTGGATTAACTGAAGCCTTTTTAAAGAAGTTGGACACCCAGATAACAAACCATTGCAATAGTCCAGTCTAGACGTGACAAATGCACAAACCAGTTTTTCTGCATTATTTTTTTTAGATATGTTTCTAATTTTAGTGATATTACGCAGGTGGAAGAAGGTGATTCTAGTAACGTTTTTAATGTGGGGTATAAAAGAAATGTACTGCTCAAAAAAACAACACCAAGATTTTTAACATTAGAGCTGGAGGCCAGATTAATGCCATCTAAGGAGGGCGAAAGACGGAAAAATGTATTCCTAAGGTACTCAGCTCCAAAAAAACTAAAACCTCAGTCTTGCCTGTGTTCAAAATCAGAAAATTTAGGGTCATCCAGGTTTTTAATGTCTTTAAGATGAGTTTATAATCTAAGTAGCTGATTGAATTCATTGGGTTTCATGGGCAAATATAACAGTGTATCATCAGCATAGCAATGAAAATTTATCCCATGCTGTTTAATAACTTTATGGAAGCATATATAAGGTAAAGAGTACTGGTTCGAGCACTGAACCCTGAGGAACTCCATGACTATTTTTGGTGTATCATGAAGATTCATTATTTACATTTATAAACTGGAAACTATCAGACAAATCAGATGATCTATTAGATGATTTAAACCAATTTAGAGCCGTTCCTGTAACCCCAATGTCATATTCAAGTCTTATTGTGATCATCTGTATCAAAAACAGTTTATTATCACATTTTATAACTTTTTAGCCTTGACTGTTTGTTTTAGTCGCCACTACAACCGATGTACGTCGTCGCACCAGAATGCATTGCGCTGGTAAAATAGTGGCGACATCCTTACAAGAAAAATGTAAAACATATAAAAAAATTTAAGTAATTACAAGTTTTCACCTGTCACAAATAAACTTTTTGTAGATTTGGAGAAATAACACGTAAAGGCCAATATGTGCATGTCGGAGATCCCTTAAACATTTCTTCTGATCCGCAAGATGTTTTAACCTGGACTTTCAAAACAAAGCTTGTAGATGTCCTTCAAAGTAAGAGTCTGTGTCTGTTAGAGCAAAATGAAGTTTCAGTTTATTATTGGGCCTCACAGATTAAATGTTCCTGTCAGAACATTGAGGATGGGGATATCGGTTTATGCCGACTTCTTTCCAGTTTGGGGGAAATCGTTTTAGCTTTTTCTGACAGATTTGCAAACGTTTGTCTTGTTTCTTCTTCGCAGCCACGAACAAACGTCCAGCGTTGATTCACGTCGTTGGGGAAGCCCTGCGGCGTGTTCTGCTGCAGCCGGAACGAAGGGAAATTAGTCCAAACGCAGGACGCACGAGCGGCTCATTACATGACTCAGCAGAGTCAGATGAAAAATCTTATTTAATATTTTCTTATTTAGACGTTTTTATTTAGAGTTATAATCTCAACAGGCATGACGAGTTGAAAAATATTAAAATATTCTGAGCTAAAATACATCAGACTTGGCTGATGCGCTCTCTGGTTTAAAAATATTCATATCTCGAAATAGTATAGGCCGTACGTTGTGTGGAGGTGCATCTCTGAGCTATTTATAACTTTAGACCTGAGAGTCACTTTCCCTCCTTGTATTTTTGGTGCAGCTGAACTACAACAAGACTGGACAGGTCCTGTTTGCTGAAAGCAGAGCTGCAGTTTCATGTTCCTGTTTGGACCAAGGCCTTAAACACAACACACAAAACACATAATTACTCTGCAGGAGCACTTCAGTATATTAGCACGTAGTAAAAGAGTCGTTACTTCGGCTACCTTCCCTTTAGACCTCTGGCTCAGGGACAAACTGGGCCAGAGATAAAACCAGAGTCTGGGGGAGGACAGGACTGAGAGGAGCCGGACAGAACCACCGAGAGTAATTTCACCTCACCGCACAAGACTGTAGACTTAAAATGAAACGAGATGAAGAGCGGAGTCGATTTTATCTAGAGAAATTACATTCCCTGTGAAAATGAAGTGCGAATGCTTAATGCAGAAGAACTTGCTGAAAAACAGCTGAAACTAGCTAAAACATGCTGAATTGTAGCCAAAATGGAAGAGCAAGCCTTAGCTAGCAGACAAAAGCAGACCGAACATATATTTGCTGAATAAGGTTAAATAAGCAGAAATGAGCACAAAAATAAGGAAATTAGCTAAAATAAAAAATTAGTAAAAGTAGCTAAAAAGGTAGAAAGAAGATTAAACTACCAGAAGAAAGCGGAAAGAGCTCAAATGAGCTCAAATGTGAACTTAACTGAAAAGGCTGACATAAAAACAGCTAAATAGTACCCTGATGCATGCTCAATAATCCAGGTAGAAAAATCTAAATAGTAGCTGAATAGTAGCTAAATAGCTACTATAAGTACTATAAGTAGCTAAATAGTAGCTAAAAAGCTAAATAGTAGCTGAAATAGCAGAAAAACTTAAACTAGCAATAAAAGTTGAAAGGAGCACAACAAGCTGAAATCAGCACAAAGAAGTTAATTAGGCTGACAGAAGCAGAAATTACCATGAAAAACTTGTATTGATCTGAAAACAGCTTAAATTAGCTAAAATGCTAAAATGGTAGCAGAAAAGGTAGAAATAAAGGTTGAATGAAAAAAAACAAGCTGAAATTAGCAGAAAAATATCAGAAAATGAGCAGAAGAAAGTTAAAATGATCTGGAAACAGTTGAAATTAGCAAAAAGAAACAGCTGAAAAATAGATTAACAAAAGAAGCTTAAGTTACCAGAAGGAAGCGGATAGACCACATTTTTGCGGAATTAGGCTGAATAAAGTTGAACTAAGTGCAAAAAAATGTAGAATTAGCAGAAAATTAGCTGAACTTAGCTAGAGATGCCAAAAAAGGTACTGTATCTGAAAATGTAGAACAAGCCTAAATTAGCAGAAGAAAGCAGAAAGAACATGTTTGCTGAAAGAAGCATGAATGAGCATAAAAATGTCAAAATTATCTGACAAAAGCTGAACGTAGCAAAAAAAATAAATAAATTAATTAAAAAATAAAAAAGCAGCTGCAAAGCAGCTAAAATGCCTGAACAAAGCTTAAGTTACCAAAAGGAAGTGGAGAGAGCACATTTTTGCTGAATTGGGCTGAAAAAAGTTGAAAAGAGTGCAAAAAATGTGGAATTAGCCAAAAAAGGTAAAATAAGCATTTAACACCTAAATAGTAGTAGAAAAAGCTGAAACATACAGAAAAAAGCCGAAAGGAGCGTAACAAGCTGAAATTAGCAGAAAGAAGTTAGAAGAAGCACAAAAATGTTGTAGTTGAAAGAAAGAATCTGAAAGAAACACAAAACAGCTGAAAAACTGCAGAAATTAGCTGAAAATATGTTTAAATTTGCACAAGGAAGCTGAAAGCAGCTGAACCAGAACAAAATGTGAAAGAGCAGTAAAAGGTTGTAAACAGAGCTAAAGATTTGAAGGATGTAAAATGAGCTAAACTACTACCGTACTCTGACATGGCCGACCTACGAGATTTTGGTTGTTTAGAAGCTTAAATATCAGCAGCATTAGAAACATTTAGTGCTTCCAGGGGTCACATACCTCATGGTTATTATAATATTACCAACAAAATGCCCAGGTGCTGCAGTCCTGACAGAAGTCTAGGGGCTGATAACGTCACGAACTGCTAATAGAATTTTGAAGACTGGCGTTGCTTAAGGTGGTGGATGCCAGTTAATTGATTTTATGCTGATTTTCATATCTTAAAAATACATAAATTATCATTTTCAGCAGATAAATATTCTTGGACTTCATGCTGCAGAAGTAGGCTAATGTTTAAAGGTATAGTTCAAAGTTAAAGATGTTAGCATCAGTTAGCTTAGCAGGGTTAACATCTCTCATGTTGAACCCTGGAGAACCCTCGTGAGTGAGGGGAGGGAGAGGGATTTGCTAAACCAACTTCTGACTTTTTCCATCTGAGCTGAGAAAAATATTTGGATGAGAAATAAAAAGTCTTTAAAATAAGTCCGGTTAAATGTTTTCTTTAACTCCCAGGAGTCATTTGTGATGTTTTTCAGCTGGAGCAGCATGAAAATGTAGAAATAATTGCTCCCGATGTTGTGAAATTAAAACAAATCCTTGTCTCTTGGTGCTTTTCTTCAGGCGTCACCGCTGCCTGACTGAAAACTCTCCTGTTAATTGAGTTATTCAGTTTATTTCACACTACCACATTAACATGTTTTATAAATTTATTTTTACTTATCTGGTAAGAGTTACAAATAAGATCACAAACGGGCATAAAATTGGTTAAAGCTACAAGTTATAATCTGTTAAAGACCAAAAAAAACAACAATATTTTCCTCATTTTGGTGGGGATTTGTGACCAGCTGCAACTACTAGGTGCGTTTGTTCACCTACAAGAACAGCCGAAGTGATTAAAAATAGGTCAATGAAGTTCCATCAAAAACTCAGACAGTTTGTATGTGTTGGTACATATTTACAGTCAGATTTAAAAGTAAAAGGTGCAGATAAAAGTGCTTTGTTTACGTTGAGTGCGTACCCGCGCTTCAGAAAACCACATCTAGAAAACTGAACTCGTCAAAAACTGAACCTTTTGGAACAGTTCAGCATCAACTTTTTTACGTGCAACAAGCACATTTAGGCATCTATTGGATAGAAAAGACCAGGAAAAACAATTATTTATGACAGCAACAATAAAAACAAGTTCAAAACAAATAATAATTTGAAATACAGCTGATAAAAGACCGTTTCTGGAATGTCTGTTGATCAAGTTTTATTAAAGCTTGCTAATGTAAAAAATAAAAAGGTGACTAAATTACGTTCTCTGTATTTTCCTCACACATTTAGTGATGTGGCCATCTATTTCTGGAGTCTTTGCTCTGCTTCACTGGAACGATTTACTATTCAGTCAAAAGGAGGTACAGCTGCAAACCCTGCAGGACAACGAGCGTTTCGCAGAGAGGCACATGAGGAGACGCTGAACAAGTGACTCTGATATAATCCAGCATTTAAAAACCTCTGATTGGGGCATCCCTAATCTGGCAATGAAGTTGAAACTCTATCCAGCTGCCACTTCAGGTGCTGCCTGCTTTATTAGCCTCCAATGAAAGGTTCATTAGGCGTCTGTTGCTAAGCAACTGGAGCTATTAGGACTTAAAATGGTCTCCTTATGATGATCAGAGCCAGAGGGCTTTTAAAACCTCTTACATTTGGAAAAAAAAACAAGTGTTTTAAGGTGTTTGGTGTTCGTTAATTTCACAAAGGCTGTACGGGAGAAAATTTTATGTTTAGAGTCAATCAATTCAAAATGTCTAGCACAGATTACTGATCTTACCTTACAGAAGAAAATGGCTAAACCTCTTGGAAATATTCAGAAATAAAGACAAGATTGCATGAAATGCAGTGGTGGGCACAGCTAACCAATAAGTTAGCTTTGCTAACCGCTAATCTGCTAACTAAAAACATTAACGGAGGCTAACACTAGCTGATGACCGCTAACTTTTATCATAGTTTAATATATGTACCATATTATTTTACATTATTAGTGTTTAGCATGCAGTATATCTTATATTCTTGTATCGCTACTGTTTCTTTTTATACTTTACATTGTTGCAATTTTTGGATGTAACTGGGACCTTGAGTACACGATTTTGTTCCACCACATGTACCACACGTGATGCGAATGACAAGAAAGAACCTTGAATCTTGAACCTTTAGACACACAACAGGCAGGACCAAGCGTGTGAATTTTGTTAGTGGACTTGAAGTTAGCGGAACTCAACTGTCACAAGGACCGAACATGAACGTCACAACACAGGAAGTCACGTTCAGTGCTTTTGTTAGCAGTGAATCAATCACAGGAAGTTATCAGGAACCTTAGGGAGCAAGGAGAAGGGTCAACACTGAACTTCAGCAGGGATGGATGGATGGATGGATGGATGGATGGATGGATGGATGGATGGATGGATGGATGGATGGATGGATAATTCTGTGAGAGCAATGGTAATCCATGTGGTTGGAGGGCAAGGAAGACAATGGGAAGGTCACAAGGTGGTTTCCAGGATTACACAAGAAGTCAAAGAACAGGTAGGTCTCTGGAGGTTCAATGGAAATAGCAAAGAGCACAAGTAAACAAACTATAGGTCACTTGAAATATAAACGACTAGAAGCACGAACCATTGGCAAGGTAATGCTCCAGCGTCGAAGAGAAGTCATCAACCGCCTTTGACACGCTGGGCGTCTCGTCAAGGAGAAAGGTCTCGGGTGTGGTCCTCTGGCGCCATCTAGTGACCTCAGGAACGAAGTGACTGGAACTCCCACATAAATTTAGTGGAAGCTAATTTGTCCGTGAACCGCTTTAAGTTAGATGCAACATCTACTTAATGAAAATTCGCCATTAGCTTTTAGCGGACTAGTGGAACAGTGCCCACAACTGATGAAATGTTCTTTCAAGGTTTGACCAAAACAGTCATCGCTCTGTCATTTCTCACCAGTTGATGGTCTTGGTTTAAAACATTTAAAGATGGTAGGCGATATGCTTAACGAAGGCTAGGTTTACAATTTTTTGGACCCCAAAAAAACAAAAAACAAAGTTGTTTCTAATTAAAACCAAAAGAAAACTGTATTTGATGTTTGACAAATCAGGAAAACTCCAAAACAATTTGAGCTTACAGCCGTGAAGATGTAGCTGCTTTTTGTTAAGTGCTGTACAGATCCATGTATGTGTTTGAAACGCTTGGTGTATGTGTGTGTGTGTGTGTTGTGCACCCATGTCACCATAACTTATAATCAACATACCAACAACCTTATAAAAGTTGTAGAAAGCTGCACACACTGTCTGGTATGAATACAATGTGGCAAATATACACAAGAGTGGGTTGTGTTGACCTAACAGAGCTCTAAGTAGGGCACACACACACACACCCCACACACACATTTGCTTTTCTATCTTTACAGGGGACTTTGCGTTGACTTCCATTTATTTCTATAGCCTAACCCTAACCCTAAACCTAACCATTACCAGTACATACCTAACCCTAAATGTAACCCCTAACCTTCCAACGGCACTTCTTCTTATGCGGCCCAGGCTTTGGGCCCAGTAAAGAGCAGTTGGTCCTCACACTGTAGTATGTGTTGGAAAAATTGACCTTACAAGGTAACAAATACAAAGACACACACACACAGCAGATATCAAGTCAGATTGGGTACATTAGCCTGATAGAAACTGGGGGAACAAACTTCCAGCATGCACCATGATTGTCTCTGCTCCAGCACCGGAGGAATCTGTCCATTGAGCTGCCGAGTCATCAAACACCAGCGAGGGGGAATTTAAACGAGGTGTCACGAAATGTAAAGCAGTGGAAGGTGAGAAATCTGTCCCTTCGGGGCATCAATATTCAACACCGCCTTGCCGTCTGTTCACACGTGCAGCTTTGACAAATTTTTATACGAGAAAGGAATGGCACAAACCTGCTGACTGAAATACTTTTAGTCTATATTTTTCCAAAATGTATGAAATGAACCACCTGTTACAATAAATCAAATGCACAAAAAGCCTTCTGCCATAAAGGAGATAGGTGTTATTTGTAAAAGTATTTGTGTATGAAACTAGACAAACATGACTAGACTGAGTGTACTTCTTGCCATTGTGGGCTAACAGCTCAATCTTTGTGTTGTCTAAGGCTGATGTCTACAAAGTAGGATCAGGTTCTTTTGGTCATGATCCAAATCTCATGCCAACAGGTGAGGGTTGGATCATAGACTATGGGGTGTTGTGTAAAAATAAATAAATAAAACTCAGTGTAAAACTTTTTGTTGGATGTAGCCTAAAAAAAAAAAGAAGATAACACCAGTTTTGCTCAAATTGGTTCAGAAATAAGGAAATTATGGCAAATTTATTGGAATAAAAAATAACAAATTCAATATTTGGTCAAAAATCTGCAGTAATGATGTGATGTAAGTTCAAGTAAGAGCTAGTTAGACTTTTGCACTAAGCAGAGATGTATCAACATGAAAACACGCAGGTAATTAATTAGTCTTTTAATGATCACACTCTGTATAATTCTATTTAGTTAGGCCCTTTTGCAATCATAAAAGTGGTAAATATGGCATTTTGGCCATTCTTTACCAATCCTCTAGTGCCATTTTAATTTGAAAGTCAAATCACTTATCCAGTACCCATAATGTCAGTACATGTATTATTTAGTGCAACGATACAGGCACAACCCTTGTATTCTTTGGGAAAAGTCAATTTCTTGTCTGAACCCATCCCCCAGAATTGTTCTGTGAACAAACCCAGTGGGCTCATCAAGTTTGGAGATTTTGGTCACATTACATAATTTACCATTTTGGGAGAAATTCACCGTAAAGTATCCTTCCAAAAATCCATGACCATCATGCCAACTGATGCATTCAAGTCTTATGGATTTTTATAAATTACGTATACAGATTTTTGTGCATTTTTATTGACTACGGATAAACAAAGAAATTCTTACAAATTTAGCAAAAACTCAGATTCAGATTTTTCTAACTTCTAACAAAATACGGGGTTCTGATTCTATTCCCACAATTGCGATACTTACTGCAATTGCAAGACTTTGTTCAGAACAAAGTCTCGTACTTTTATACACCGAGAACTGTTTGAATGTTTTTACAACTGTGCACAACTTCTTTCTACCTCAGATATTTTCGGAGCTGTCGTGTGGTGAGAAGATTGGAACTCCTAAGAAGAGAATGAAGTACGGTGGAAGGTATCTTCCTGAATGGAAGGACACGTTTAACGGCGTAATTGTGCTTGCGAAGAACAAAGTTCATGCACACTACAATAAAAAGTGGTAGCTTCCAGGGAGTACCAATGATTATTTGAGAATTTTAGGTAAGCATTCCAAGGGGTTGACGGGTATGCCAACTGTAAGTCATTTTTACCAAATATCAATGGAAACCTTATTCAACCCCATAACAGATGCCAAATGACTCAATATATTTAATGTTTGAGGCATCCAAGATGTTTAATCTGGTAAAATGATGATGAAAAATGATTTTACATGCTTTTGTGGATAGAGGCCGCACTCTTACAGAGAAGCAGCAACGTGCACTCTACCCATCTTTCGGGCGACTGTACGGACATACTCTCGTCGTATCTCGAAACATGATAATAAAGCTTATTCTGATTCTGCTTTTGATGTCCACATGTTGAATGAGTGCATTGGATCATCCCAGGGTATGAAAAACCCCTTCAGGGTCTACAGATTGTCATGGAAGTTGCTCAGAATGTAGAAAAGTTTATGAAAACATCCAACTTACCTAAACGTATTACAGTATAGTCTCCATCCATCCCTAAACTTTATCTTGTCGTACCTTGAACTTCTGATCCACTCAAGATATTTTAACCAAACTTCCTACGCATACGCATGATCTTTGGACAGGGCAGCACCCCAGCTTCAAGGTCAAGGCCACAAATCAAGGTCAAAGATAAAACTAGGTGTTTACTTTTGCCGCAAAAAACTTCTGATCCGCCCAAGATAATTTCACAAAACTGGATACGTATTTGTACCACAACTAGACAGTGTGGTATGTAATATCTCCATCAGCCCAGCTCTAAGAGTTAGAAAAATTAGAAAGAGTTGTTCATTTTGTTCTGTTACTTGAAGATTATTTTAGTTTGAACTAATTGTTTGAAAAAAGCGGCAGATATAGTAAGATTTTTTTCTTCTTTCTGCTACCTTTCATTTTTTATATTTTGTATGTTATCGTTTATGGGATTGTTTTGTACTGTATTTTAAAAAATGAACAAATTTTATAAATAAATAAACACCAACATATAGAGTTGAAGCTGTTCTGTATGGAGGAATGGACTCAAAAAAGCAGATAGATACTGTTCATTAAATCAGACAGGGTGCACACTTACACCTGATCATCATCATCATTGATTGAAAACACCTGACTCTAATTTCACCTTCATATTAACTGATAATCCTTGACGTTCACATACTTTTACCACTCACTGAGAAGTAATACTGGATCATTGTCCTCAACAAATAAATGACCAAGTCTAATATTTTGTCTCGATTGTTTAACTAGGTTCTCTTTAGGACCTGTGTAAAATATGAAGATGTTTTAGTTCCTATTGATGCAGAAATATATATAAAAAATGTATGTAGTTATTTATTCATTTTATAAAAATAAATACACAACAATCACATGTATTTTATGAAAACAAAATATAAAATGAAAGGCAGCAGAAAGAAGAAAAAAATCTTATTATATCTGCCGCTTTTTTAAACAATCAATTCAAACAAGAATTATCTATAAGTAACAAAACAAAATTAATAACTCATCTCAATTTTCCAATTCCAATACATTGCATTTTCAACTACTTCATATATATTTCTTTAACAATTCATTTTTGATCATTTTCTTAAACACAAACATTGACATTGCTTTTTTACATCATACTCCAAGTCATTCCACAGTCCAGTTCCCTGGAATGAGGTAGACCGTCCCTTCAAACTAGTTCTGTACTGTGGCTTTACAAATATATCATTCCCCTTTAGATTGTAACAGCTTAGTCTTTTAACAAAATGCATCTGAATATTTAAAGGTAATACATTGTTCTGAGCTTTATACATTACTATTAAAATATTGTAATCTACCAAATCATGGAACTTCAGTCATTTCAATTGAAAAAATAATATACTTGATGGATGACAGTAATGTTTTCTTGCAATAATCCTTACAGCTCTTTTCTGT
>JARVGS010000761.1:25030794-25042873 GCA_031762315.1 Hypsolebias antenori | reverse complement strand
CCCATCCATCTGTTCATCCATCCATCCATCCATCTCTCCATCCATCCATCCATCCAGCTATCCATACATCCCTCCCATCCATCCATCTGTTCATGTATCCATCCCACCCATCTCCATCCATCTGTTCATCCATCTGTCCATCCAGCCATTTATATATCCACCCCATCCATCTCCATCCACACATACATACATAGATATCTCCATCCATCCATCTGTTCATCCATCCATCTGTACGTACATACATACATCTGTCCATCCATCCAGCCATCCATACATCTGTCCCATCCATCTCATCCATCCATCTATTGTTCAACCATCCATCCATCTGTTCATCCATCCATCTGTTCATCCATCATCCATCTGTCCACCCATCCAGTCATTCATATAACCGTCCATCAGTCCACCCACCCATCCATCCATCCATCCATCTGCACATCCATCCATCTGTTCATCCATCCATCCAATCTGTTCATCCATCCATCCCATCTGTTCATCCATCCATCCAATCTGTTCATCCATCCATCCATCCCATCTGTTCGTCCATCCATCTGTCTATCCATCCATCCATCCATCAGTCCCTCCATCCATCCATCTCCAACCATCTGTTCATCCATCTGTCCATCCAGCTGTTCATACATCCATCCATCTCTTCATCTGTTCATCCATCCACCTGTTCATCCATCCATCTGTCCATCCATCAACCTTCTATTTGTCCATCCATCTATCCATCCATCCATCCATCCATCTGTTCATCCTTCCAACCATTCATACATACATCTGTCCATCCATCAGTTCATCATCTAGCCATCCATCTGTTCATCCATCCATCTGTTCATCCATCCATCCATCTATTCATCATCTATCCATCCATCCATCCATCCATCCATTTGTTCAGCCATCCATCTGATCATCCATCCAACCATCCATACATATATACATTCACCCATCCAACTTTCCACCCATTTGTCTATCCATCCATCCATCTATTCATCATCTGTCCATCCATCCATCTGTCCATCCATCCATCCATCCATCTATTCATCAACCATCATCCATCCATCCATCCACCCACCTGTCTGTCCATCAATCTATTCATCAACCATCATCCATCCATCCATCCATCCATTCATTTAGCCATCCATCTCACCATCTGTCCTTCCAACTGTGCATCCATCTTCCAGATGCTTTTGTTTGTTCTGTTTTTACTTTTTGTCTCGTTCTCTTTATCTGTAGTTCACGTTGAACATGTTTTCCAGTTAACGTGATTCTTCAGCTAATCCAACATTTAATCAGGTGCATGTCGTTTGTCTCAAGTTAAAAACTGATGATTGTAACTTTTTTTTTTAAATGTAGCTGAACAACGGAACATAAAAACATTAGTTTTATGGAAACGAGTCAAACTTCAGGAAGTGGGATCTAAACCTGAGTCTAATCGTTTCCTCCTCCGCTCCTCAGAATCCAGATGTGCTGAGTTGAGCGCTTCACAGCAGCTGACTGACCCCTCCGTCCTCCCTTCCCTCCACCTCCGCCTCCTCTCCTCACCTCCCTCCCTCCCAGTCTGACATCCCAGCAGAGTTCAGAGGACTCGTGGATTCATGCCAAGCATCACACCCCACAGGTGACACCGAGCTCTGCTGAAGCCGTTTCAGCAGAAGAAACAACAAACTGCAGCTGGAGACACTGAAACAGCGCCAGAGATCCAAACGTGTCTCAGCTGCAGCTTCATTTTCCTCTCCTTTACCTAAGAGCTAAAATACCTCATGAAGAAATGCATACCGCCCGCTGCCTTTCATACCAAAATTTTAAACTCTTTTAATGATTTAGGTCAAACCATGAAAACAGCTGACTATTTGACCTTTTTTTTGGACAAACTGTTAGTGCTCATAGTATGTGTTGGGGATGACTCTCAGCTACCACCACACCACATTTTAGCTCAATATCTGTACAACTGACTGAGCTTTAGCTGTTTTTGTGTTTGCTGAGTTTGATTAGCTGTGGCGGCCATCTTGAGTCAGGTTGACTCCAATTGATAACCAGTTGTAGTCGTACATCCAGCAGTTCCCTTCAGATAATTTCATGACAATCTATCATGCAGTTCATGAGATATTTTGCTAACAGACAGCCAAATGAACACAAGCTTTACACTTCCGCCTGTAAGGGACAATAAACATGTAAGATTGATTTTTTTTTTTAAGTAAGCCTTTTATCATCAGACAAACAAAGTGTTTGATCTGTTTGATTTTGGAGTCGCTATACTATAATTTATATAACTTAATCTAATATTGCCATTTAAAATAAAGTATGTTTCGCCTCAGCCTAAAAGAAAGACAAGAATCTGATGAGCGTGTATTTAGACTCTGTTTGTCTTTTCTGGGGGAGTTCTGTGGTGGAACCAGATCTTTAAAGATCAGATGAATAAAAACCTTTTAAAGGGAAGAAGTTTTACGCTCGAGGACGCGCTGCCCTCTTGTGGCAGCGGAGGAAAACCTCAACGTTAAGAAGCACGTTTAACTCATCTTTATTAAAAGTTAGTCAAGTTAAAAATAAAAAATAAAAAAAACACCAAAAGCACATTTAAATCTGTTACAAAAAGAGGAAATGGTCATAAATCGTCTGTAATGTGGTTCTTGTTGGTCAAAACAGAAACATTTGGTTCTGATGTGCAAAAT
Organism: Hypsolebias antenori; assembly: GCA_031762315.1. Lineage (NCBI taxonomy): Eukaryota > Metazoa > Chordata > Actinopteri > Cyprinodontiformes > Rivulidae > Hypsolebias > Hypsolebias antenori. Next base: position 25,040,204 of record JARVGS010000761.1, on the reverse strand, counting down.
CACATCAGCCTGGGGTTTTGAACCCCAAACCTTCACTGAAGAGGCAATAAAAAGGAGGCACAGTTACTAAAATGATTAAATTATGTCTGCTCTTTGTGTGTTTATAGAAATATTAGTTGTGTTAGCAATCGTCTTAACTTTTTTATTTATTTCTGGAAGTCATGATCCCAGTTCTTGTTGTTTCACAACATTTAACTTTGGGAGCCACAGCTCTGCAGCACGACTGACAGGTGGTGGGAAAACAGCAGCTTGTCAGGAGTTAAATCAAAAGAAAATAGAGACGTCATTTTCTTACTGCCAACAAACAAACTAAAGGTACCGGCTGCAAAATATGAAATCGAACGTAACTAGAGAAATTATTATTATTGTTAAGAACTTGCTAACCCTTAGCTAAAAATTTCTTTTTTTTTTAAGTGCTGAAATATAGCTAAAAAGGAGGAACAGGCCTGAATTAGTAGAAGTTAGGAAGAACACATATTTGCTTAATTTGGTTAAAAGAAGGTGAAATGTGCAACAAAATTAATAAATATAAAAACTGAAATTAGCAACAAACAAAAAAAAAATTAAAAAGCAGAAAAGGCAGAAAGAAGCTTAAGCTACTAGAAGGAAGTGGAAAGAGCTGAAATGAGCTAAAAAATGTGGAATTAGCTTAAAAAGCTAAATTTAGCATAATGACAGCTAAATAGTAGATGAGATAGCAGAAAAAATTGAAACTAGAAGATAAAAGCTGAAAGGAGAGCAAAGTTAATTAGGCTGAAAGAAGCAGAAGTTACAAAGAAAAACTTGAATTTATATGAAAACGTTAAATTTGTTAAAAATTGATAAAAAAAAAAAAAAAAAAAAAAAATGGTAGCTGAAAAGGTAGAACAAGCTTAAATAAGCCGAAGAAAGCAGAACAAACACGTTTGCCCACTTAGGCCAAAAAATAAAAAACAGAGATGAATACAGTAGACATTATCTGAAAAAAATTAACAAAAAACCCCAGCTGAAAAGTAACTAAAAATCAGAAATAAACTTAAATTACCAGAAGGACGTGGAGAATTATGCTGAAAAAACAGTTTAAATGAGTGCCAAACATGAAGAATTAGCTGAAAAAGCTTTAAGTAGCATTAAACAGCTAAATAATAGCTGAAATAACTGAAACGATCAGAAATGAGCTGAAATGAGCATAACAAGCTGAAATTTGCAGAAAGAAGTTAGAAGCACAAAAATGTGATTAGCAGGAAAAAAAATCAGAAATTAGCATAAATCAGCTGAAAACAGCTGAGAATTCTTTCAAATTTGCACAAAGAAGCTGAAGCAGAACAAACTGTGAAAGGAGCAGTAAAAGGTAAACACATCTAAAGATTTGAAGGATGTAAAATGAGCTAAATTCATTTTCTATGAGAAGTAAATGGCAGAAAAGGCTAAATATTTCAAACAGCTAAAGTTGCATCTATACCAAATGTCATAGCACCCTTCTCCTGAACGAGCTGAAGCTTTTGATTAATGATCTGTTGAAATAGTTTGAACACTGCGAGACGAGAATCACAAAAAACCGTACGGAAGAAAAATGGATCACAATAGTGTGAATGCTTCGTAAACATTCAGACGATTAACGTTTGTCCTGAAGTGAGTCAGATAAAAAAGTTTCACTTGGGTCGTTTTAGATATGCTGATAAAAAATGTGGGTACGCATTAAATGTAAACAAAGCTGAATCAGCTGAAAACTCATTAAAGCTTGAGTCACATGACTGACCTGGTTGTAGTCTGTGTAAAGTTATTTAAATTTACTGTTTGGCTGTTTAAACATAAAAAAATAAAATAAAAAAAACATTTATAGACACGTCAACAATTGAATTATGGATTAAAAATGTGGATTTTTTTTTATTAGTTTTTATGAATCAACGTTTTATGCTAATCTTATTATTGCTGCTGTTTAGGTATAAGCTTAAATTAAAAAAAATGAGTGTTTCAGTGAAATTTTATTTTTCTGGATGGACTTTAGCGAGTCAAACTGTCTGAACAGAAAAACTAGTTTTAAAAAAGAAGCTCAAACGCCACCCTGCACGTCAACCTTTTCAACAAAGATCCTCCGCCATCACTCATAGTATGTAATGGGATAACTCTCAGCTACTACCAAACCAAATTCTACTTCAATATCTATTAAACTGATCGAGTCATAAACATTTTTTTGTGTCTGCTAAAGTTGATTAGCTTTGGCGACTCAAATCAGACTGATTTCAAAAGTTAATCAATTATAGACGAGCACCCGTTGATTACTGTTTGAGAGTTTCATTCAAATGTGTCAAGTGGTTCATGAGATATTTTTCTAACAGACAAATTAAGTCACACAGTTGCATGAAAGTAGGCACAAGCCATTACAAACGACGTGTTAAATTTCAGGCTGAATTGTTGAAATTACATGTTGTAAATGAATGCAATAGACCAGATGAGCTGCAGTGGCTGCTGGGTAATCTTGGGACAGAAGTGGGTGGACTTCAGTTTTTGTGTTCTGATGGGTTGACCCTGTTGCACCTGATGCATAAAGACTTTGATGAGCACGGCACCGTGTTTGGACCTTCGTAGTGTTTTCAGGTTGCTACAACGTTAAATCCGGTTCTGATGGTCACAGTCCACCGCTGCGACTGTGGAGCTGATTCTGATTCATAAAACTGCCGTTCCTGCTGCGATCAGGTCGTGCTCGCCTGTAAGCCTATTTGGGTCCTAAATGAGATCGCCGTGGGCTTACATGTCAGCGCCGATGCTGTGGACTTTCCTCTGAGCGAGAGCATTAGTGCAGCTAAATGCAGTAATGCTGTCAGGCCCGGTCATAGGGACACGCCGAGCAGCAGGTGGAGAGGCAGCTAATGAGGGGTCAAGCTGCAGCGGGGATCACTCAGCTCCTCTCGTATCCACGCACTCGTCTCAGGCAGAAGAACTGATGTCCTTCTAGTGTTTTAAAGATGTTCGCCAAGTTGAGGGACCTGTTTAAAGGTCCCAAGGTGCCAGAAGAAACTGGAACTCCGGCTCCGGCTCCGGCTCCGGCTCCAGCTCCAGCTAAGGTAAGGTCTTCCTTTAAAAATGCTCCTCTTAAAGGTCTTTTGATGTTTAGTTTTAATGGGTTGAAAGCGTCCCTTCTTCTCAAGATGTTCCAGTAATTAAATTGCGAGTTGAGTTCAGCCGTACAGGTGAGGTTAGAGTAAATCAAGCTTGTGATTCTGTGGAAAATGTCGGTTTGTTCTGCAGGAGGAGAAACCAGCCGATAAAGAAAATGAAGACAAGAAAGACGAAAAACCAGCGAGTGAGTCAAACATTTATTGTTGCACTGTCCGTTGTGACCATATTTATTTAGTATTAGTAATCAATTTCTTTCTTTCTTTGTCTAAGCAAAATAATTAATCATTTGTGAGCACTTTAAACCAGTTTAGTTAGATAAACCAATGGTTCCCAACACTGGTCCTTGAGGAACACCATGCTGCATGTTTCCCTGCTTTGACACATCTGATTTAAATGAATGGGTGATTAATGAGCTCCTGCAGAACATGAAGTAACTAAATCACTGAATCCCATGTGTTGGAACAAGAAAACAGCTAAAACATTCAGAATGGTGTTCCTCAAGGACCTGTGTTGGGAACCCTGGGATAACAATTTCAAGCACAAGGTGCAGCTTAATGATAGGGTTGGGTTTTGTTTCTTTGCCCCAGCTCCAGCTTCAGGTCCTGCACCACCAGCTGCAACTCCAGACCCAGCACCGGCCCCCACACCAGCTCCTGCCGCAGCTCCAGCCCCCACAGCTGCACCCGCAAACCCGGATCAAGCTGGACCTGATGGGTAAGACCTGTTTTTAACTACAACCCCTATCAGAAAAAACTTAAGTTGTGAAAAATGTTAAAAACCGAACGTAATGATTTGCAAATCTCATAAACTCAACTTTTATTCACAGTAGAACATAATTAACATGTCAAATGTTAAAACAAAACAAACTGTAATTTTTAATTTAATTGCAGCAACAACTCATAAACGTTGGGACATGGGCAACAAAAATCTGTATAGGTATATTAGTGGAACAAATAATAAACGGCCTGACAACTATTAGGTCAACAGGTCAGTAAAATATATGAACAGAGACTTTTAGAAGTAAAGATGGGCCGAGGTTTAGCAGCCTGTGAATAAACTGCATCTGAAAGAGCGACACAATTTCAGAATAAAGTCCTCAACAACGAAAAAGGGAAGACTTTGAATCTCCATCATCTCCAGTTCATCATCTCATCAACAAATTTGAAGAATCTGTAGGAATCTCTGAAAGTCAATATTGGCTGGTCGTGATCTTCGGGCCTTCAGGGGCCTCTGCATTACAAACAGGTCTGGTTCTGTTCTGGGCTTAGGAACACTTCCACAGATCATCTTCTGTAAACACAGATCATCCACACAGAAACCAGGCAAAGAAGAAGCCAGATGTGAGCACCATCCAGAACTTCTCTGGATCAAAGCTCATTTAAACTGGACTGAACCCACAGTGTCCAAGTCCTCCATACTAAAGAGGAGAGGGACCAGTTCAAAAGTCTGCCTCTCTGGTGGTATGGGGGTGCATAAGTGCCTCTACCATGGGCAGCTTACACATCTGGAAAGGCTTCATAAGAGGACAGGGGAGTGGTGGCGCAGATGTTAGAGACAGTGGGCCTGTGATCGGAAGATCACCGGTTCAAGCCCCGGTACCGACAACATCAAAAAAATGTGGGTGGAAAAAGGTGAAACACCCACACCTGACTCCACCCTCACTCGCCCCACCCTGGGCCCCTGAGCAAGACCCTCAACCCCCACCATGTGCTCCCTAACAGGTCTCTCTTGAAAATGAGTTCTCGTGGCTCAATGAGACTACCTGGATAAATAAAGGTAAATAAAATAAAATAATAATAAATACAGAAATGTACAAACAGGTTTTAGTTCATCTGCTCACAGCCAGGACTGTTGAACAGCTGGAATCCTCCCTCAGACCAGAATGGGACAGCATTCCTTCCAAAATCTCCATCAACTGGTCTTCTTAGGCCATTCAAAACCTCCATCAGCTGGTACCCTCAGGTCCTCCAAAATCTCCAACAACTGGTCTCCTCCTGTCCTTCAAAACCTCCAACAGCTGGTTTCCTCCTGTTCTTCAAAACCTCCAACATCTGGTTTCCTCAGGTCCTCCAAAACCTCCACCAACTGGTCTCCTCCTGTCCTTCAAAACCTCCAACATTTGGTACCCTCAGGTCCTCCAAAACCTCCAACAATTGGTCTCCTCCTGTCCTTCAAAACCTCCAACAGCTGGTACCCTCAGGTCCTTCGAAACCTCCAACAGCTGGTTTCCTCAGGTCCTCCAAAACTTCCAACAACTGGTCTTCTTCTCAGGTCCTCTAAAATATCCTTCAACTGGTCTTCTTAGGCCCTTCAAAACCTCCATAATCTGGTGCCTTCAGGTCCTCCAAAACCTCCATCATCTGGTACCCTCAGGTCCTCCAAAACCTCCATCATCTGGTACCCTCAGGTCCTCCAAAACCTGCAGCTCCTCAGGTCCTGGGTGTTTAGACTGTTAACGGAAGAAGGAATGCTTCACAGAATGAAACGTGGACCTGGAACTACATTTGTTAGATGTGATGATTCCATAACATTCAGCTTCATCTCACATGTTTCAAACAAAAGTTGCAACGTTCAAGTGTCAACATTCGAGACGTTTACGTTGTTTCATTGCAAATAAAACAGGGGGTTATGAGATATGCAAATTATTCCATCTCCACACCTTCACCTGCTCACACGACGAGATGAAGTAGTTTTTAAAAAGTTCGTTTTACTCTAAGTATCCACCAAGCTGGCCGTCCACATTTTCCACAGAGACACGGCACAAACCAGTTCCAGATTAACCAGCAGATGCACTCTAATTAATCAGATAGCCCAGTAGAAGCGAGACAAAGACAGCTGTGAGGTGAGGACAGCGTTGGAGATCTTTATCTCCTGCAGCAACATGTCATTAACGGAGGAATGACCTGAAAGTGGATTAAAAGCTTTTCTGCTCTTCATGCATAAGGAGCTCATCAGGGCTCGTGGTTCAGCTCTGACAAACATGGAGGCAACATGGTAACATCTACTGGTAATCCTCTGAGCTGAGAAGACGGGTTTTTAAACGAGACGTGATGAGAAATGATTCATGAGGAGATGGTAACAGTTTGGTTGGAAGAAAGAGACGATTTGAGCGACATGTGGAACATGAGGAGTTGAACGGTGATCTGAGGTCACGCTCCCTGAAGCTGATCCAGACTGACACTGCCTGAGCCGGTAAACATTTGATCCAAAAGGATCTAATGATCCACCATGATGTGTAACCATTTACTTTAGACAGGACAAAACATGATTTTTATTAATTATCTTATTGTATTTGGTAGGAATACTTAATACAGCTCAGTACTTACCAAGTACTCACAAGTTACTACCTTCTACTTAAGATAACCAAGCTGAATTATAGTGTCACCTTGTACTTACAGTGTGTGTAATTGGTAGTTACAGAGTACATAGCTACAGGATACAGAATAGTAACCAATGCACTTACATAGTACGTATACAGTAGTTACAGGCTACATACCCAGGTAGTTAAAGGATCCATACCCATGTAGGTATACAGTAAATGTCTCAGCAGTTTACAGGGTACGTATCAAGTAGTTATTTATTAGTTACAAGGTATGTACTCTGGTAGTTACAGGGTACATAGTGGTAGTTACAGGATGCATAACCATGTTACAGGTACATATCCAGATAGTTCCAGGTATCTCAGGGTAGTTAGGTGCATTGGTAGTTGCATGTAGGTATACAGTAAATGTCTCAGTAGTTTACAGTGTACTAACTCAGATAGTTACATGATATGTACCCTGGTAGTTACAGGGTACATAGTGGTAGTTACAGGATGCATAACCATGTTACAGGTACATATCCAGGTAGTTCCAGGTATCTCAGGGTAGTTAGGTACATTGGTAGTTGCATGTAGGTATACAGTAAATGTCTCAGTAGTTTACAGTGTACCAACCCAGATAGTTACATGATATGTACCCTGGTAGTTACAGAGTACATACCAAGTAGTTATTTGGTAGTTCCAATTTATGTACCCAGGTAGTTACAGGGTACAGAATAGTAACAAGTGTAGCTACATAGTATGTACCAGGTATCTGGGTACATACCTAGATAATTAAACGGTATGTACTCCAGTAGTTACAGGATACATAACCATGTTACAGGCTACGTACCCAGGTAGTTAAAAGGTCCGGACCCATGTAGGTATACAGTAAATGTCTCAGCAGTTTACAAGGTATCAGCCCAGACAGTTACATGATGTGCACCCTGGTAGTTACAGGATACGTACCTGAGTAGCTACTGGGTACTTACAGGGTACGTACACTAGTAGTTACTGAGTATGTATCCAGGTAGGTACAAGGTACATGTCTGGGTAGTAACTAGGTAAATACCTGGGTAATCCTGGGTAGTTTCAGGAACGTACCCTGGAATGTACCTGGGTAGTTGCAAGGTACTTACAGGATACGTTCCTGGGCAATTAGAGGGTATGCATCTGTGTAGTTACTGGGTGCGTGTCCAGGTAGTTACTGGGTACCTACAAGATAATGTACCTGGGTAGTTACAAGCTGCATCACCAGAGACCTACAGGTACATATTTTGTACCTAAATGGGCCAGTCTGAGTCATGAAGTCACTTTTACCCATTATGTACAGTACTTACAAACTAATACAAACCCCAAACATCAAAAAAAAAAAATGAATAAAACTAAATCAACATCTTCATCAGTAAATCCATAAACAGAAACTTCTTACATATGTTTAGCTTTATGAAATGTGGTGTTTACAAAGCTGTTGCAGATTTCATCATGACTAAAGAAGCCCTCTGTCAGGTGTATTACTGGAAGTTACCCACAAGGGGGCGAAACATGAACAGCTGCTTTGTATTTAGTCAAACTGTCTCTCCAAGACATTTTCTGCTCATTTTTGAGCAAAATGACAACAATAAAAGTGTCTCAACAGAGAGCCTACAACAAAGAAGAAATATGATGTTTCTGATTAATATTCTAATACATCTGTTAAATACATATTCTTAAAACTTTTCCAGCTAGTACAGTCCCATTTAGCTGAAAATACAGTACTTGGAATTCCTTCAGCAGAAACCCCTCGGTTTCATTCATTTTTATGCTTTATAATACTTTTACTGCCAAAAATCACAACATTGTTAACAAAACATCTGGATGATGGTGTTTTTCAACCACAGACAGGGTGACGCCCCTCCTCTTCCAGTAGTTATCAACACATATGCAGATCAGCAGCTAAGATTCTGCGCCAAACGAATGAACGAGAGGCTGCAGCTGTACAAGGAGAAGGTGGTTGACCAGTATGCCTCATCCCCTGAGATCACGCCTCCTGTCAGTGAGTACCAGCACTCATCCTTCTGTTTTACGCAAGCTTTACACATTTTATTATTTTACTGGCAAATAGTGGGAAATAAGGGTCAAAGGATGATTTGATTAAACTCTAACTCCATACATTTTTTTCTCTTTAGCTCCTTTGCTACCCAGAGACAAATATACAAAGGTCATAGAAGAAAGAGCTAGGCAAGCAGAGGAGGACCGGATCAAAAAAGAGGAGGCAGACAAGAAAAAAAAAGAAGAACAGGAGAAAAAAAAGAAGGAAGCTGAGCAGAAGAAAAAAGAGGATGAGGAGAAAAGGAAGGAAGAGGAAAAGAAAGTGAAGGTTCCCCTGAAGACGAGGATAATCGCAGCTTGGTGGTCCGTGGTGGACTTTGTGTTGAAGCCCATTGAGGATCCCATGGATCATGTGCTGGGGCCCACCATCGACCCATTCACAGATCGTCGCTACATCGCGTGGCTGAGCTTGGTGACTGTGGCCTACAACTACAACGTGTGGTTCATCACAGCCCGGATGTGCTTCCCGTACCACACGGAGACCGCCATCCCTTTCTGGTTCGCCATGGACATCCTGGCTGACCTCGTCTACATCACAGACGCCGTCATGTTTCAGCCTCGCAAGCAGTTTGTCAAAGGAGGAGACATCATAGTGAGTTTGCCGTTGTTTGATTCATACGTTGCCACTTTGTACCCATGTCTTGGACTTAGCTGGTGCTGTTTCACGCTTACATGCTTACCATGTTGTACCCATATATTCAGTGTTTTTGAATGGGCTTAAGGGGTTCATTTTCACGCCGTAACTTGGCTTGTATTGTACACCTGAAAACACGTCTAGGTCTAGAAACCACATAGATGATACTCATCCAAATCTGCCTATTGTTAAATCTAAAGTGTACTCAAGTAGATTAAATTGTGAGATGTGGGGAAGACTGCTAAAGCAAGCTTAGGTGGGTATGATTGCACAGGATATACAGTGTGT
>JARVGS010000761.1:24985657-24998646 GCA_031762315.1 Hypsolebias antenori | reverse complement strand
AAAATAATGAAAATTTCTGAAAAATACTGCCGTTTCGGCCGATGACGTCACTGGGGAGGTGGGCCGGATACGCGAAATGCCGGTTACCGGGAACGCCGGAAACCGGGGGTCACCTGTATTTTGATAGTTTAAAGCAAGATAAAAAGTAGAAAGAATAGTTTCCTCAAATTAGTGGGGTGGTCAGTTTACATATATATATACATGGCGGTGGCCATCTTGGATTTTGCCGTGGCAACCAAATTTTCTTCACACCTAGATGCAGCCATGCACCAAAATGGAAGTCGGCACTTGTCTATTTTTTGAGAATGAGGACAAAATCAAGTTATCAATCAATGTATCAACTGCACTTTTAGGTTTATATGATTAAACTATAAACTCTTTCTTGTCTCATACGTCTGTTTTTGTCTAATTTCACACCTCCCCCCCCCACCCACCTTGGGATGTAGAGAAAATTGAAGCTCCATCTCGAGTCACGGCGATCCCCGTCACGGCTCTGCACACCGAACAACAGAAGAAGGAACTTAGCAGCTAAAGCAACGTTGATGTGGCCAAACGGAGAGCTCCTCACTTACTCCTTGTGGACTTTGCAGCTGGAGATCAGTTTCAGACTTGCCATGTTGGCCCAGGCCATCCTTCTGCTCTCTTCAGTCAGGTCCTCGAAGGAAGAGTCCTCGCACGGAGAGGCTGCGAACAGCACAGGTTTATAGTGACAGAACGTTACTGCAGAGAGTAAACACCAGATTCTAGTCGAGACGAGGCGTCAACAGAACCTGCTCAGAGAACTGAATGTTTTAAACACTTTAAAAATATAATTGTTTTAGTGAAGCCTCACAGCCTTTCAGCTTAAAACAGTTCAGTAATTTGTAAATGCTGTTTCTCACTGCTGGACAGACCAACCATTTCCTACTGGAGCTGCTAACAGCACCACGCTGCTGCTAACAGCACCATGCTGCTAATAGCACCATGCTGCTAACAGCACCATGCCGCTAACAGCACCATGCTGCTAACAGCACCATGCCGCTAACAGCACAATGCCGCTAACAGCACCAAGCTGCTGCTAACAGCACCATGCTGCTAACAGCACCATGCTGCTAACAGCACCATGCCGCTAACAGCACCATGCCGCTAACAGCACAATGCCGCTAACAGCACCAAGCTGCTAACAGCACCATGCTGCTAACAGTACCGTGCTGCTAACAGTAACAAGTGTTTTTATAAAACTATTTTTGTTTTACTGGTAATAGATTCTTGTTGTGTATTGTTGTCTGTACTTTATGAGTTGTCTCTTGAAAATGAGTCTTTTTGATTCAGTGAGACTACCTGTATAAATAAAGGTTAAATAAAATAACTTTTTTCCCATCATTCATGCATTTCAGAATTTGTCAGGAGTCTTTTTATTTGATCCATAGAAGCCATTTTGTTTCAAATGTTTCTTTTAGCCACAAGTTCTGTCAGTTTTATTAGTTCATGTCCCACATAGATATATCCTTTTATTTTTAATAAATATCCTTGTTTTTATTATGAAATGCAAAGTTTTGGTTGCAATTTTATCTGACTCACTGTACAAGAATAAAATATTTAAAAAGTATTACGAAAAACATTTGACACAAACTAATAAAACTAGTAAGGGTTTGTGTTCGACACCAAAAATGGAGAAATTTGAGCACTACATGCAGCGACATCTTACTAAACTACAAAAATAAATAAATAAATAAACTTTTAATTTGTTTGAGTACTGTACCATTAAGAGGAAGATCCAGTGGGACAAAGACAGCCTTGAGACACAGGTGGGTAAAGGACCTGCATCAGATTGTGTTCTTTAAAAATAAGATGTCGGACTTCTAAAGTCTCATATAACATTAATTAAACAGAACTATTTTAATGTGTCTAAAGTTTTCAAGGTGCTTTAAAATAGAAATGTGCAAAATATCCTAAATATCCTAGCTTTCCTTTTCACATCGTTTCCAACAGCTGTTCTGGGCGAGAGTTCTGGCGGCCATCTTGAAAGGACCTTTGTGCATATAGAATAATGGTGAATGCCTCTTGTTGAGCTGCGGTTGGAGGGTTTGTGGCGCTACCTGGCGACAGCTCGCTGGCAGCCGAGTTGATGCTGGAACTCCGTCTGGTGTTCTGAAACCTCGGCGTGATCCTCTGAGGGTGCGGCCCCGTGAAGAGCTGTCTGGGCGTCTGACCGAACTCCAGGATCTGAGTCAGCATGGCGATCCTCTGATCCGTGTCCTCGATACTTTCCAAAGAGGCAGAGGGCAAAGTTAGACATGAAGTACCGGAAACGGTTATTCTGGATTGATTTCCTTTCTCACCTGTCGCAGTCGATTTCACCTTCGTACGTCAGTGGGTGAAACACTGAAAAATGAAAAGACAAATTTTACTCTCTGAGCGTTTTTGGGGAGTTTAGCGTTAAAATTAGCAGCTGTTTTACCGTTATGAGCTGCCACAGCCTCGCTGCCTCTTTGTTTGAAGCCAAACACCAAGTCAATCCACTCATGAAGGTGCTCCGACACAAACGGACTCTCCAGCGCTGCCTTGTGCTTCTGAAGAAAATCACTAAAATCTGGAGGAACGACCAAGACAAAATGGCCAATCGACGGTTGGGCTCGGCGAGCGGTTAACACCAGGGCTGCAAGGAGAGAGAGCCACAAAGATTTCTTACCTGAGGCCCAAGGAGGAAGGTCAACATCACAGACTGATTTTCCATTCTGCTTTTTGCCCAAGTCCAGATTCAGCCTGTTTTTTAGGAAGCTGGAGTCACTTCCGTAAAACTCTGGTATCAGCTGCAGCAGAGACAATGGAAGAGAACCGTAACCTTTTGGACAAGGGCTGTATTTTTGTTTAAAATTGTTAAGCACCCAGATGGAGTGGTGGAAAATGGAAAAACGCTACATTTGTTGAAAATGTCAGCAACAATTAAGATATCAGTGGTAAATATGAGCACACTGCTGATCCTAGGTCAGTAGGACATGAACCTTCTTCGGAGACGAGCAGTGACTCCATGTGGAACTGAGTCATACCGCCATCATACGGCCCACAGCTGCTGAAAGTGGAACACGAAATCCAGCAGATCAGCACTGAGTCTTCAGTGACTTCGAAGCTGATCTTAAGAGGTGGATTGGGAAAGATTGGAGGACCAAGAGAGGACCTCAACATGATGCAGTCAGTCCATGGACACAGATGTGTTGACGGGTTGCCGTCTTGTTGTAAGGGTGTAGCATTGTACTATCAGGGTCCCTCTAATCACTACTAGAGCTGACCTGAACCCAGACCCTTTGTCTCCCCACAACAGGACATCGGGATGTAACATTGGCAGGATCTGTCCTCTTGGCGCCACCGTAGGTGCACTCAATGGTCTTCTCTGGTAATACGTAGCCAAGATTCGTTGCTGAACATGACAACGCAACTCGTCATCAGTCATTGCCTCTTGGTTATGGCACCAATTCAAACACAGTGGTCTCTGCTCTGGTGTTAAAGATAGCATCTCACATTAACCTTTACTTCATAAGAAAAATCCCACTGAGATCACAGATCTGTTTTGTGGTGGAGGCCTGGTTTTGGACTGGGAGGGAACCAAAGTACTTGCAAAAAGCTCATGCAAACACAAGGAGAACCTGTAGACTTTACACAGAAAGACCCCAGGCCCAACCCAGGATTTGAACCCAGGACCTTCTTGCAGTGAGGCAACAGTGCTATCCACTATACCGTTGCGCTGCCTCAGATTGCAAGAAACTACAGTTTTGCAATCATGTGACCAGCAAGACGTAGAGCTTGTGCTTTGAGTGGCCAGCTTTTGGAAAATTGTAGCCTATTTTCAAGTGACGGCTTTGTAGCATTTATGAAGCGAGATGGACGAAGAAGGAGGACACTGTTGCTCACCTCAGCCCAATTTGTACCCAGCTTGGCAGTTTGCTCCCATGCTTACGATTTAATGTTCCGGAGTAGACTTCAGAAATGACACTTGGTACATATAGACCACTGGTTGTGTTTTTTGGGCCACTGTAGTCTTGGATGTTTTCTGTCGGAGAGCTACTCTGTGTCAAAATACAACTCAAGAGTTCTTGAGACATGCCCAAGACGCCCATTTTGAGACACTTTGGCGACTCCTTTGTGAACCCTGTTCACCAACTAGTTGCCAACACTAGTCCAGTGAGATACTGGTCTAATGGCAGCCTCTTGTGGAACAACAAACCTTTAGTTTGGCTGAAATTGGTCTTTGACACAGTTTTGTAAAAAGTTCAATATCTGTGCAAATAGCAGACACAGATGTCATGGGGTTCTGTGATATGTGGCGCACAGCAGGACAATCCTCCCTGACCAGAACGCTCACAACACGCATGAGTTCCTTCAGGTAACCATTGGCTTTTAACAGTGTGCCACCGTAGCATCTGTATGCCCACACACCCCGGTCTCATGCAAATCCACAATGGCCTCTGTCATACCCCATCAAATCCTGTCTGAAGTGTCGACGAGGCATCCTGTGTCTGCTGACCATTACCCAGTTTTCATTCAAGCAACTGCCTGATAACACTTACTCCACTTGTGAGGCCACCACTTGTACCAGCCTAGACCAACCAGCTGATCAGCTACTCATCGTTGCGTCACTTGTGGATCAAATACATCTAAAACAATGAATTCTGGGTGCTTAACGTTTATTTTGTATATTAAGATACGGTACTCCCATAATCCACAACTCGTTAAGTCAAACCTTTAACTCAAAAAAAAAAAAAAAAAACACTTTCACCTCTTTGAAATCAGTCGCACCCTCCAGACAGTTTTTCCACGTTTCAGCAATGCTGTGGGAAGTAAAAGATGCCTTTTAATACCAAAAACCACCAATTCCTTCTTCAAAATTTTAATGATTGAACACAATGAGTCATAAAGTAAAGACTGCTGTAAAGAAACTGGAAGTTGTATTAATATGTGGGCTTCGTTTTTTTTTAATAGTGTGAATGTGATCCAATTTTCGTCCGTATGTTTTTTGGCATGATTCTCATCCCGCAGTTTTCAAGCTAATTCAACAAATCATAAATCAAAACGTTCAGCTCTTTCATGGCGTTTGGTGTTGGTGCAGCTTTAGCTGTTTGAAATATTTAGCCTTTTCTGCCATTTTTTTTTCTCTCATAGAAAATGAATTGAGCTCATTTTACATTCTTCAAATCTTTAGATCTGTTTACAACATTTTACTGCTCCTTTCACATTTTGTTCTGCTTCAGCTTCTTTCAGCGTAAATGTATAAATTAAATTAAATTTAAAAGAATCAGCCATTTTCATCAAATTTCAGCTTTTTTGTGTTCCTTTCAAATACTTTCTGCTATCTGGAACATTTTTGTGCTTCCAACTTTTTTCTGTTCATTTCAGCTTTTTATGCACCTTTCAGCTTTTCTGCACGTTTCAGCTTTTTCTACTATTTCAACTACTATACAGCAGTTTTATGTCAATTTAAGCCTTTTCGGCTAATTCCACATTTTTTTGTATTCAAACTTTTTTCAGCGTAAGTCAACAAAAATCCTTCTTATAATTTCAGCTTCTTTCTACATTTTTAACTAGTTTTCAGCTGTTTTTTTTAATCGATTTTTTCAGATTTCCACTTTTTATGCTAATTTCTGTTTCTTTCAGCAAACATGTTCTTTCTGCTATTTTAAGCTTGTTCTACATTTTCAGCTACATTTTTAGCTAATTTAAGCCGTTTTCAAATCAATTCAAGTTTTTCCTGTTAATTTCTGTCACTTACAGCCTAATTGACTCTTTTCTGCTATTACGCTGCTTTCAATTTTTTCTACTAGTTTCAGCTTTTTCTGCTATTTCAGCTACTTTTTTTTGTTGCTGTTTTCTGTTAAATCAAGCTTTTTCCAATTAATTCCACATTTTTTTAGCTAATTTAAGCTCAGTTCATTTCGTTCTGGTAGTTTCAAGCTTCTTTCTACCTTTTCAGCTACTTTTTAGCCAATTTCCTAATTTTTATTGCTCATTTCTGCTTATTTAAACCTAATTCTGCAAATATGTGGTCTTCCTTTGTTCGTCTTCTAATTTAGGCTTGCTCCTCCATTTCAGCATGTTTTTAGTTACTTTCAGCTGTTTTTCAGCAAGTTCTTCAGCAATAAGCATCCACACTGCATTTTCGCAGGAAGTGCATTTTCTCTAGTTTGTTTTAACACCGAGCTTCAGTCAAAGACGCAGACAGCTTGTAGGTGCACGGTACCTGTTGAACATGCGGTCTGCGTGGTCATACCGGCCATTCTGGAGACACAGCATGTGCTCCGGAGCTGAAGAGTTACCCAAAGATTAAAAAAAAAGTTGACTGTTATTTAAAAAAAAAGATTATTTACACGCTGCAGATTTAAAACAACATACCGACTCTGACCAGGTAAAACAGGACGTATCCCGGAGACGAGTAGTGGCTTCCGTACATGAAGCGGGGTTCGGGCATTCCTTGGTACCGAGCCTGTTCAAACAAAACTCGATGATTATAAAATAAGATTTTTATTACAAGCAGATGAAAAGGGTTGAACCTCTCACCAGCAGCCCGTCGAGTCGCTCCTTGTTTAGGGCTCCCACGGGTTTGCTCAGGTCTCTGAACGTGGCGGCATCCGTCAAATCTGGTCAGAAAAACACGAACGTTTCTAAATAAAAGCTTTAAAACGAGTTTGTTGGCCTTGTAGCCGACGATGGCCGCGGCCTCTCGCTCGGCTGACCCACCCAACTGTGAGCTGGTGTAATCGGCGATGACCCAGGGGAACACCGGGTACTGGGAGAGGTCGTTGCAGCTGCGGTCGGCCAGGTTGTTGAGGTGGAGGAGGTACTGGTAGTTGCTGAGGTGGCCTCGCTGCCACTGCAGGGTGTAGCTCTCCGCTGTGTGCTCTGTGACGTGGTTCTCTGAGGTGGAATAAAACAGGCTGTTGAAGGTGGATACACAGAACCTGTAGAAACTAACATCTGGAGTCGAGCCAACTCAAGTTGCCATCCTTCAATAAGCGACATAAGCAACACAAGATGTCACAACGCGCTCACTTTTACAGATATCGAGCAGAAATCTGGTGTGGTAGTAGCTGAGAGTCATCCTAAACACACAGTCTGAGCGTTAACACATCACACAACTCACATGATTTCACTTTCAAGGCTGTCGGCATAAAAAAAAGCAGAATTGTTCAGATTTCAGCTGTGACTTTACAGATAATTGAGTAACTTTATTTTATAATTAACACTGTTTATTTTATTATTCATTCAAGCTGCTTGGCTTTTCTACTCTTTAGATAGTTAAGAGTTAAAATTTAATTAATTAATTACAACTTGAGAAATTGCATTTCCTGCGAAAAATGCAGTGTGAATGCTTATTGCTGGAAAACTTGCTGAAATGGAAGAACAAGCCCAGTTTAGCCAAACAAATAAGAAAGAACACATATTTGCTGAATTCTAATTAAACAAGCAGAAATTAACACAAAAATTAGCTAAAAAAGCTGCAAAAAAATTAGCAGAAAATTAGCTGAAAAGATAGAAAGAAGCTTAAACTACCAGGAGGCAGAAAACGCTGAAAATATGTAATTACGTAGCTGGAAAAGCTAAAAAGAGCATAAAAACAGCTTAATAGTAGCTGAAGTAGCTGAAACTATCAGAAAAAAGCTAAGGAGTGTAACAAGCTGAAATTAGCATAAAGAAGTTAATTAGGCTGAATGTAGCAGAAATTACCACAAAAATCTTGACTTTATTGGAAAACAGCTGAAACTAGTTAAAAGAAATGTTTAACATAATTTTTATCTTTTTCTACTTTTTCAGTTTTAGTTTTTTTAAAACTAAAACTGAAAAGGTAGAAAAAGATTAATTAGCTGAAGCAGAAAGTTTGCCCAATTAGGATGAAAGAAGCAAAAATGAACACAAAACAGTAGAAATCTGGAAAAACCTGAAATTAGCAAAAACCACAGCTGAAAAGTAGCTAAAAAGCAGGAGGAAGAGCTTAAACTACAAGGAAGCAGAACGAGCACATTTTTAGGAGTGCCAAAAATTTGGAACTAGCTGAAAAAGCTTAAGTTAGCATAAAAAAGCTAAAAAGTGGCTGAAATAAACTATCACAAATAAGCTGAAAGAATAACAAGCTGAAATTAGTAGAATGAAGTTAATTAGGCTGAAAGTAGCAGAAATTACCACAAAAAACTTGAATTTATCTGAAAAACAGCTGAAATTAGATATAAATGCTAAAAAGGTAGCAGAAAAGTAGAACAAGCTTAAATTAGCAGAAGAAAGCAGAAATAATGGGGTTGCCAAATTAGGTTGAAAGAAGCAGAAATGAGCACAAAAAGTGGAAATTATCTGAAAAAAGCTGAAATTAGCAACAAACAACAAAAAAACTGCTGAAAAGTAGCTAAAAAGGCAGAAAGAAGCTTAAGTTACATGAAGTGGAGAGAGCGGTTAGGCTGAAAAATGTTTAAATGTGGAATTAGCCCAAAAAAAAAGCTATAATTAGAATTAAAACAGCTAAATAGGAGCTGAAATAACTTAAACTAGCATAAATAAGCTGAAATTAGAAGAAAGAATCTGAAATGAGCACAAAACAGCTGAAAGAACAGCTAAAATTAGCTGAAAAAGGTTTAAATTTGCACAAGGAAGCTGAAAGAAGCAGAGCAAAAAGTGAACGGAGCAGTTAAAAGTTGTAAACAGAGCTAAAGACCTGAAGGATGTAAAATGAGCTCAGTTCATTTTCTATGAGGAAAAAAAAATGGGAAAATCCAACAAAGTTCAGTCGGGTCATCCGGACGGTCTCTTTTTGCTCGTCTTTCATCCAAAACACTTCATCAGTCCGAGGAGCCGCGACAAACAGTCTTAAATAGTTTCAGGTAGAAACTTTATTTACAATAAAGACAAGAGCAAAGATAAAACCCAGCATGCGGCAAACTGAACAGCTGATCCAGATATGACGTCACTTCGATCCGACCACAGCTGGCCGGTAGGTGAACCTCTTTCAGTCCAACAACGTTCGTTCAGGAGCGCGGGGCGACGGCCGACCGGCAACAAACCGTCCAGATGAGCAGACTGAACATTGCTGGCTTCACATCTGGATCAACGAGCATGAACTTTGGTATCAAAGAGTATTTTAACAACCGATCGGCGTCAAGTTAAGACTTTATTTGGGTTTGCGTGCGGACCAGCTCTTGCTGTTTGGGGACCCTTATCTTAACGACTGATCCGAGTCCAGATTCGACTGTTGTTGCTCGAACTCGGACCTCGACTGGTCATTTGGAGACTCTTACTCTAGCGCGTTGAACATCTCGACTGCTTCTCACAGCAGCCCTGCCGGTGCTGGTCTGTGCTCTGATTCTCACCCAGGAAAGTAGCGATGTAGTAGTAGATCTCGTCTCTGTCAGCCGTGCTGTAAAACTTCAGGTAGATGTCGGAGCACAGCTCGTTCTCAGTGCAGAACACCTCCAGACCCTTGGTCAGCAGAGACATGAACGTTTAGTCACCGACACCAACGAGTATCTCAGGACCGGCCTGCCGCCGCCGCCGCTCACCAAAGGTTTGAGGCCGTGCCGTCGTTTGTAGATCCTCCTGATTCGGTGCAGCTTGATTCGAATCACGTGCTCCTGAAACGACAAGAGGTTGTTCAGCGGTGGTGGCGGCTTCGCCATCGGCACAGCCGCGCCGCGGACTCACCGGGTATCCATTGAGAGGCTGGAAATAAAGGTTTTCGTCCGTTACGCAGACGTGGCCTGGATTGGAAACGAGGGGCGTGACCATCTCTGCAGCGCACTCCTCGTGCGGCATCTCCAGGACGCTCTGAAAGCTTTACCGCAGGTTATCCACACAACCTACAGCCTCAACGAGCGTGCGCTTACGTCGCGGCTACGTACCAGATCTTGTCGAACGATGACCTCGCCAACCGCGACTGCAGATTAGCAGCGATCTACAAAACGACAGAGCAGTGATCAGTCAGCTGCCTTTTTTAACGTCTTCGTCTCTGCTCAGGGAACAATCGGCCTACCATTGCACTCTGGTCTCCAAGGTTCTCCAAACAGGACGCCCTGTAGAGCTAACAAGTTCAACAGATTTGAACAAAGGCTGTAAGTCATAGTCACGGCTTTCATCTGTGATGGAACAACGGAGGGGACTCCCACCTGTAGCAACGTCTGAACAACGTCTTCCGTTTTACTCCAAACCTCCAGCTCGAAGCTCATCGTCTTCGATCCCTGAAAACAAGAAGACCAGTCGATCCGAGGAGCTGTTTGGTTCCAACCAGCCACAGTCAGATGTTTCCATCCATTCGATCGTTTTACACTTTTCAGGATTCGTTGGAACCGTTCTCGTTCCAGGTGCGTTGATTAAACACGGTCAGGTATAGACATGCAGGCTCAGAGATCCGTGCAAAATGAGTTGTGAATTTCTGGAACTCTTCTTACGTGGTTTTCTTATCTGAACAACAGAACCTTTCCCATGTTTGCGAATAGGCCTGTCACGATAACAAATTTTGCTGGGCGATTAATTGTCTCAGGAATTATTGCGATAAACGATAATATTGTTTGAAATTGGACAATAATTAGTAATTATTGTCAAATTTAAGAAGAAATGTTAGTTAATTTGTTTTGCATGCATCTTTTTTTTTTAGCATTGGATGGCAGTATAAGACTGTTTGAACTAAAGGATGGATAGTGAGGGAGCAAGCAGCGTGTCTCTTTAAGGAAAATGGGAGGGAGGCCCCTTGACGTGACATGGGCTGTCTCTCGTTCCTGTTTTTTTGGTTCTCAAAATGGCGGCCGCACGGTCTGGTTTGAGCTCTTTAGCATTTTTCACAAAAAGCTTTTAATAAAAAAATCAGTAAACACGTTCTCAGCTTCTTCTTGCAGAGATAACTTTTTACATGAAGGCACGTGTTTCAACCATGAATTTTGGAGCTTCGACAAGACAGAGGTTTTTTTCTCTGAGGTCGGCCTGTTAGCTCGTAGCTTAGCTCCTCAGCTTAGCTGCTTTTAGCGATCCAAAAACACAATGTCTTCAGTAGAAAGAGAGACACGAAGAAACAATAACGCTGATAAATGAAAACGAGGTCGATAATTTTCATTTCCATGCGATTAATTGATTTATTGTTTATCGTGACAGGCCTATTTGCGAATAACATCGAGTCTAAAATAACTCTGTTATTGTATGGTGTTCCTCAGGGTTTAGTCTTAGGTCCTATTCTGTTCCATTTATACATCAGCCCACCTGGAAAGATTGTCAGTAGCTTTAAGAATGTGTCTTACCATTTGTATGCTGATGACATTCAACTGTACTGTTCCTTCAGTGATTCAAAATTAGACAAGTTAGCTGAATTATTAATATTTATTAGTTTTACTATAAACACTAATAATGCAAAACAATACAGTGTAACAACAGCAGCCCGAACATGAGTCCATGGTGAGCAGACGGGTATGACTGAATGAGCATGAGATAATCAGCAGCATGAGATCAGCAGCATGGATAATCAGCAGCACAGATAAGCCGCATATCACCAACTAAAGTGACATTACAGTGATTTTTCTTCTTTTTTTTTCCACAGTGATTATTCTGGTTAGATATTCATGAGTCTAACAGCTTCAGGGCAGAAGCTGTTCCTCAGTCTAGTGGTTCTACACTTAATGCTCCTCACACTCCTGCCTGAGGGGAGCGGGGCAACAAGTGTGTGTGCTGGGTGTGTGGGGTCCTTCATGATGCAGGTGGCTCTCTTCCTTGGCTAGCATGTGGTTAATAAACCACAGCTTCTACAAGATGGTTTATATTCTTCAGCAACACTTATCACGTTTGGATGAATGTTGATATTTGAGCCTGTTTGTATAATTTACAATAAATTCAAACCAGTTTTTAAAGAAGATCCCTACTGTTGTTTGCTGCCTGATCTTCCCACTTTGAAGAAACCATTAAAAGGCCAAAGCTGACACGCTCATGATAAACTTGCCTTTAAGTGGGACTCTAAAACCCAGTGGTTTCATTATTTTTTTCACCATCTTGTTAATAATCAGCTGAGACCCACTCACCCTTTCATTTCGATAAGGAGCGATGACGTTCCTCTCTTTGATGAAGAGAACCTGAAATAAGTGAATTTTCTTTTGAGAAGCCGTTAAATAAATCACTGCAGCAACTCGGTGTTGATTACGCCTGAGCAAAGACAAGGACGTGATTTCTCACCTGCTCACAGGAAACTGAAATAACAGGTGGTTTAGGCCTGATGGGAAGAGAGAAAAACAAATAAAATCAAACACAAAAACTGCTTTTATAAAAGTCGGTTTCTTCTAAAAATCAGAATGGAAGTTAAGAGTTCAACATAAAAAACATGACAATAGATTTAACTAGAGAAATTGCATTTCCTGCGAAAACATAGTGTGAATGCTTATTGCAGAAGAACTTGCTAAAAAACAGCTAAAATTAGCTTAAAAGCATGCTGAAATGTAGCTGAAATTGAAGAGCAAGCCTAAATTTGCAGAAGAAAGCAGAAAGAACACTTATTTGCTGAATTAGGTTTAAATAAGCAGAAATGAGCACAAAAATTAGGAAATTGGCTTTAAAAAAAAAAAAAAACACAGCTGAAAAGTGGCTGAAAAGGCAGAAAGAAGCTTAAATTACCAAAAGGATGCAGAAAGAACTGAAATGAGCTAAAAAGAAAATTTAAAAAAGTGGAATTAGCTAGAAAAGCTAAAATTGGCATCAAAAGAGTTAAAGAGTAGCTGAAAGAGGAGAAAATGCTGAAACTAGCAGAAAAAAGATGAAAGGAGCAAAACAAGCTGAAATTAGCATAAAAAAATTAATTAGGCTAAAAGTAGAAGAAATTAACATGAAAAAATTGAATTCTCCTGCTGAAAACAGCTAAAATTAGCTACAAATGCTAAAAAGCTAGCTGAAAAGGTAGAATAAGCTTAAATTAGCAGAAGAGAGCAGAAATAACACGTTTGCCCAATTACGCTGAAAGAAGTAGAAATGAGCAAAAAGGAAATTATCTGAAAACTGAAATTAGCCTCCCC
>JARVGS010000761.1:24969380-24985557 GCA_031762315.1 Hypsolebias antenori | reverse complement strand
ACACAACGAGGTATGCAGTGACCGGGGATCGAACCCGGGACCTTCCGGTCCTGAGCCGGCTGCCCTGCCTCTACACCGTCTCGGCCCAGATGATTGTGTATTCTAAAATAGAATAAAATATAAACTCACTGGGACGTTTTTAACTTTTGAAGTTGGGCTTGAAGTTTCCTGTTTTCATCCTGCAGGACGTTTCTCTCGTTTTCTGGAACAGAAGACGAAAAAAGACTGAAATCGTCTGTCGTTTAAAGGGAGGATTCAGATCATTTCATGTGTTGCTCTGTGGAGAAACATCAAACAGGAGAAAGTGCATTCCCTGTAAAAACACAGAGGCAGCTGAAAGATTAAGCGAAATCTAGCTAAAACTGAGGTGTTGAATATAGAAGGTGCTAAAAAAATAAATAAATAAACTCCAGTTGCAGGCCAAATTCAGCAAGACAGTAGCTAAAAGTAGCAAAACATCAGTTAAAAGTGCCTAGCTAAAAGTAGTACAATCCAGCTAAAAGATAAAAGCGGCAAAAGGTTAACTGAAAGCTAAAAGTAGCGAATGCTAGCTAAAAGTAGCAGACTACAAAATATATAATGAAAAAAAAACACTAAGACAAACTAATAAAAGTAGCACAGAGCTAGCTAAAAGACAAAAGCAACTAAAGGCTGCAACTGAAGGCCAACTAAAAGCCAAAAGTGGCTCAACGAGGCTAGCCTGTATAAACAAAGGTTGAATGAATGAATGAAAAGTAGCACAAATCTAGCTAAATGCCAAAAGCAACTAAAGCTAACTTAAAACTAAATGTAGCTAAAAGCAAAAAACAGCTAAAGGTTAACTAAAAGCTAAAGGTAGCACAAAGCTAGCTGAAGACCAAAAGCCACTAAAGGCTAACTTAAAAACTAAAAAGTAGCACAGAGTAGCTAAAAGCAAAAAGCAACTAATGACTAACCTAAAGCTATAAGCAGCACAAGTCTAGCTAAAAGACTAAAGTAACTAAAGGCTAACTAAAAGCAGCACAAGCTAGCATAAAGTCAAAAGCAACTAAAGTTAAACTAAAAGCTAAATGTGCACAAAGCTAGCTAAAAGCCAAAAGCAACTAAAGGCCAACTAAAAGCTAAAAGTAGCTCAAAGCTAGCTAAAAGCCAAAAGCAACTAAAGGCTAACTAAAAACTAAATGCAGCTAAAAGCAAAAAACAGCTAAAGGCTAACTAAAAGCTAAAAGTAGCACAAAGCTAGCTGAAGACCAAAAGCCACTAAAGACTAAAAGCTAAAAGTAGCACAGAGTAGCTAAAAGCAAAACTAAAAATAGCACAAGGCTATCTAAAAGATAAAAACAATTAAAGGCTAACTAAAAGCTAAAAATAGCACAAGGCTAATTAAAAGCCAAAAGCAACTAAAGACAAACTAAAGGATAAAAAGTTTAGAACAAATGAGACAGAAATGAGGTGATCGCTTCGTATTTCTGTGGGGAAATATTTATTAAAAAAAATAAAAGAAATATGAAAAGTATAAAAATGTTACAAATACTAAAAGTCTCAGCAAGATGAGCTGAACGTTTTGGCACAAGAACCGCTAAGGTCACAAAGCACGAAGTCTGCAGTAGTGTTAAGATTTTAAAAACATACCGAAAACGTAAAAATATAAATAACTAACTGATGCTGAATCAGCATTCACACTACATCTGCTGTAAACAGCATTTTGAACATATGTTTGAACAATTAGGGTTTAATTCTTACCACACTGATGAGCCAATGGCTAGTCCAAACATGACCAAGATCGAAGTAGAATTTGTTCATAAAACATCTTCATTTAAAATTTCACAGCAGTCCATGTAGATAATGTTACTTAAACCTTTTCATTGCCTTCAGTTTCCAGTTAGTCTAGCAGAAACATGAGATTCCTGCAGGAAGAGCCCTAAGAAATGCTACAGCTAGCTGCTGCTGCTGCTTACAGATTATTAAATCTGTATGAACAACCCCATGTTGTGCATGAGTTGCTGTTAATTTTAAGGTTGGAGATCCAAACAAAAACTCCATCTACAACAGGTAAGATGTTAATTGTTCATAAGTTTTGCACATTCCTGCTAGTCTGAGAAACTAAACTCACTCAGTTTGGTGACAACTTGAAGATTCTGATCTTGGTGGCTCTTCAGCTTCTCGTCTAAGACGGCACATCGATCGCACTCGCCTGCTCGAAGCCTGAAAACAGGAGACATTGCTTTCATGCATGTCAGTGGTAAATGCATCTGCCTGTAGAGATTATTTTATTACAGCCAGAAGAGGAAACGTCAACATGCACCTCTTTACCTTTCTTGCAGGAGACTGATGGTGTCCTGCAGGGTCTTGTTTTGCTCCTTGAGTTGCTGGTTCCGTAAGTAAAACACCTCCAGACTCTGTGCATCCCTGCAGGAAGCATATTTCTTCTAACTTGACTAAAACGCAGTGCAGGAATAAAAGGTGTAAAGACTCACAGGCAGCGGTCCTTTTTCAGCTTGCTCACTTTTGCCTCCAGCTCTAGAAAATTAAAAAAACAGCATTTGCATGTGTGTAGATCACTGAAGGGTTGAATAAGAGTGAGTTACCCTGCAGAGTGTTTCTGTGAGCCTCTCCAAGCTGCTTCAACAGGTCTTCAAATAAATCAGGTTTGTCTGTCCCACTGCTGCCTCCTCCCGGATTGTTCATCCTGACACAGCTGGACAGAAATCATCGTGCTTGTTAGCCTCATAAAAAAAAAAAAACATTAAAATGATTCGCTCGAGCTACAGAACATGAAACTGAAGTTACAAATACATAAATAGTGTCGGTTTTACTTACGTCGACGTTTCAGGAAGCTGCAAAAAACAAATAAACAAGCATCGCAAACGCTTCCGAGTTAACGATAAATTATATTTACACAAAAAACGTCTCGACGATGTATTAAAATTTTACAAAATGAAAAGTGCTGAACATTAAATGCTTTAAATGCTACGCTTGGTGATATAAATACAAGTGTTCTTTTTGTATTTTTGACCTCGTAACGTCAAAAATTTGCGCGCCGCGGTGCACGATGGGAAATCTTCTTCTTCTTTTGTGGTATTTTCCGTAGTTGGCAACCCGTTACCGCCACCATGTGGACGCGATCGTTCGAACATGAGATTGGCGGAGATCAATTATTAAAAGTGGATCGGTTTGACTGCCTTAGTTTATTTCAATAACAAAAACTTGATCTTAACGTTCACATTAAAGATTTTCCATCATATTGGTAGGATTGGGGGAGTGGAGGGGGTAACTTTGATGCCTCCTGCTGTTCAACATAAGTTAAACATGCAAACCTAGTGGCAGTGGGACAAAAAAAGTTTAAATCTAAAAATTAACTACATAATTAAATCTACATTATATAAATATATAAATATACACTTTTCTTCATTTTTCCACTTGGGCGGTTCTTCACTTCTAATTCGGGTCCTGTACAAAAAGCTTTAAGGTTCTGTTCTGTATCTCGGCTGTTCCTTGACTGCGCTCTTCTGGACAGAGGTTTTCCAGAAAGCTGTTGGAGCCACTCTTCCTGTTTGGGGGTGGGGTGTCACAGTACCAGGTGCTTTAAATGCCACTGGTACCACAGAGGCCTCGACTCTCCAAAAATTCTGCATTTCCTCTTCCAGCCCTTGGCATTTCTCCAGCTGCTTCTCCTTCCAGATGTTCGTCACTTGGGATTGCTACATCCATCACCACCGCCTTCGTTTCTCACTTGTTGGCCAAAACTAGGTCCGGTTTAGCAATCACTCATTTGGCTGTATCTCAAAGTCCTTCAGTCATTTCATTCTCCACCACTCTTGGTGGCACCTCCTTCTTTGACTGAGACCTCCAGTCCATACTCTGTACAGACTTCCTCCATGTGCGGGTGGTACACGCCATGCAGGGGCTTCTCTTTCCATAATGGCTCCTCTTCTTCTACATTGGTTTTCTGCTGATACCACACTCATCAGTTCATCAAGAGCTTTCCTCCTGATGTTCTTCATCGTACAATGTGCATTTGGCTGTGAACCATTTGAAAAAAGGCAGTCGGTCTAATACGAACACATAATATAACCCCAAGTGTCAAACAGTGATTTTACTTATCAGTTTTTTTATTTATTTTTAGAGTACAAAACATGAACCAAATTCACAAAAATAACATTTACAAAACAGATTCTTGAACCGAGGTGACTGAGGCAACATAGAAAAAGCACGTCTGAAACAGTGATGTTGGTGGGTTAGCCTTGAGGTAAGACAGCGAGCAAAGGTCAAAGGTTAAGAGTAACTGTACGGACTTGGTGCCTTCATTTAAGTAGTGCTGATCACAACTGGAGTCCATCCAACAGAACCACACTGAGCAGTGATTTAAGGGTGTAGTGTGTCAGATACCCGAGTACAAACTGACTATAGTGACACAAATGTCTAAAACTATAAACACGTCACGCCGTATGGCACCAATTCTCATTAGTTCTGTTTTAAAGGGATAGTTTGGTCATTTTTAAGTCTTCTATTAAACAGTTATCAATAGCTATTATCAATAGCTAATAACATCAGTCAAAGCATAAAGCAAAGGGTAGAAGTCTTCATCCAGGTTAGTTTTGTCTGGGTTCTTTCAATTGAACACCTGTTTTGTTTGAAACTGAAGACAATATGTGCATTTTTGGGGGCGTGGCCATATTGTATTTTTGTATTTTGTGCTTTTGGAACTTGGGGCTTTAACATCGATACGACAGTCCCGCCTACATGGCCTCGCAAAGTGCTAACAGGTCGTCAGTCACACTGTTACGCTGTTTAAAGCCTTGAATAACGAATTGAATCCAAATATAGACTGGGCAGTCACAAAAAGGGGCGGGGCTTAAAATGGGCATGAATGTTCTTTTCCGTACTGGTGGGTTGTTTTTGATAGAAATTTGTTTCATAAACCTGAAAACGTGTTTGGCTAACCTTTAGCCTAGCCTGGATGGAGACTCCATCCTTTATGACTGATGTTCCACCTGATGAAAGTCAAAACATGACATCAAAAATCCTCAGACCATCCCTTTAAGACTGTCAAACACTGTTCCCATTCACCCAAACAAATTCCTGTTTGTTCCCCAACAAGAACACTCCTGGGTCAAAATAAGACTTTCAGATTAAAGAAAAAAACTGATTAAAAAATGAGAGAAAACATTTAAGACTAGTTAAAGGTACACATTGCAAAGCGATAAAATCTGCCGTTTTATTCCTCATTTTAATAGTTAATGTTTTTAAATAAACAACTTAGCTAAAGTTGTGAGCGTATGCTAAATATACGTTCGTTTACCTGCGGAAAAAGCCAAAGTTACTTTAAAAGAAATAAACTTACTGGACATGATTGTTTAGGTCAGTCACATGACTCGAAGCTTCAACACGGTTTTTGCCAGATTCAGCTTTGTTGACGTTGAACGCGGACCCACATTTCAAAATTTTACATCGCTATTTCAGGAAAACTACTGGAGTAAACTCCTTCAAACTTCCCTGTTTGATAGGGTTTAGGATAAACTACTCATATACTTGAAGCTTCAATGTTGTTGTTGCCAGATTCAGCTTTGTTGACATTGACCACAGACCCGCATTTCAAATTTTTACATAAATATTTTGGGAAAACTACCAGAGTAAACTCCTTTAAACTTTCCTGTTTGAGAGTTTAAGATAAAACTATTCACAAGACTTGAAGCTTCAGCATGTTTTTGCCAGATTCAGCTTTGTTGACGTTGATCGCAGACCCGTGTTTCAAAATTTTACATCAATATTTCGGGAAAACTACCGGAGTAAACGCCTTCAAATTTCCCATTTGATAAAGTTTAGAATAAACTATTCACAAGACTTGAAGCTTCAGCATGTTTTTGCCAGATTCAGCTTTGTTGACGTTGAACGCAGACCCGCGTTTCAAAATTTTGCATCAATATTTCGGGAAAACCACCGGAGTAAACTCCTTCAAACTTCCCTTGTTTGATAGACTTTAAGATAAACTACTCATACACTCGAAGCTTCAAAATTGTTTTTGCCTGATTCAGCTTTGTTGACGTGGACCGCAGACCCACATTTTAAAATTTTACATTAATATAGCTGGAAAACTACCGGAGTAAACTCCTTCGAATTTCCCCGTTTGATAGTTTAAGATAAACTACTCATATACTCGAAGCTTCAACATTGTTTTTTTGTCAAGATTCAGCTTTGTTGACGTTGACCGCAGACCCACGTTTCAAAATTTCACATCAGTATTTCGGGAAAACTAACGGCGTAAACTCCTTCAAACTTCCCTTGTTTGATAGTTTAGGATGAACTTCTTTACGATCCATTTATTTATTTTTTTGCGATGGGTACCTTTAAGTTGAAGAACGGCTGTCAGTTTAAGCCCTGTGTTTTACAAACAAACAAACAAACAAACGTTGAGATAATGCAGAGGCTGCCCGGCATAAAGAAAGGGTTAAACGTTAGCGTCGCTTAGCGGTGAAAATGGAAACGTCCGCGCCGGCGCTCGCAGGCGGAACAGCTTTTTCACATTATGTCACTGGTGCTTCAGCGTCGCAGATTATTACTTTTATTTTTTTTTTTATTCCTTTGGACGTGTTGGCTTTGCATCTGTCGCAGCAGGTAGATTGAGCTAGCATTTCTTCCATATATCTATATATATATACTTATATACACACATGCACTCAACATCATATGTAACCCCCAAAATAATAATAAAAAAATCATAAAAAATAAAAACTGAACTCCCTTTTTACCACGTCAGAGCTATAAAAACCTGCATGACAGTCCACACAAAGTCAGCCAGAGGAGGCTGTTGCTGTTGGATGTGGGAGGTGCTGATGCTGGCAGGCAGGCAGGGAGGAGGGAGGGGTGAGGTGGTGGCGTGGAATGCAGGGCCTATTCTTCAGCCCCCCTCCCTGTCCGAACGGGCCACATTCTAGATATCTGGGTTATTTTAAGATTCACATTATGCTGGAAGAAGACTAACGAGCCGCAGACGCCGCCTGGGGGGGCAGGCCGCCGCCGAGAACACTGGAGTCGAGCGTGAATGCATATCTACCGCCCCCCTTGACCTGCGGGGACGAGAAGAGCAGCCGTCAGTCGGAGCGGACCAGTTCTGGGGTTTTAACCCGGTCCGTTCGTGGGACTCACCTGTCTTCACCACTGCGGCGGCACGTAGCTGTAGCTGGGGGCGCCGGGGGTCCGGTACGTGGGCATCGACACTGGATGGGGGGCGACGGGCGCTGGTGATGGACTCGTCAACAAAGTTCCTGAAGAGAAGAGCCGATGCGTCACGATTAAAGGGACAGTTCAAAAACTTTGAAGTGAGTTTCTGCAGGAAGACCCCGACACCCCCCGAGGGCCAGAACCAGAACGTCTCCAAGACTCTGATTCTCAGTTTGTCCTCAGACTTGGTGAGGAACCTTTAAACATTTTATCACGGTGTGAACGTTTTTGAAACGTTCCGTTTTTCTTCTGTGTGTTTTTCGATGCGCAGTTTTTAATCCGTTTCAACAAATAAATCAAAACGTTCGGCTCTTCCAGGACAATCCTGCTCCTTATGCTCCTTTCAGATTATTTCTGCAGGTTTCAACTTCTTCTACTATTTCAGCTACTATTTAGCAGTTTTTATGTAAACTTGAGCTATTTCAGCTAATTCCACATTTTTTACTCATTTAAACGTCTTTAAGCCTAATTCAGAAAAAAAAATGTACTCGTTCCACTTCATTCTGGCGATTTAAGCTTTTTTCTAAATTTTTAGCTATTTTTCAGTTTGTTTGTTTTTTTTACAAATTTCTGCTTTTTTCATATATTTGCCACTTTTTAAAAATTCATTCCTGCTTTTGTCAGCAAACATGTTCTTTCTGCTTCCTTCTGCTAATTTAAGCATGTTCTAGCTTTGCAGCTACCTTTTTAGCATCTTTAGCTAATTTCAGCCATTTTCAGAAAAAAATCTATTGTGGTAATTTCTGCTTCTTTCATCCTAATTAACTTATTTTGCTCATTTCAGCTTATGCTCCTTTCAGCTTATTTCTGCAGGCTTAAACTTCTACTATTTCAGCTACTATTTAGCAGTTTTATGTTAATTTTAGCTATTTTAGCTAATTTTTTTAAAAACTCATTTAAATTTCTTTTAAGCCTGAAACAGAAAAAAACTGCTCGTTCCACTTCATTCTGATAATTAAGCTTCTTTCTACTTTTTTAGCTACTTTTCAGCTATTAAGAATATCTGCTTTTTTCAGCAAACATGTTCTTTCTGCTTCCTTCTGCTAATTTAAGCTTGTTCTAGCTATACAGCTACCTTTTAAGCATTTTTAGCTAATTTAAGCTGTTTTCAGAAAAAAAAAGTATAATTTGTGGTAATTTCTGCTCCTTTCACCCTAATTACGGTAATTTTTGCTCATTTCAGCTCATAATCCTTTCAGCTTATTTCTGCTAGTTTCTGACATTTTAGCTACTATTCAACTGTTTTACGCTATATTTAAGCTAATTCCACATTTTTTTAGCTCATTCAGCTCTTTCCGTTTTCTTCTGGTAGTTTAAGCTTATTTCTGCCTTTTCAGCTTTTTTTTTTGTTAATTTCAGCTTTTTAAGCTAATTTCTTAAATTTTGTGTTAATTTCTGTTTATTTAAACCAAAATTAACCAAAAATGTGTTCTTTTTTCTGTTAATTAAGTCTTGTTCTTACATTTCAGCTACAATTCAGCAGTTATTTTTAGCTGATTTCAGCAAGTTCTTCAGCAATAAGCATTGACACTGCATTTTTGCAAGAAATTTAATTTCTATAGTTAATGTTTTGCTCAGATTTTTATTTTCTAGTCTCCCCTTAAAAAAACTAAAACAAGACGTATTTCAGACAAAACATGTCAAAGTTTTCTTCCTAATAAATCAAACAGTGTGGATGTAGTTTCCTTGACTTTTAAGCAGAGTGCATGTTAACAGTTGGTGCTGAGAGTACATGTTGAGGGTGACTTAGCTACTACACCGGACTTTAGCTCATGTCTCTAAAACCGACTGAACTATGGTTATTTCTTCGCTGCTTCGATGCCCATTTTGAATTACGTCGCCCTAAAACTTTCATCAGTTGAAGACATGCATCTGATGATCACTTTCCAAAAGAGTTTAAAGGCTTCCAGTGGGTTATGAGATATTTTAACACCAACAAAAAACACTTCTGCCTTTGGTCAGCAGTTGATAGTTAATATCTTACCTGTTGCAGATAGCCACTTGTGCAAACTCAGCTTTGAAAAATGGAATTTAAATCCGACAGGATCAATTCTGCTGTTGTATTACTGTCTAAATTTTATAGCAGTTCTCGCTAATGCTGTTTTACGAACCTTCCACGACCCCTAGTCTCGCTTTAGACTGCGACTCTGGCAGAATATTTACACAACGTAGCACCAGAAGCGCTAAAGTTCACTGCTGTTGCCGCCGTCAGAATAAAACGCATTCCACGAGCCATCTCCAGAAGGTAAGATGCTTATTGTTCACAACTTGGCTACAGAACTTCTTGTGACGAGCAGCAGCTCACCAGCCGACATGGCCATGGTCGTGCCAGCTACCATCCCCATGGCGACGCCGTTGGGGCGGGAGGGATGAATGGGCGGGGCGTACATAGCCGCAGGCATCCCGTTGGGCTGGACCACCGTGGTGTGATGGATGACGTGCGGCGGGGCGGCGTACAGCGGCTGAGTGTAGTAGGCGCCTTGTTGTTGTGAAGGTATCAATGCCTGGAACAAACACGACAGCTCAACGTGAGCAGAGCGCAGGAAGCAGAAACGTGACGGCGTCACCGGCGCTCACTGACCTGCGCGTACGGGCTCTGTTGGGCGTAGCTGCTCCTGACGGGGTAAACGGCCGCAGGGTACGGGTTCGGCGAGGAGGAGTAGGGTGGCACCGTCCCGTTGTTGGGGGAGCAGGACATTTTGAAAGGAGTGCCCGGAGCATAGCCTGGAGAGAGAAGAGGCTTCGTATTACAGAACCACGTAGACCCGTTCAGGTTTTATCAAGACTTGCAGGAAAAAGACTCGAACTTTATTTATACCAGGTGTGTCCAAACATTTTCAAGTGGGCCAAAACTATCCAGATAAAAGGACTCGTGGGCTAAAAAATGTGAATTTAACTCTCAACTAGTTCTGTCATGATGATAAATTTTGCTGGGCGATTAATTGTCTCAGAAATTATTGCGATAAACAATAACATTGTTTGAAATTTGACAATAATTAGTTATTATTGTCAAATTTACGAAGTGTTGGTTCATTTGTTTTGAGTGTAGTATCTTTTTTCGACCACCAGATGGCAGTATAAGACTGAACCAAAGGATGGACAGTGAGGGAGCGAGCAGCGTGTCTCTTTAAGCAAAATAGGAGGGAGGCCCCTTGACGTTACATGGACTGTCTCTCTCCGGTTCTCAAAATTACGGATGCTCGGTGTGGTTTATGCTCTTTAGCAAAGCATTTTTCACACAAAGTTTTTAATTAAAAAAAATAGTAAACAAGTTCTTAGCTTCTTGTGCAGAGAAAAACAACTTTTTACACGACGGCACGGGTTTCAACCGTGAATTTTGGAGCTTCGACAAGACGGAGGTTTTTCCCCCGAGGTCAGCCTGCTAGCTTAGCTCGTAGCTTAGCGTCTCAGCTTAGCTGCTTTTAACAATCCACAAACACGATATTGGACGGTTAAAATGGATTTTAAAGAGAAAAGAGAAAGAGAGGGGTCAGTGAAGAACACCATCCAGTGTCTTCAGTAGAAAGAGACTAGAAGAATCCATAAAGCCGATAAATGAAAATTAGGTCGATAATTCTCATTTATCATGCGATTAACTGATTTATTGTTTATCGCAACAGGCCTACTCTCAAAGTGAACAATATTTTGGAGAAAGGACACAAGTTTACTGATGTTGGTTGAGAAAGAGTTTTAAATTGTTGTAGATCCAAAACATTAAAAGCCTCATAAACACTAAGCTTATATTTTTTTATTAAAATGATTTGATACATTTGTTGGGTCTATGTTTGTTGTTTTCTTGTGTTTGGAAAGTTCATTTTAATCTGTTCTCTGCAACCAAAGTGTAATAAAAAAACGTAATTGAGCCTTTTGAACTATGGACGGCCCAAAAGTCTGATCGAAGTTCAGAAATATCATCCAGCGGTCAGTCGCTACAACAGATTCAGACAAGGTTTGATAAAGTTGATCAACTCGTATGTAGATGACACCATGTTATATTCATTTAAAAATGTACAATCTCCCTCTTGATTATTTTATCAACTGCAACATTTACCGTAGTCAAGTTTTATGAATCATTATCCAAAAGTCTCCATTCTGGTAGAAATCAGTAAAAGTTTTTGATGCTTTATACCATGAAGTGAAAATAAAAAAAGATTAAAGCCAAAGATTTGTACAGTATTTTGTTTAATATTGCTCATTTTGAGAAGATTGTTTTTCATCCGTTTTGCTGGTAAACCTAAACATTATATAAAAAAAGATTACCAACTAATTTACAGAAAGTTTGCATCGACCTCTTGAGCCTGATGGACAAAATGAATCTGCAGCTGTGGGCCGCACAAAATCACTCCAAGGGCCGCAAATGGCCCTCGGGCCGCACTTTGGACACCAGTGATTTATACAGTTTAATGTACCAGGAAGCAAGTCCTATTTTTATTTTAGTTCATTTCTTTTAAGAACTTAAAATTCAAGCAGTGCACAAAAGCACGTTGATGCTTTTACAGCAAGTTGCTTCAAGTTTGTTGAAA
The DNA here is from genome assembly GCA_031762315.1 of Hypsolebias antenori. Lineage (NCBI taxonomy): Eukaryota > Metazoa > Chordata > Actinopteri > Cyprinodontiformes > Rivulidae > Hypsolebias > Hypsolebias antenori. Next base: position 24,973,834 of record JARVGS010000761.1, on the reverse strand, counting down.
ACCGTTCGTCTTCTGGTGGATTCAATCACAACTTCATATTTTTTTTAAGCACACTTTAACAACCTATAAAAGGTCCACAGAAAAACGGATCACTGTCTTTTTAACTATTAAAAGTCCCGTCCATATTCAGTTGATTTTAGGACAGGTTTAATTTGCACGTTTACAGTGCATGTGACCTCAAAGTGATCACTGTTAGCAAAAACCTGAACGGCTAAACTGCCTACGACTGTTTCATTGTCATTTTAAACCTTGTTGGGTCAAAGTTATGTTGATTGGACCCCCGATAACGCTGTTAATGTCCAACCCGATCAGAAGCCTCTGTCCCGTGTACCCCTCAGCTGTTACGGTTCATTCTTACCGCCGGCGAAGGCCGGGTTGGCTCCGGCGTAGACACTGGGGGTGTACGCTGGGGCGGCAGCGTAGCCAACAGGGAATCCAGCTGCTGCAGCCAAACAGGAAAAAGAATCAACTATAGGAACTCGTCCGTTATTTTTCCTGCCTGAACTTCTGAAGGTGACCTTACCTGGGTAGCCTAAACCCTTCGTGCTGGGAAAGGGGACCCCTGCTGGTGCAGGGCTGTAGATGGGATTCATTCTGGTCGTCTGCTCGCAGCTGCTGGGTGGAAACAAACAACTATCCGTTTAAACTGAATGAATTTTATTATTTCACAACTTGGGGATTTCATGTATTTGATGCAAACAGTTCCAGCTGTTTGCATCAGTTTCTTCTGTGTTCCCCATCCTTTACATAAGTGGAATTTTACATTTAACTGAATTAAATGTCCCAACATCTGTTGGTCAACCGTCCCAGAGCATCATCAGGGAGACCAAGCTTTGATTCCAACAAACTACTCGCTCTCGAAGCTACGGCCATTTTATTTCTTTAAAACCAAACCCGTCTGTGGTTTGAACAAAACAACATGAAAATCTCAGACAAAAACATTAGTGGGTGAAAAGTCCAGAGTTAAAAGGTCAACTTGTCATCAAACTGATGCAGACAGAACGACTGGTTGGCTCATTAATCAAGACGATTTATACCAAACAAAAGTAAAACATAAATTAATAAAATCCAACTTTCTCCAGCTCATCACCAACAGACCCCAAAGGACGAAAGAACTGCGTTTGTCTTTTAAAGAGCATTGTTATGTTTAAAACGTTTAAAGAATTTGCATTCCAGCAAATAGAAAATATTATTCGCCGCCCTATAAGTCCCATCGGTCCATATTTGTCTAATAAAGTAGGAAAATCCATAAATAGGTTGCATCGCCATATATGTCGCATCTATTATGCATCACCGCTGAGAACCCATAAATGTGGGCAGGTGTTGTGCCAAAAACCGATGGGCTGCCAAATAGGAGACTTCAACAAGAATTTAACAAGATTAACATTTAAAAACAATTTGTTTGCTCGAAATCATAGTAAATGTGTCTCAGTCTCACGTTTGCTTTAAAAATGCACTTTAATGGTCAAATTAGCTGCATTTCGGCGGGGCGGAGCAGCTGGTTTGACGTTAGGTCCAAGCAGCGAGCAGAATGAAGGTGGGGAGATTATGGCAGGTTGATTGTGTCATTAATAGCTGGTGAAGATTCTCAGTCATCCAGGACATGGTAAATTCAAAAAAACTTCCAAGACAAAAACAAAAAGTATAAAGTATAATAAATAAAGTCCAGTTGTTTTTGTTTTTAACTTTTTTGAATTTGTCTTTATAGCCACATGTACTTATTACATGATACAACATTATGCCACATTACTACTACTACTACTCTGCTGCCATCAAGTGGCTGAAACTGGTACTGCTCAAAAAAAAATTTCAGTCAGAATGAATGAAAACCGTCACATCTCAGTCAAAAAATTGTTTATAAATATGGGGGGAAAATCCGTAAATATGTCGCTTCAGCCTATAAGTCGCAGGGTGTGCAGAAAATACCGTAAAACCTCCAGCAAGTTCTGGGTCTGCCCTACAAAGGAAGCTCATTTCAGTCGCTTGAATCCAGGATCTGGTTCTTTGGAGCCATGATCTGAACCTCATGACCACAGGCGAGGGTTGTAACGTAGACAGACCAGTATAAGTCCAGGTCTTTGCCTTTCAGCCCATTCTTCACCACGACAAACCAAACCAACAACCTCATTACTGAAGACAAGGCCCTGCTCCATCCTACCATCACTCAAGACGCACGCACTCCAACTTCTTGTTGGCCAGTATGCGTTTCTCTTTTAACAAAAAACATCAATAACTGCTGAGCTATAATAAAATGATGTGTATACTTAAAAAAAAAAAGATAAAAAAAACAGCAACCATGGCAGATTGCTGGTTTTTGAAAAATGTCCAACAGTAATGGGTCCATGATTACTGGATCCATAACGAGCCTTCTTTAATCTGTAAAACACACAAGTGTGTACAAATAATTCTTCTGTAGGGCCTGAATTAATAAATTAGCCATCAGAAGCACCAATTTTCAAATATCACCATAAGAAAAACAACCTGTATGAATTTAAATTAAACATTTAGGTGTTTGTAAACAAAGTATTGGTCAAAATCCACATTAAACCAGCAACACAGCTCATGTTTGATTTTCAGGAGATGCTGAAAGATGGAGGCTCGGTGCTGCCCTCTAGCGGTGAGGATGAAAAACACCATGACATCACTTTTTTTTTTTTTAAAGAACTATAAATAGGAATAAACTATAATTAATTACAAAAAATATACAGTATTAAAAGGTTTTATATGAAGAAACAAGTGCCAGACTGTGTAGGATAATTAACCTGTCAGTGAGGTTTAAAGGTAAACATACCGACGCTTTGTTACTAACAGCTAGCTTAGCTTAAAAAGCTGCAGCACCTGCGGCTGTCCGAACCGGTCCGGTGCCTCCATGTCGGGCTCGGGTGCTCAGTCTGATCCGAACGCGCGGAGCCGCCGGAGCATGCACGGGCAGCGTGCACAGATGACGGGACAGGCTTGTTGTCAAAAGGCCGCTGCAGCAGTGACGCCTGTCCCGACATCACTCGCGCATCTGACCAGTTCGGTTAAAAAAACAAACGCAACCTGGGCGACTTACCGTTCACCGTTTTCACCGAGCGTTTGTCCGCTGCCCCGCTGCTCTGCTGCTGAAACAAAATGAGGCTAGCTGCTGTTTTTGTTCCCAGATGCTCTGCTTAACTCTTTTGAGCACTGCGCGTCACTTCCGGGTAGAGTCACGTGATCTGGGAGGGGAAAAAAACCCCTGAAGTCTCACTTTTTAATTTTAGATTTATGATACTGTATTGATTTTGTTGCTCCTAACATGAAAAATAAAAAAAAAAATAGTTATGTTTTTACCCAGAACTGAAGACGATTAGATTTTTAAGTGTACAGGTTAACTTAAAAAAAATTTATTAAACCAAAAGTGTAATAAAGCTAAGAAATGTATGTTAGCAAGTTTGCCTAAAATGCTAAAATAAACTTTACAAAAAGTAGCTAAATGTGAGCTAAAATCTAAATAAGTTATGGAGCTAAATGCTAAACATAATGAATAAATAAAAATACAGTACTGTAATTAGGCTAAGTAGAAGCTAAAAGCTAAAAATACCAAAATTTCTAGCTAAAAAATAAAAAAATATAAATAATGTTACAAATTGTCTTTCATGAATGTGAATGTTTTTGTTCAGAGCCCTGAGATAACTTCTTATGTGACTTTGCGCAATATAAATAAACAGAATTGAATAAAAAAATAACAAAATGCATGCTAAAATTAAAAAAATGTGCAGCAAACGCGCCAGCTAACAGGTCAAGTAGCTAAAAGGTAGAAGAAAGCTACAGGTGTCCAAACGCTGACTAGAAGCTGAAAGTAACAAAAGGCTTGGTAGATTGCTAAAATGAGCTTAATATTATCTATAAGCAAAAACAGCAAAATGCTAACAGCTAATAAATGGTGAAATACTAGATAAATGCAGCTGTAGCTGAAAGCTCAAGTAGCTCAAGGGTAGATAAAAGCCAAATGTTTCAAAAGCTAGCTAGAATCCAATAGTAGCAAAATGCTGAATTTAAAAAAATGCGAATTTTTTTTAGCTAACATAGCAAAATATTAGCTAAAAATGGCAAAATGCGAGCCAAAAGCCACAAATCCCTAGTCAAAAGTTATAGAAGTTCACAGGTGGATAAAAGTTCAAAGCTAGTTAAAACAGCTAAAAGTTGCAAAATTTTAGCTAAAACTTTAAATAGTTTTTAAAAAAATAGCCTAATTCTAAAAATGGTAAAATGCTAGCTGAAAATAGCAAAAGGTTGGCTAAAAGCTAGAAAAGTGAAAGTCTAGCTACACGGAGTGAAATGCAAGCAGGAAGCCAAAAGTAGAACAATAGCTAAAAGCTTAAAGAAACTAAAGGCTAGCTAACATAGATAGATAGACAGACAGACAGACAGACAGACAGACAGATAGATAGATAGATAGATAGATAGATAGATAGATAGATAGATAGATA
>JARVGS010000761.1:24847350-24859178 GCA_031762315.1 Hypsolebias antenori | reverse complement strand
GATTCAGTCTGTTTCGGGGTCCCCCCCCCCCCCCCCCCCACAGTTCAGCCTCATACTGCACAGATAAGTCTGACCCAACAGATCTGCTGCAGCCTAATTTATCAGTCAACAGAGGAAGAAACTCCCATCAATAACCTCGTTGTCCTCTCAGATCTGATTTAAATGCTGTGTCAAAATCAACACTTCTGATTTGTCCTGTCTGAAAGTGGTGACACGTCTGCAGATGTTCTGGCCCAGATGAGCTACAGCTGTGATAACAACTCGTTCTACGAGGTTCTTTACCTCAGTGAGGTTAAAGACAGCAGGCGGCATCTTGTGGTGCGTTCAGGGAAAGCTGGGGCATCAGGAATTTGGATTGTCAGCACCGTCGGACGAACAATTCTGATCCGATCAGAATAAACAGAACAGCTGCAGCCGCACAACCTGTTTTTTTATGAGCTGAGTCAGCATTTACACCATTGTTGTTCTGTTAAAAAAATATTAATTCATAAATCAATATTTTCAGCTCACTATAGATTATTTAAAAAAAATACTCATGGAAATACATACCGGTAAATTCCACCAAAACATCAAATCTGCTTCAGCATAATTCCTCTATTTTTATCTTCTTATGCTATGTTTAGCTTTAAGCTACTGTTCAGCTCTTATTAGCTGTTGTTTGACTTTTATTTATTTTTTTGCTTTAAGCTACTTTTCTTTTTCTCTCTTTTTCTCTTTTTTTTTTTTACTTTTGAGCTGCAATTCTGCTCTTTATGTTTTTGTTATGGTTTGGCTAACATTAACATTTTAGCTTTTGTTTTGCTAACTTTAAATAATGTTTTGCTTATGTATTCTGTATTGCTAATTTAGCTATACCATCTTTTCACTTTTGTAGCTATTGTTTTGTTTATTTTAGCTTTAGCTATAGTTTGATTACGTTAGGAACTTTTACAACACAAGCTTTTAGGAACTGCTTTGCTAGTTATAGCATTTGTTTTGGTAAATTTATTGTTTTCATAAATTTAGCCTTAGCATATTTAGGTAATTTTAGCTACTATTTTAGTTATTTACAAAGTACTTTGATTTTCTGTTTGGTTAATTTCAACTACAGTTTTGCTAATTTTAGCCTTTGTTCAGCTAATTATAGCTACTGTTTTGATTATAAAGTTTTACATTTTCTTTAGCATATTTTAGCTATTGGTTTGCTGATTGAAGCAAAAGTTTAGCTAATATTCGCATCTGTTTTGGTTATTTTAGATACCATTTTGTCAATTTTGGCCTAATCACTTGCTTTTTTAGCGATTGCTTGGTAGTTTTTAGCTACAGTTTAGTACTACAGTTCATTAGTACTACTGAATGAGTACTACAATTCAATAATGGGTGATTTCAATATTCATGTAGATGTTGAAAGTGATAGCGGAAGCATAACCTTTAAAAATGTAATAAAATCAATTAGTTTTACCCAAAACGTCCACACAGCTACTCATTGTCATCATCACACTCTTGATCTGGTTCAGACTTACAACATAGAGAGTACCATAAGTACTCATTAATACATCTGGTTCATCACCATTTGATGTTTTTTTTAAAGCCAAATTGATTATTGATACCACTCTTTTTCTTTCTGTCTAAACTTTCCAACATTTTGGAAACTTTTTTTCTTCCCACAGACCACACTTCTTATACATTTTAAATACATTAAAATATCTGCATTTTGCCAGCTTATTTTATTAAGCAGGAAGTTCCAGACTCTTATGGGGCTTTATGTATGAAAGTTGACGGGTATTGGATTGCATTAGGACCCTTCAACGTCTATTCAGAAATATAGTTCAAATTACACAGCATATTATGCAGGAAGTGTTCGGTCGTTTGCCCTGAAGAGACGGTAATGTCAAAGTGTTTTATCTCAGCGTGGTGCTGGGTATTGAGGTTGCCTGGCTGTGCAAACATGCCAGGTATTTATAGGCCACTGCTGAGAGAAGCCGAAGCTACGAGACTGTGGTCAGGATCAAAGATGAGAACGACTCGTGTGCAGGTCGACAAAACAAGCCTCGTTTCTTTGCTGTCCTACTTTCTGACAGATTTACAAACTCCCCAGATTGAACACGGCATGTAAACTGCATGAAACTAGATCTTAATGCAGAAAAACAAGATTTAGAGTACGTTTGGTAGCTTTGCATGAGAGAACGTAAGCTTTTCTTAGAAACACTTGCAATATTTACCTTTTTAAATGTATATATTTTAATTCAGTGAATGGTTTCTTACATGGAAGTCTGTTGTTTGAGTGTCTTAAATCTGGACTACATCTTGAACTGAAACACTGATAAATGGAAAAATCATACTGTATGTGAGGAGTTAGTGCTTGTGGGACTCCAGTTTGTTTGTGGCTCCTCGGACTGAAGAAGTCCTTTGGATGAAGGACGAACCGTCTCAGCAAATAAAGAAACCGTCCAGATGACCTGACTGAACATTGCTGGATTTGTCAGAGTCAGAGGTTCTTTATTTGTCACACCACATGTGGTACATGTGGTGGAACGAAATTGTGTACACAGGGTTCCAGTTACATCCAACAAAAGTATAAAATGTAAAAGAAAAACAGTAACAAGATCTAAGATATGAACTAAGAAAAATGCTAAACTAAAAATACACTAAGCACTAGTAGTACTATTTGTACCTGAATTATTGAGCATAGACTTTGATGGAGCAGCTAAAAGGAACAGAAATACTTTCCTTTCCTTATATTATTCTAATAAAGCACACAGCTATCTTCTCCGTAACCACAAAAAGTTCACAACAGCTCATGTACTGCCATTTTTCCCAATTGCTGACTGAATAGAACAGAAGCGGTTGATAAAAAACACCTAAAGGTTCTCTTTGGGTTGCGCATAATGACTTTTGAGAGAATATCTCCTGAATGTCTACAGAATGTCTTACAATTTTCATGGGGTTCTCAACTTCTTTGTGAGACACAGAGGCTTGCAGTCCTGTTCCCCGAGTTTGAAACATGGTTAAAACTATTATGTGACAACCTTTTTCTTAAAATAGTCATGGGTGTCACACAATCCATCTTAGCCCCATCTGAATCTGGCCACTGCAGGCCCACGGGAGATTTCCTTCGACAGAAAGAAGCCAAGACAAATATCTAGGTAAAAAAAAAAAAAACAACTAAAACTCTTCCTTCTATTGAAAATAGGTGTCAGCTACAGCCATTTCCATTCTCTTGGCAAAATCCACCACCGTCTGTCCTTCCTGTTTTCTTTTCTTGACACCAAACCTACCCATCACTTACTCATCCCCTCTGTTTCCTTCACCAACATGTCCATTCAGGTCTGCTCCGATCACCACTCTCTCCTCCCTTCACTTAATCCAGATCTTTCCAAAATGTATCTTTCTCCTCCCCATCACATCCAACCTGTGGAGCATAACCACTGACATCTAACATCAGATCTTCTACTTCTACTTTCAGACTCATCACCCTATCTGACACTCTTTTCACCTCTACTACATTCTTTGCAAACTCCTCTTTCAGGACCACCCCTACTCCATTTCTCTTTCTATTCACACCATGGTAAAACAGTTAGAACCCTGCTCCAGTGCTGCAAGTCTTGCTGCTAAGCCTGTCGTGATAATCACTAAATCAATTAATCAACCTCATTTTCATTTATCGGCTTTATCGGTTCTTCGTTTCTCTCCCTTTCTGAAGACACTGGATGACAAAAGCTCAACTCCGGTGCTCTTCACTGACCCCCTCCCTTTCTCTTTTTTGTTTTTTCTTTAAAATCTGTTTTAACCGTCCAAAATTGTGTTTTTGAATCATTAAAAGCAGCTAAGCTGAAAGGCTAAGCTACGAGCTAAGCTAACAGGCCGACCTCAGGGAAAAAAAACCTCCGTCTTGTTGAAGCTCCAAAATTCACGGTTGGAACCCGTGCCTTCATGTAAAATTTTGTTTTTCTTTAAAAAAAAAAAAAAAAGCTGAGAACTTGTTTACTGACTTTTTATTAAAAGCATGTGACAAATGCTATGCTAAAGAGCTCAAACCACAACGAGCATCCGCCATTTTGAGAACCGAAGAGAGACAGCCCATGTCATGTCAAAGGGCCTCCCTCCCATTTTTCTTAAAGAGACACGCTGCTCGCTCCCTCACTATCCATCCTTCAGTTCTAACAAACTCATACTGCCATTGAGTGGCCAAAAAAGGTATTACACACAAAAATTAACCAATATTTCTTCTTAAATTTGATAATAATTACTAATTATTGTCAAATTTCAAACAATATTATCATTTATCGCAATAATTTCTGAGACAATTAATCGCTGAGCAAAATTTGTTATTGTGACAGGCCAACTAGCTGCCCTTCCACTTAGTCTTTTGGACACATAAAACATCTACCTTCCTTCTCTGCATCAATCCAGCCCACTCTCTACCTTTGCCTGTCATTGTCCCCACATTTAGAGTTGCAACCCTCAGTCCTACATCCTTGACTTTCCTCTTCTCTCTGTCTCCTGACATGTTCCCTTTCTCGTGTTTTTTCCACCAACAGTATCAGATTTTCCACCCACACCCTGTTTGTCAACAGCACCAGCGGCGGTAGTTGTTAACCCGGGCCTCGACCGATCTGTTATGGTGTCATTTGGATGAACTTGCATAATTTTATCCTGATTACTTAACTTTTTTAGAACTTGCATAATTGTTTTAGCAAAAGTGTTGTACATCGGATGCCGTTCCTGACACAACCCTCACCACTTTCCTGGGCTTGAAACCAGCATGAGATACACTGGCTTGTGCTTCCTAGTTGCTGATTAAAAACCAAAAAAAAAAAAAAACATGCTAACAATCAATAATGATTATTTAAGAACTAGCCCTCATCTACCTATCTTTATTTGAAAAGTTCACTTTTGTAGTTTAAGTCATAAAATTGGTGGAACCTCCCGAGGTGGACAACAAAACCGAGAATACGATTTCAAGTGAACACAAAAACAAGCCGTGAATGTTGAAGGATAATTTTCCACCAACTTGTCTCTTAATAGTCTCAGCTCAGTGAGACTGGCCTTCACCTTACGTGTCTCTAAAGCTGAGCCCGGTCACAGACGCAGCTGATTTCAGCTGCTTTTAATCCAGGATCTTTCAGTCTTGATCCATATCTCGCTGCTGTAGGTGACGGTTGGACGACGGACCAGTAAATTGAGAGCTTTACCTTTCAGCTCAGCTTCTTCTTCACCACAACAGACAGCTCTGCAGAGTATAGCTATTCAGGTCCAGCCACGATTATTGATCAGGGGCAGCTGTGGATGAGTGGTTAGAGCAATCGTCCTCTGATGGGAGAGTTGGGGGTTCGATTCCACCAGCAGTCACATGATGAATTGGCCCTGGGCAAAACACTGACCCCTCATTGCCTCTGATGTGCCCCATTGGTGTATGAATGTGATTTAAACCTCTGATTAGTCTCCACAGATTCAGATTAGCTTTGTATAGATCTAGTGGAGTGAATGGGTACATGAGGACACAGATTGTAGTGTAAAACACTTTGAGTCTCTTGAAAAGATAAAGGCACTATATAAGTACAGTCTATTTACAATTTACTATTATAATGATTGCTCCGTGATGAACCCAGCTCAGATCTTTCTGATCTTGGATCTGTAACCTCTGCTGGTGTTTGGCACTTGGATCTTGTGGGTTTGGATGTTGGGATGTTGTGGATCCAGACACTAGACCAGATTTTCCTCGAGTCATTCTTGAACAGCAAAAGAAATGGTTTTGTTGTGGTAGAGGATGTTTTTCTTGGGGTGTTGTGGTACTTCCGAGTGGTCAGATGGTAACCACCATGAAAAAAAAGCTACTTTTTAATCATTTAAACTGTAAAAACTGAGGTTTAAGCCAAAGCTACAGAGTTTTCCACAGCATCAATTGGTAACGGACTTCTATAAATGTTCAGGTTAGCCCCTGGTTGGTTCATACACATCAGTAATTTCCAAAATGTCTCCACACCAGCAACGTGTCTCATCTATACTCCCGACTCTGTTCAGAAACGAGGGTCAAGCTGCTCGCAGGTGACGACAAGGTATATTCATAAAGAACACAAAAGGCTCACTTTCTGGTCATGTTTCTCTTCCAGCATTTCACTGAAGCACCGTTAACATTTGTTTACTTCCCTGCTCTTCACCTGTGAGTATCTGCCGTTTCCATTAAAAAGAGACACAGTAACAAGTTTGGGTACAACTAGTGCAGTTCCTGTCCAACAGATTTTTAAAAGAAAATCCTAAATGAGGTTCTGGAGATAGCAGCCATCATGGGATTTCAACAGAACATGAACGCTCTTCTGATTTCAGTGAGATGTTTCTGTATGTAAAGAATTTGCAGAAACCATGTAGAGTGTGTGTGTGTGTGTGTGTGTGTGTGTGTGAGAGTCAACAATGCTTCTTCCAGATGCTCAAGGCTCCCGCTATGTGGGGGATTGGGGTTTGTATAGCTTCTTAAAAGGTGGAGTGGGCGTATGTTTCAAGTGGGGGATGGTTCTAAAGGCTAATCTTGGTCCTCCATCCTCAGAAAATCCACACTCGCCTCGCAATATGCACACCAACTGTTCAGAGTTACGTAATCTCCTGAAAAAGGCAGATTTAGACCAGACGAAAAGAGAAAAGTAGCTGAAAGAAGACACGAAGGCAGCCTCGAGGACCCTCCTTTGGGTTCTAGTGTTCGGGAAACATTCTGATGAGGATAACAGAAATTCAGAGTTTATAACTTTACTTAAGGAGAATTATCCACAAGTGACCAGTAAATATTCTAACACAGTTTGAAGCTAACATCAGGACAGTGAGCTTCATACATTCTTAATCTTAATGTGCATGTATATCTGTGTGAGAAATTCTCATTTAGGCGTCATTTAGCTGAATCCGTCTTATGTTTGAGAGCGTATACTGCAGTTGTCCAAGGAAAATGTACTGTTGCTGTTGTCATCATTTTTAGTTTGTAGCCAGGTCTCTCTTGTAAATGAGTCCTCGAGGCTCAATGAGATTAACCTGCCTAAATAAAGGTTGAATGAATGAAAAAAACGTCAATTTGTATGTTGCTTATGTGTTGCCTGTTTTTGTTTGTTTGTACAGCACGTTGGTCAGCCTTGTTGCTGTTTTAAGTGCTCCATAAATAAAATGGTATGGTAAGTGTGAACTGTGTCACAGGGTAAACACAATAAAAACATGCATTATCTGTAGCATTGTTCATTAAAATGGCACAACACTATTAATGTATTACAGAAAATATACATAGGGTAGGCACACTTAATGATATTGTAGACCACTGCATTAGGTAATACATTCAGCAAGTACTTTTACTTTTAATACTTTAAGTATTTTTAAAAGCAAGTACTTATTTACTTTTACCTAAGTAAAAAACATTAATACGGTACTTCTACTTTTACTAGAGTACATTTTTGTCTGTTCATTTGTACTTTTACTTAAGTACAGTATTTGAGTACTTTCTCCACCACTGCTGCTGTGTTTTATTTAATCATTGTCAAGCTACAACTATAGTACTTTTTTGTCTTAATTTTAAAGTAATGTTTTGAAGACTGTTATTTACTGAATGTTTGAAAATAAAATCATTAAATGGTTCACACCTGGGTCATTGTAGACTTTTCGTATTTGTCACAAAATCAAAGACTAGCTTGAAAAGCTGTTATAAAACCCTATAGATGCTTGAAACAATAGAAGTCTAATGACATGTGATACTCTCCTGATTTCCTTTGTGATTTCACAAGACGCCACCTCTCTACATTTCAAAAGGAATATTCAAAATGGTTATCAGGATGAATCAAGACAAAGCTGTGACATGACTCCTGCATCCTGCACGCCACTTCCATTGACATACCAATGTTTTGATCTACATTTGTGTCAAAGTCTGAGATAAAATGGGAAGTGATCTACGTTACTGTTAGCAGAAGTTTCAACAGACAGCATTTATTGGCAACTCAGGTCGTACTCGAGCCAATATTACATATATTGTGTTCCGTTATAAACTGCGGGTAAATGTGCATGGCATACACTCAAAACATAACACACATTGTATTTTCTTTGTAAAAAATACTCACTACAGGACTCCAGGCTCTGTCTAAAAATGTGTGTGATTTATCAATACATCAACTTTCTACACAATGTTTGCATGATACTGTATAAAAAATAAAACTACCATTAGTTCTTATCAGAATACACCAATTTCCAATAGCAATTCATCAAATTGTAATAGAGCAACCTGTCATTCTTAGATAAATTTCCCATCTTTTTTATCATCTTCATGTCCATATACTTTTGTTAAAGATGCTAAAGAAAAAGTGAAACACTTGTGCTGGTACAATACAAACACATCTCTTTTTGTAATGGTAGAAGTACCTCTTTTTTGCTCTTCTGGCATTTTACCTTCTGCAGGGTGACGCCAAGGGACAGGTGGGGACCAAATGGCCCTTGCCAGCTGACCTGTCAGCTTTGGAATTTGTGTGTTTGAATAAAAGCAAGGAGGTAAAATGGGGGGGGGGGGGGGGTTGCTGAGTGTATGATGGGACCTGCATGCAACGTCTGTTGTGTATTTGTGTATATGGGGTGGGGGGGACACAAAAAGAAAAGAAGTGGAGGAACAGACTATGACAAAAGGTAGACAGAACAGGATGGTACTGCTGATGGGGATGTGATGTGACAGTTCTCCCTGGGATTGTGTGATTAATTGGGATCAGGTCACCTCTTCAGTGTCTGGACAGTAATGCTATGCAGTCTCATATGGCTATTTACATACAGCAGACTCCTTGGGCTCTACACACACATAAACACATGCACACAATATTCTCACGAATGTGATGGGGGAAACAAAACACACACATTGTCTATGTGGAATGTAGTCATTATTTTTAGCTCAGATACAAGTCCAAGTTGTTGTAGTAGCAGCAGTGGAGCTTGTTGGTTTCCATGTTGTATTCAGATACAACTTTCTTCTTGTTTTTCTTTTCATATTTTCCTTGTGCTGGAACAAATATATGTACTTGACAAGAGCTCCTGCTAAGAAAGTGGTTGTCGATGCTGAAGTTCCTGTGTTACCTTTTGCAAACTCTGTCTCAAAGCACCAACCTCGCTTTCAGAAGAAGGGATAAGATAGCAACCCAATGGAAAGCACAGATACTAAGAAGACACACGGCACTGAATAATTTATGGCCCAGCAAAATAGAGACAGCCACTTGAAGTCCTGAGTAAGTAGGAGACATAGACAGTGGTGACATATCAAGCCACAATAAAGACGCAGGGAACAGTAGGGAAGGCAGAAGGAAAACGTTCTGAGAATTTCCAGAGTTAAGAGTTTGTTTTGGTTTCCCTGCACTCGTACCTCTCTGTTTGAAAGTTGCATTGCTCTGCCTTGTTTACCAAGTCCTCTTGCTGCTTGCTCTGTCACACCAGGGATAGTACCCAGGTGAGCACCACTACACACAAGGAAGAGATAAGCCAGTGGCCCTTTGATTCTGAGCTGCTGGTTTCCTTAGATTAGTTATTCTCTCTATACCCTGATGAATGCACTGGCAGAACAGCCAGTGTAACGGAGAGAGACAGTTCCATCCCAAATGGGTTGCACAGGAATGATGGCTTGCCGGCTTGCTGGCTGCCTGATGGGCTGCCACATTGGGTGCTGGCTGCTTGCAGAGTAGGTCAAAATGACATGAAAGACCTGCTTCCTTTTTGACCACAAAGACAGAAACCCAATATGGCCATCGAAGTCTCTAGACCCCATCCAGTCTCCACCTATTACACCTCAGCAGCACTGATGATGACAGGTCGCAGCAGAGAAGCTATCCTCATGCTGCCCGTCACATCTACGCCACTTTCATCCTCTTGCTCACTTCACAAGTGACATCTGTCATCACTAAGGAGCTTGGAAGCTCTGTGTTCCTGCAATGCACTGCTTTGATGGTGATTTGGCCCCAGGCATTTGTCATACATAACTTAGGTGGAGAACAATGTGAAATAAGACTTAGATTTTAAAGTAGAAAAAGAGTAAGTATAATACAGCCGGGAAAAAATCAAAATCACTATAACCACTGGGGGGAGCGTATCAAAGTGAAGTGTAAGCTGGTAGAAGTATCATTTGTTGCTCATATCAGAGTCTTGTCAGTTTTCTTCTTGTTCGACTGGTTATTGTGTCCCCATCTGCTGAGAGGAGAGGGTTCTTATGGCAGCCTAAGAGTCTGGTGCTATAGCTGTTCCATGTTGAAAAATACCTGATTATAAGTTATTTGCTCTGAGTCAACCATTATATATTTGACCACAATAAACCTTGTCAAAAGGCAGCATAAGTCTCAGACATACCACACATTTAGTTTGAATTGCATGTAGTTGTGCAAAAATTAAGTGTATATTGGAATATATATTGAAATTTGTATGTTGTGTGAAATAATGGGCAAATGAGAAATACTTAGTTGCGTAGCAATATCCCTCATTAACAGAGATGTTGACGTTCTCTCAAACTTTATCTTGTTTTTATGTTAAGAAAGTCCTTCCCTCAACTTTAAAAGTATCCACATTTATGTTTTTTTTTTCTTTTCATGCATGTCTTCCTCGACCTTTGTTTTGCCAAATTATCATTCCATTTTTTTTTATCTCTGTTTTATTTGCATTCCCCCCCACCATCACCCCCCAATTTTCCCCTATATGTGAGGTTAATTCAGGGTTCATTCGTCACTTTTTCTCCCCTCTCTGTGACTTGCAGCCATGTATTCCAGATGGTTGCCAGATTGCCAAATTCTTTATCACTTCTTATTGGGCTTTGTTTAATGAATGCATAAATTAAAAACCTGGTTGCCCCCCTTCACAAATATATCACTTAGTAATGTTATGTTGTTAGACACTGTGACTTTAACACCTTGATAAATTGTATTTTTATTTTGGCTTGTATTTTTTTCTAAGTATGCTTCAGCTAGTATACAGTAAATCCTCATGCCATGCCAGCTTTATAATTTCCTCAACGTTTAGCATAAGCTGTCAGTGGAAACAGTGTAGAACAGGGTAATTAAACTTGTTTATCTGTCACTTTCATAAAGATTCAGGTAGAGTAGACTAAACACTGTGTGAGTACACATTTATGTGAATGTGTGCCAAACCAGAAGAAAACTGGACAAAATAATGATCGCAGCTCAGGCTTATTTAGGGGGTTTTGTTTGATTTTGTCCAGTTGACTGAGCCCTTTAATCTATGCCTGTTTAACAAAGCTCATCAGACAAGTGGTGCAAAATATATGTCATTTTCCTGCCAGCCCAAACAGAGAATGTAGCAAATAAATGTTATATAAGAATCATATGTTAGCAAGTGCAAATTAAGCTTTATTTACACCCATAGACCATTGTTTTTAAAACACTCTTAAATAAGATTTTTTTTGGTAAAGTTTAAGTGTCAGTATTTTCGTCTGCCTTCAGAAAAAAGGACATAGGCAAAATAGGAAACAAGTAACCAAAATAGTCTGACTTTTTTTTTATGTATGTGAATGTTTTTGTACAGTGCCCTGAAATGACTTTGGTTGTGAATTTGCATTATATAAATACAGAGAATTGCATTGAATAAATAAATGACAAGGCTGGGCTGGATTTGTGCACATGTGTAACTTCGACATTCTTGTGGTTAAATTTGTAGCATTTGCTCCAGAAGTTCATGCTTTTGGATCAGATGTCCTCCTGAATGAGATTCAGTATCCAATTTAATTTTTAATTATTATTTTTATGCTGTTACAGTGAAATCATTGCAATTGGATCGAAAAAAGCTAAGTCTGGTCCTCTGGACATTCAAAAAACAAAACAAAACAAAGCAAAAAAAATTGTAGAAACGTTTCG
>JARVGS010000761.1:24826873-24839644 GCA_031762315.1 Hypsolebias antenori | reverse complement strand
CTGCCATGCAAGGCGCCAGCCAGTCCTACCGGGAGCAACTTGGGGTTAAGTGTCTTGCCCAGGGACACAACGAGATATGCAGTGACCGGGGATCGAACCCGGGACCTTCTTGTCCTGAGCCGGCTGCCCTGCCTCTACACCATCTCGGCCCCATTTTTAATGGGGTACCTAAACCTAGATGAGCTGGGAAGTCCCAACTTACGATGACTGGCCACTGATTAGGGACTTGGGATCGTCGTGTCCTGATTACTGAACATCTACCAACCTTTCTGACATCTTCTGTTCTGATCTGTACCGCATGACCTCTGGTGAGGGTTGAGTATTAGATGGACGAGTAATCTGAGAGCTCAGCTCTTTTTTCACCACCGTAGACTGGAGTACCTCCCTCATTAATGCAAACAAAGCCTCAGTCCATAGGTCCAAACTAGCCTTTTGCTACGTTTAGCTTCTCGCTTGCCTTTTGATACATTTATGCTGATTTGCCATCGGTAAGTGCGACGCCACTCGGTTCGTCTCAGGTGGAGATGATTTGCCGCTACAGTGGAGACTGACCTGTTGCACTGCTCTGTGGGCGGGATCGTCAATGCAAAGTAGGCGGGGTCATTGATGCAAAGTGGGTGGGGTCATGATACAAAGTAGGCAGGACCATTGATGCAAAGTGGGTGGGATCATTAGTGCAAAGTGGGCGGGATCGTAACTGGTCATTTTTGTGTTTGAGCCACTCCGCCCATTGTGGTCCTTAATCGCCCTACAATCGGACTTCAGTTTCTTTGGCTTATCTCTGTACTGCCTAGAAGTCCAGGTGTAGTCATGGTGCGCCATCATCTCCAATATCTCTTGGTAAATGTGCTAATTTCTTGTGGATGATAGATTTTACTTATGGTTACATTTATCTATCCTTTGGCTAAAATTAGCTTTTAGCCAAAATTTTGCTATTTTAGCTTCTAGCTGGCCTTTTGAGTTTTCAGCTACTGCCCTGCTTCTTTTAGTTTTTAGATACCATTTGCTACTTCTATCTTTTATCTAACCTTTTACAATAGCATTTTGACCTTTTAGCTAGCTTTTTGCTACTTTTAGATACAGTTCTGCTACTTGTAGCCTTCACCTGCCATTTTGCTACTTGGAGATCAGCTGCTCTGCTACTTTTAGTTTGTAGTTAACATTTAGCTACTTTTAGCTTTTTGCTATCCTTTTGATGTAGCTTTCAGTCAACCTTTTACTAATTTAGTTTCCATCTAGCCTTTTGCTATTTTTAACTTAGCTATCATTTTGCTGAGCTTAGCTAGTGTTTTGTTATGAGCAGTTTGTAATTTGCTACTTTGCTTCTTTGCATCTTTTGGCTTTAAACATCTAAACTTCAGCTTCTGCAGTAAATCTCAGTGAAGTCATTCAGCGCTCAGCAGCTTCACTATTTCCACACAAACAGCTAAATCTCCAGTTATTATCCACGTCCCCGTTTATTTGCCGTCCTGGTAAACCTGCAGCCTTTCGGCTGTCAGTCCTTTGAATGATCTCCATGTTTTGTGGACTGTGATTTAATGAAACAGCTGAATTATTCTGAATCCCATCATGTCAGCCTCCATGCTGCGCTGTGGACTTCAGTCTGAGCCGAAACATGAAAGCGTCTCATCTCCCTGAGCCTCTTTCACGCTCGTGGCTTGTGCTCAGCTAACAAGATTTAACACAAAGAAATAAAAGGCAGGTTACTGTAAGCAGAACGGTGACATCATGTGACGACAGTAACACGCTCTGTCCCGTGTGCCGCAGCGAGAACCTGGTGGAGGATGAGGAGGATCTTTACGACTGCGTGTACGATGACGAGGAAGGTGGAGAGATCTACGAGGACCTGATGAAGACTGAAGTCGTCCCTCCTCCAGTGCGTGAGCCTTGAAAACAGAGACAGACGGTGACGCCGTTACAGCTCTCAGCTGGACTTTTAATATATTTTCCTAACTTTTTACTTTTTTAAAATCTTTTAGACTACCTTTTGGTACTTTTAGCTAGCCTTTTGATACTTTCAGTTTATAGGTAGCATTTTGGTACATTAGCTTTTAGCTATCCTTTTGATACTTTTAGTTTCTAACAAGCATTTTGGTACCTTTAGCTTTTAGCTAGCCTTTTTATACTTTTACTTTATAGCTAGCATTTTGGTACATTTAGCTTTTAGCTATCCTTTTGATACTTTTAGTTTCTAACTAGCATTAGCTAGCCTTTTGATACTTTTAGTTTCTAACTAGCATTTTGGGACCTCTAGCTTTTAGGTAGCCTTTGATACTTTTAGTTTATAGCTAGCATTTTGGTACATTTAGCTTTTAGTTATCCTTTTGATACTTTTAGTTTCTAACTAGCATTAGCTAGCCTTTTGATACTTTTAGTTTATAGCTAGCATTTTGATACATTTAGCTTTTAGTTATCCTTTTGATACTTTTAGTTTCTAACTAGCATTTTGGTACCTTTAACTTTTAGCTAGCTTTTTGATACTTTTAGTTTCTAGCTAGACTTTTGGTACTTTTAGCTTTTAGCTGGACTTTTGGTACTTTTAGCTTTTAGCTGGACTTTTGGTACTTTTAGCTTTTTGCTAGTTGTTTGATACATTTTGATAGCTTTTTGCCTTTTATATCTTTTAGACTGCTTGGTACTTTTAGCTTTTAGCTAGCTTTTTGATACTTTTAGTTTATAGCTAGAATTTTGGTACCTTTAGCTTTTAGGTACCTTTTAGGTACTTTTGATACTTTTAGTTTATAGCTAGCATTTTGGTACATTTAGCTTTTAGCTATCCTTTTTGATACTTTTAGTTTCTAACTAGCATTTTGGTACCTTTAGCTTTTACCTAGCCTTTTGATACTTTTAGTTTCTAGCTAGACTTTTGCTACTTTTAGCTAGACTTTTGCTACTTTTAGCTGTTTGCTAGCAGTTTGATACATTTTATAGTTTTTTGCCTTTTTCATTTTTTAGACTGCCTTTTGGTTTGTTTAGCTTTTAGCATTTGGTACTTTTAGCTTAGCTAACCTTTTAATAAAGAACACAGTAATTTTTTTCGTCGTTCCTTTATTCCTCAAATAACCGTGCAAAAGTCTTGGGCAACATTCAGCATGAACCTTGATGTCTTGGGCAACAGTTCCC
The DNA here is from genome assembly GCA_031762315.1 of Hypsolebias antenori. Classification (NCBI taxonomy): domain Eukaryota; kingdom Metazoa; phylum Chordata; class Actinopteri; order Cyprinodontiformes; family Rivulidae; genus Hypsolebias; species Hypsolebias antenori. The sequence continues at coordinate 24,836,521 of JARVGS010000761.1, read as the reverse complement.
TTTACAATATGCTTGTGGCAAATAAACCCAAATTTACTGTGCACAAGAAAATCTGTCATCTATGAAAATACAAATAAAATAAAATAAAATATAGCAGTGGGCTATTCCACAGAGTTTACTAAAGTTCTCATAGGACACCAGGGAACATGGCAGTCAGCCACACAACACACAGGCCTTCTGCACCATCCATTACAGCAACATACAATCTGGTTAAATTACTGACTGGTTAACACTTAAATGTCATTATACAAACATAGTTTAACAACTTGTGTGGATATACCTATTGTGACAAGAAACATTTCCCTACCATTACCCTTCATGGATTTTCAGTCCAGTTCCAGCACAAAACAGGAAGAACCAAAATAAAAAAAATAAAAAAAACCCTCTTGATATTGACCAGTGCAACACTGCCCCCTAGTGACTAAACCTCATAACTACACCAAACATTGCATTCGATTGCTTTGAACACATTAGACTGTAAATAGATCAACATACACCACAAGTAACATTGTTTACATGCATATGTTTCAAAAACAAAGGAACAAACAGTATTTTAATGCACTTGTAAATATGTAAAAGATAAATACTAATATAATGGTAGGTAAGAGCCTTAATGGCAAATATGCTAAAGTAGATTACAAAGAGAACCGTGTTTTTGAAGGTGAAGAACTCACCATGTTTCTGGAAATAATAGTAACATTTTAAAAATAGGATAAAAATTAAAAAAAAAGTCATAGCATCCATTTCTGAGGTGAACAATGTGATAGCTGAATGGTTCAACACAAACTTAAATAAAAGTCAGATAGTGACAAATCACAAGTGCAATACGAACAGAACCAAAGTAAAGGCCTAGGATTTGTTAAGGCATGCACGTTGTGTGGGACATACACCTTCAGGACCACAGTGTGTTTGAACCACAGCTACTTTGTCTTTTCTTGTCCAGTTGGTGAGTAAACCAACCAAACTGTTCTCCCAGGAGCGGCAGACGGTCTCTTAGTGAGCATGTGTGACCTTTGACCTTGCTGAAAGGTTTGGATCGACTACATCTGCTCAGAGACTCAACGGTTTGACAGCCCACAGCACTGACACATGCTAACCAGGCCCTGTGTGTGTGTGTGTGTGTGTGTGTGTGTGTAGGCGTTTCAGAGGCAGGTGGAGACCGACATCAGGAGTTGCTGTTTGACAGAAATCAGGCAGACCGAGGAGAAATACGCAGAGACCCTGGAGTCTATAGAGAAGGTATGGTTGTCCTCCAGAGGACATTAAACCGGCTGAGATGTTTCATTTGATATACATCATGTTCTGGGTCTGGAAAGGTTACAAACATTCCCATAAATGTAAACCCAGAAACACGAGTCTGGATGAAGTTACAGTCGACTGTGTACCCAGAAGAGTTTGCATAATGAAGAAAACAGCTGTAAAAGTTGTCCCCGTGAGACCAAAACTCCAGCTTCAAGCAGTCTTTTTCCTTCCAATGGTTTCTGAATCTTCCCAGAAAACCCGTGCACACTTTTTGTTTCAAGCTGCTCAATTAAAGACCCTATTAGAAAGATTTAATGTCAAACTCACTGTAACAGAGCAGTACTGAGAGTCAAGGGTGTCGTTGGGTTCTCATTTTATCTTTGAAATAATTAAATTAAACAGTAAAAAGTGCAGGTCAGTCTGGGATGGCGTTCTTTGGCTGTTTGTAGCGGTACAACGTAAACGACGTGAGAAAAAGATCTGAGAGGAAATAAAAATGGGGGTCGGTGGGGTTTTGGTGAAGCGCATGAGCAAACCCAGAGCTGTTTAGAGCTCCTCAGCTCAGCGATACTTCGCAGCAGAAACACTGAAAGTCTAAACAGATCTCAGAACTCTGGACTTTACAGGTCTGAACTTTTATTTTGATGATGTTTACAGTGTTTACACAATCCCAGTTTCAGTTTCACAATCGAAGTTGACGGCGTCACACCGTAGCTTTTAAGCTAAAATGTTCAGATATTTTGCAAACAAACTTCTCTTTCTCCCACAACTCTTTTTTTTTATTATGTATACCAATTTTCAGAGACCAACTGATTTGGAAATTTTGGCTATCACCGATACCGATATTGGGAGAGGGCAGGCTAATGCCGATAACCGATATATTGGCTTAAATTTTTTTAGCTTTATCCACCCCAACAAATCTAAGGAAACAGCTACTTTTAAACCTGTTTAAATGTGCATTCAACAATTACGCCTTTTGCAAGTAAGGACACGGCTCGTTGCCAGCATTTTAGGGGTGAAAATTACGTGTTTATATCGGGACAATTATCACAGATACAATATATCCCCAAACGCCCATATTGGCCTAAAATATCATTTCTACCGATACATTGGCTGAATGTTTTTTTAGCTTTGTCCACCCACAGTAATCTAAGAAGCTACTTTTTAAACTAGTTTGAACATACATTATACAATTACGCCTTTTGCAAGTAAGGACATGACTCGTTGCCAGCATTTTAGGGGTGAAAATTACATGTTTATATTGGGACAATTATCACAGATACGATATATCCCCAAACGCCCATATTGGCCTAAAATATCGTCTCTACCGATATTTTAGCTGAATTATTTTAGCTTTGTCCACCTGCGAAAATCTAAGTAAACAGCTACTTTTTAAACTTGTTTGAACATATATTAAACAATTATGCCTTTTGCAAGTAAGGACACGGCTCGTTGCCAGCATTTTAGGGGTGAAGATTGCATGTTTATATTGGGACAATTATCACAGATACGATATATCCCTAAACACCTATATCAGCCTAAAATATTGTCCCTATCGACAGGATCTACAAATTATATGTCAAAACATCAGTATTTGCATCTTCTTTCACCTGGTGTGACCCTCATCGCTGTAGGACCCACGCTTTTCTTTGCAGTTCCTCCAGAATGCAGACAGCCCACAGCCAAGCTTCCACAGGTTCAGCTACATTTAAGTTCAAAATGTACATTTCCTGGAAGTGGAGTCTCTTTTTAACTTGTTATATCTCCTTCACAAAACACTTTAAACACATAAAGATCCCCACGTGTGCCCGTCAGAGTCTTCAGTTGCTTACAGCTCAAGAAGCTTTCAGAGCTGACGTGTTTTCCCACAGTTCCTTATTTTCAGTCTGCGTTTCTGGCTGCCTCTTTCTAACTCGGCGGCCAGAGAGTGACAGACACAGGTGTGTGGTTACCATGGTGACTTCAAAGTCACTAGAGTTCACACGGTTTTATGTATAATTTGTAGAGCCCGACTGATATATTGGCAGGGCCGATATTTTTGGGCCGACATACCGATATATCGATATATCAATATATCAATATGTCGGTATCTGTATTGTTGACATCCAACAATGTTCAGTCAGGTCATCTGGACGGTTTTTTTTTTTTTGCTGAAAATGACGTCTTCGATCTGAGGAACCATCAATAAACAAAACTGATTCCCATAAACAACATACTCCATAGTGGAAAACACCTAACCTTTGCTTAGCACTAGCAAAGTGGTGTATCTGTGACAATTGTCCCATTACGTGTCGATATAAACACTTCTATTCACCCATAAACATAAATCTGTCTGCTGTAGCTTTATGTTGTTTTTTTAATCTTGGTTTCCTTTACCTTTTTTATTCAGTTCAAAAATCAAAACATGGACATTTCTGTTTAGCATAAGTTCTTACAACGCTGATCAAATTCCTTCAGACACTTTCTAATAACTTTTTAATGCGGTTGTTGTTTCCTAATTTAATTTAATGCATTACCACAATCTGTGGAGGAAGTTTTTTTTTTATTTTATTTTATTTTTTTTTTTAATCAGAATGTTTTTTCACCTTAAAAATCAACGTTTATCTGCGTTTTTAAAAGTTTCTGAGCAGAAATCAACCTTTAGGTGGATTTAATTCCACTATAAAAAGTTTACTGAAGCCGCTTGAGCCTCTTTAACACTTTAAAATATGAAACTAGTCTCGTTAAAAAGGAGTGAGCTGAGTGATGTTTTATTTTAGCTTTTACTTTTGAAATTATACTAAAGAATAATACCTAGAGCTGAAGAAAGCGCCTGAAAAGACTAAAACTATTAACGGACCTCTTTCCTTCTGGAAGCTTTTCACCTGACTCTGCACTTTCACAACACTGCTGGAGGCCCAGCTAAACCCCCTCCGGCTGCAGCGACTCTCCTTCCTCTGTGTCGGTCTACAAAAGGCCCTCGCCTGATTTCCCAGCGGAGGCGCCGTAGATGACTTCTGATACGAGGCGGACGGTGGGATTTAGTTTGTTGCGCAGTCTCTCTCCGTGGAGACGGAGAACCGACTTCGAGGCGCGCCTTTTCTCTGAGAGGAAATTATTAAATTGCAAACTCTGAAAATGAGATTATTGCGGCGACCCAGACGGTCCTGGTTGTTTCTGCTTACCGCTGCTGTTTGCGGCTCGGCGCCAAATGACTTTCCCACTCTCACTCTGCAGAAAGCAGCTCCGTTCCCTCAACGTCTCCTTTTGTTCCCTCCTCCTGCAGCACTTCATGACGCCCCTCGCCATGTTTCTGTCTTCGGCTGAGATGGAGAAGGTGTTTGTGAATATTCCGGTAAGTCTTTACGTGAGAAAATTATTTTATATGAAATATCAGATAAGACTTAAACGAAACACTACCCAAACACAAATCATCAACATCAGCAAACGCACAAAATGGTTGTACCGTAACTTGGCTAGATTTATAGAGACTAAACGTAGATGTTTACCAACCTGTTAAAATACACCAGGATACAGGAAATGACATCTACTTTATTCAAAATATTTGCGTTCTGGCGTAGTTTGGTTTTCAAATTAAGCATGTAAGGCGTAACGAATGCTAGCCCTTTTTTTGTCATCACAAACAACTCTCGGCTCATCAGGGATAGTACAGCTCATGATTACGTCATCGTCTGAATGTTTCTGAATCATTCTCATGACTGAGATACATTTTTCCTCAGTAAGTTTTCGGCGCGTACATCCTTCCTCAATTTTTGTTCCATTTCCACAGTTCATGTCTCAAAACGTTCGGCTCATTTAAGACATTCCTGCTCTGACTTTTGGTTTTGTGCAGTTTTTATTTTTTTTTTGACACATTTAGCTTTGTCGGCCATGTTTTTCCTCATTGACAGTGTATGTAGCTCTTTTCACATCCTTCAAACACTTTAGCTGTTTACAACTTTTTACTGCTCATTTCAGCTTTTGTTCTGCTTCAATGCTGTTCAGCTGCTTTCCACTAATTTCAGCTTCTTTCTGCTCATTTCAGCCTTTTTTTATAGTTTTTTCAGCTGTTTGTTGCTCCTTTCAGCCTCTTCTTGCTGAATTTAGCTTTTTTTCTGTGTTTCAGCTACCTTTTGTAGTAATTTTTCTGCTAATTTTAGCATTTTTTTCTGCGTTTTGCTCTTCTTTCTAATAATTTCAACTTTTTTTTTGTTCCTTTCAGTCTCTTTCTGCAAATTTCAGTTAAAAATAAACTTTACAGCTACTTTTTTGCTAATTTCAGATTTTTTGTTATCTGTTCAGCCTCTCACTGCGCATTTCAGCTCGTTCTGCTCCATCTCAGCTGCTTTCAGCTGCTTTCAGCTGCTCAAATTTAACTCACATCAACAGTTTAGACAAAACCTTTTCGGCTTCTTTCAGCTACTTCAGCAGCTTTCATCAGTAAACCTTCAGCTGAATTCTGACAGAATAAGCAGCTTTTCCAGTTTGTTTGTTTATACAAAGCAGGCCGTAATGTTAAAACCCAGCTGTTAACAGTTGTTGTTGTTTGTTTGTTTGTTTTTCCTCCTCAGGACCTCGTTAAGGTTCACAAGTGTTTACTGCTGGAAATCAAAGAGTCGATCCACCAAAGAAGTGCCCAGAACCTTTTCCAGATCTTCATCACGTTCAAGGAGAGGTACAGGAGCTCAGCTCTGTCCTGGTTTTAGGGTTTTTATTGTAATGCAGTGTTTATTTTTAAGCACTGCATGATTTACCGGGTGTAAACACGTGTTTAGTAACCGAGCGTTTGTGAACTAAAGTTCCCATTTTTGACCTTCGCGTTTGATGCGATGCAGGTTGTTGATCTATGGGAAGTACTGCAGCCACGTGGAGACGGCCATCTCCTCCCTGGACGACATCTGCAGACACAGAGAGGACGTCCGCATGAAGCTGGAGGTACACGCTTCCTGTCTGAGCGAACGGCGCTCTCCGGTGGGGGAGGAGGAGACAGGATGACTAAAACGTACATGTGGTTGTGAGCCCGGTTGGAAGTTCTGCCAAATTCTCAGATCGTGGACGTTCCTGCAGGCAGCACGCTCCCTCAGAACATCTGTGGCACTGTGCTGCGTGATAAAACTGCACATTTAATCGTGGCCTCTTATTGTGGTCAGCCTAAGGCTCACATGTGCAATAACCCTGCAGTCTGTTCAGCAGCTTGATACGCCACACCTGTGAGGTGGATGTAGGCCTGTCGCGATAAACAATAAATCAATTAATCGCACGATAAATGAAAATTATCGACCTCATTTTCATTTATCGGCTTTATTGTTTCTTCATGTCTCTTTCTACTGAAGACACTGGATGACAAAAGGCCACTCCCTTTCTCTTTTCCTCTTTAAAATCTGTTTTAATCGTCCAAAATCGTATTTTTAGATAGTTAAAAGCAGCTAAGCTGAGACGCTAATCTATGAGCTAAGCCAACATGCCGACCTCTGGGAAAAAAACCTCCGTCTTGTCAAAGCTCCAAAATTCACAGTTGAAACCCGTGCCTTCGTGTAAAAAGTTGTTTTTCCTCTGCAAAAAAACTGAGAACTTGTTTACTAATTTTTTTATTAAAAGCTTTGTGTGACAAATGCTATGCTAAAGAGCTCAAACCACACCAAGCGGCCGCCATTTTGAGAATCGACAAACAGGAAAGAGAGACAGCCCATGTCACGTCAAGGGGCCTCCCTCCCTTTTTTCTTAAAGAGACACGCTGTTGCTCCCTCACTATCCATCCTTCAGTTCAAACAGTCTTATACTGCCATCCAGTGATCAAAAAAAGGTACCACACACAAAAATGACCATTTCTTCTATTTCAAACAATATTATCGTTTATCGCAATAATTTCTTAGACGATTAATCGCCCAGTAAAATTAGTTATCGTGACAGGCCTAGGTGGATGGATTATTTCGACAAACAAGTGCTCACTAACAGATTTACACACATTGTGAACAATATTTGAGATTATTCCTGTTGCGCACGTAGAAAACGTCTTTGGTGTTGCGTGCATTTTTAACAAAAAGCCTTTTTACTCAAAGCCAGCGTGACGTTTTCTCCACAGGGTTCGTGCTCGACGTGCAGGGTGTTGATTTGTTTCCCCCTCTGTGTGCAGGAGTGCGCAAAGAGAGCCAATTATGGCAAGTTCACCCTGAGAGACCTGCTGGTGGTCCCCATGCAGCGGGTGCTGAAGTATCACCTCCTCCTGCAGGTAAAACTCTGCTGCTCCTTCGGCTGCTGCCTTCAGGTCGCCCAAGACGCTGAACGATGCTGGAAAAGTAACGGATCCCTCCGCCCCTCATAGCATTAATCCAAACTGAGATTATCTCATGACGGAGGGATGGATATTGTGTGCTCGATTATGTGATGAGGACGACTCTCAGCTACTACCACGCTAAATTTCAGCTCATTATCTCTATATTTGGCTGAGTTGGAGCCATTTTTGCTACATTTGTAGAGGCCTTGAGCTGCAGACGTACGTCCAGTGATTACTTTCATGTGCAGTTGTTCAAGAGATATTTTGCTAACAGACATATGAGCATACTCACCGCCCTTTCGCCTCAGAGGTGACTGCACATTTCAGAGCAGATCCTAACCCACCCCTGCACACACACACATACACACACACACAGGTGTAATGAAGCTGCATGTTTTTCCTCCTGAACCCCCTCCGAGCTCCGCTCCACGTGTTGCCTTCAGGTGACGCCGGATTAACGAGCTTTAAGGCCGACTCTGGGTGAATGTGTGTGTTTTTATGATCCAGTCGAAGCAGCGATGCTTCAGGAAGCCGCCGTGTCTCTGTTCGTCCACCAGAGGCAGCGTTGACCGTGTTTTACGTCCTCTCTTCTGTCCGCAGGGACGCTTTCTGTCTCTTCATGCAGAACCGTCCCTGATCCGGACCGTCGGTGTCAAACAGACGAAACAAAAATCACTGAACGGTTCTTACCGTCTCAAACTGTTTCCCTAACATCATTCAAATGGTGCGCTTTAATTTGCTGCTTTACTTTTTGTTTTCCTCCACACTGAGCTGTGGAAGCACTACAAAAATTATTACTTTAAGTGTTTGTTTTTTTAGGTGGGGGTGCATCTTTTTACACAAATCAACCACTTTAAAGATGCAAAATACATAATTGTTTATATTCATTTGAATTCAAGTAATTTTTTTTCTTTCATTTTGAACACTTCGTCTCGTTTCCGACAGCTCTTAACGTTTCGTTTTTTAAAAAACATATTTAATGAGAAATTGAGTTGATTTGAAAAAAAGACAGAAAGCGGTGGCTCCGGCCTCATCAGTGTCTCTGGATGTTTCTACATCCGTGTTGACTCTGAGCAGTTTCAGTGTCGGCTCATGGAAAACATCCCCACATCGTGATGCTGCCACCACCGTGCTTCACTGTTGAGAGGCTTTCCTGGTTTGAGGAGGTGGATCCAGACCGACACCAGGAGCTACGAATAGAATTCAGCTGAAGTTTATGTGAACAGAACGAAAAGCTGAACAGCTGAGGGCTCCAAGGACTGGGGCTGATGAGTGGAGTGGCTGCAGCTGTGGCAGGTGGAGAGGGGCCAGGTGGACAGGTGTGTGTGGGCGGCTCAGAAGTGACGACAAGAATTACAAACAGGAAATAATAATCAAAAGGAAATAAAGCTATTAATAAGCACAAAGGGCTGTAAATAAACAGCTAAAAGACACAAATCCTGAATGAGTTCAAGTTGTTTACTCTTTTTGCACAACATTTAACACAAATGTAAACAAATAAATAACAAAAAGCAAACATGATTTATACCATTCAATGCAACAAAATAAACAAATTGAAAAGGCAACAGATCATTGACGTGTTTCCCCGCCCATTATACAAGCAGGATACCTGGCCCCACCCACCAACCCCGCCCCCCCATCGACGACTGTCAGTACTGATGGAGCACGGGGCACAATACAAACGTGTTAGCAAAAATGCAACTGACGTACCGCTCTTCCCCCCCGGTCCATAATTACGGGCAGCAACGTAGCACTAAGCTAGCAGGTGGGCAACACAGACGTGACTCCGCCCCATCCTACGAGGAGCGCTCCTGAGCAGCTTGATCGATTTATACTGTCTGGAATCTGATTTATCTTGAAATTTAAAAAAATTCACCGTTTGGACAAACAATAGTTGTTTTAACTTTTTAAGCACAATTTACTTCAAACGCAAGTAAAACTAATAGTACTGTGTACAGGTAGTCCTCGAGTTACGAACGGGTTCTGTTCCTACGCACCGTTCATAACCCAATTTTAACGTAAGTCGGAACTCATTACACGTGGCGTTCGTAAGTCCGGATTTTTGCCGTAAGTCGGAAAAAGAACGGTAAACGGCTTTTTAAACACGTTTTTTTCAACGTAACACAACACCAGCGTACATTCTGTACCTTAAA
>JARVGS010000761.1:24642954-24657626 GCA_031762315.1 Hypsolebias antenori | reverse complement strand
GACTTGTTTATGGATTTTTCCCAATTATTGGACAAAATTGGACAATGCGACTTATACAGAGGTGCGACTTATACAGCGGAAAATACGGTACCTTCTAAACTGCAGGACTTGTCTGCAAAATGCATGTTGCTGTCTCTTAACTGTGTCTCCAGAGTTTGGATATGAATGTATAGGAGTTTTCTGTTGGTCCTGTGCAGACGACTGGTAATGACTCTCTAAAATCACCAACTTTGTTCTTCGCAGATGACGTGCCTCCCTATTTCAAGACGGAGCCGGTGCGCAGCCAGCTCCACCTGGAGCGCAACAGACTGGTGCTGACATGTATGGCAGAAGGAAGCTGGCCGCTGGAGTTTAAATGGATCCACAACAACACAGAATTAACACGCTTTTCACTGGAGTACAGGTGAGCGCGAACAAATGACCCTCTTTTACACTGCCTTATTTATTCGTTTTACTAATAGTGCGTTCATAATCATTAAACCTTCCTTGTTATGATCATTTTGAAATGTTTTTTTTCTTGTTTATCGTCATGAAGTTTTGAAATTAAATGTGCAAAATGTACAGCAAGCTGTGTAGCATGATTGGGACGTGTGCTTTGACTTTTGACACCAATACGTTGTAGAATTAATACAACATTCTCAAATAACTGCAAGGAAAAAATAGAACAATGGGGATCAATAGGGTTTTGGTGAAACAGATGAGAAATCCCAGCCCTCTGCGGAGCTCTACCGGTACTCATAATTTGGACTTCACGTGTCTGAACTAACCTGGTGACAAAGCCCTATTCATACGAAACTGGTTTTACCCAGGGACATGTAATAAATAAATTACTCCCCAGTGTCTGTTTTTTATGTGGTGCATTTGCACGGGATAACAAAAGCCTGAGATTTAGATGAAATTTACAGACATCGTCCGGGTATGATGTGAACTCACTGTGTATTTTTGAGCCGTCAACCCAGAGCCATTTGAACCAGACCGGTCCATAATAATGTGCTTAATGTGCGGGCTGGGCCGATCTCGAGCTCTGATGCAGTTTTACAACTCATACAGTGCAAATAAAACTAAATAAGAATGCACAATATAAAATTGTGTTAATCTACTTGTTGAAGAAGAGGCAGGTCCGACCGACCGGTTGAAAGAGGTAAGAAAAGTCACGTTAAGCTCAGATGGAGAACCTTCATCGATTGCACTCATCTGCTGATCCACCGGTTGAAATGCACTTGCAACCTATCTAGGGTGTACCCTGTCTCTCGCACAGTGACGGCTGGACATGGGCACCAGTTGACACCCGCGACCCGAAAAGGAAGAAGTGGGTAAATTTAATGGATTGATGAATCAATCAGCTGATCATTGGCTGTGTGCTTCTCCGCACCTGCTGTCATCTGTGGTGAAGGAAGTAGAAGCATCTACAAATGCCGAAGCGAGTAGCTTGTTAATTTAAAATAGCCTTGTTCTATATTTTTCCAAATTATTTTGCTTAGAGGAAAAAAAAAGCCTAATTACATATTGGATCCTGCCCATTTATGTCCAAATCACAGAGATGCCTATTGGCATTGGAATCATATAACAGGACCTCGGAGTTCGGCAAAATATAGTAGGTAATTTGCGAGGCAATTTTCACTTTACAAATTACTGACATGGCCAATTTGCAAGGGATTAACAACACAGACAGTCTCCGTAATTATTACAAATAGCATGTGGTCCCTAGGTAAAACTAATCCCGTGTGAATAGGGCTTAACCTGTATAAATAAAGGTTGAATGAAAAACGGGTAATTTTTGGCCTAAAAATTTAAAATCTCATGCAAAGAAACTCTTCTTATGTCCACACTTCCTAATGGTAAATATAGAAATTGTACTTTAAAACATGTATTTTTTTTCTTCTTTTACCCACTGGCTCTTACAAAGTCAAGTTAAGGGTTTCTCTTGAATCTTCTAGAATGCTGAGTGCACGCTCATACTTCAACCTGTTCAGATATATTTTAGCTAAAAAAAAAAATCCCTTTCAAACTGGAATAAACATTCTTAGCTTGTCAAATACCATTATATAACATTCTAAATACCAAAAAAATCACTTTGCTATTTGTGTTCTGCTGCTCACGGTTCAATATTTCTTAAGATCTAACTTGGAAGTTTTTTGCACAGTGAGTGTTTGATTGAGGCTCACTTTTTACTCCGTGTTTTTGTTTGCCTATCATTAACATGGCAGTCAGGGAGTGGTTTCCATGGTAACCACATTGAGCCTCATGTAGTAGCTTTAATGTTTCTGTTGGTCTGGGTTCTCTTTGCACTTCCTTTGGGGTCTGCAACCTTTATGATCAAAAGAGCCATTTTTGTCCCTTTGCGCACTAAATAAAATGTTTATGGAGCCGCAAAACCAGCTAAAACTGTGAATATCAACTGGTGGCTCATGGTCCACTTCAGGCATGTTGGAGGGGGCTTTTCCTGCCAGTAGGTGTGATATTATGAAGTTAAAATATCAAATTATTATTAATATTTATTGTTATTTTTATATTTTAGTGCAAAAGAAAAGATTGGATTTATGTAAAGAAGAAATATATATACTGTACAGTATATATATATTTTTTTATGCTGGTGAAGATTCTCAGTCATCCAGGACATGATAAAATCAAAATCAAAAAAGCGTTCAATACAGTAACAACTGGACTTTATTTGTAACAGAAGACGTTTCGCTCTTCATCCATTGAATTGAGAAAGCTCTTCGGATGAAGAGTGAAATGTCTTCTGTTACAAAATAAAGTCCAGTTGTTTCTGTATTGAATGCTTTTTTGATTATATATTTTTACCAGTTTCATAAAAATTGAAACAAATAAGCAGGATTATGTGAGTTTTCTTTTTAATTGTGGAAATAATTCACAAAGTATCCTATTACGAAGCATAAAGTTAAGCATTAGGCCAGTTTGTTGAATACGTAATTGAATTTTAACATGAAAATAAATACTTCTGTTTATTTTGACTGTTTTTTTTCCTTTAATTTTTTATTATCATCAAGTTGACTCACCATATTTCTTCTCAGCAACTTGCTTTAAAAATATTCTCCCCAAAACATTTGGTGGATTTGAGAAAACGATTGCACTGTAAGACTGAAAGTGAAGTAAAAGACTTGGCTAACAAACTACTAGCATGATATAAACATGTTTTACTCCTTGTGTTGGTATTCACATGCTGGCAAAAAAAGAAAATATGGGAAAACTGCTAAAACTAGCCATTTTTGTTGTTGGTACAACAAATAAATTCAGTTTTATGTTCGTTTTGGTCAAAACTTAGAGCCACTGCAGAGGGACCAAAGAGCCACATGTGGCTCCAGAGCCGCAGGTTGTAGACCCCGGTCTTATACAGGCATTTTTTTTTTTTTTTGAAAGTTATGTTGGAATTATGGGCTGCAGCTGTTTGACCTTCTTCAAAATGTCTTTTAAACTTTTTTCTAATTCATATAAATACCATGCAGTGCAGGTGATTGAACAAACCATCAAATAAAGACAAGGTTATGGTTCGTTTTCTGGCTCTGACGAGACATTAATGATCCTGATGACTTTACAGATCAGTTTGGCCAGAGTCAAAGTGTGAGTGAGTCTTTGAATGTTAAAAAATAAATAAATAAATAAAATAAAGCCCTTTGTGGAACTCATCTAAACCTCAAAACTGTGATTTGAGTGCTGGCAGCTCATCATTTATCAAATGGACAAGCAAAATGAAATCGTGTGATCCAGTCACCACACAAACCTGAGGTTTTATGTTTTATTAGTTCTAGCAGAAATCTACAACGCAAAGCTTTTAGTGGTGTTTTTCCTGTCTTTGTCCACATCAACCAACAACAGGCCTCTTCTAATGTGGAGCAGGTGGACTATGACAGGGCTGTGGTTGGGGCGTGCTGCTCGGCTCCACATCGCGTGTTGTTTTCTGTCCGGTTGAATTCAAAAGCATGTTTGGCTCAGCCATTTTTTAAAATGCTCCTTGGAAGCAGAAAACAGATCAAGAGTTCAAACTAATTCCCACTTGTACATTTGTAGAAGAGATTGGGCATTCAATTTAGATTGCTCTGATAACTTTTAGATCTTATGTGCTGCTGATTATTTACAATAGGTTTTATCTAAGATGTGGGTAATAAAGCAAAATTACATCTCCAAGCATTAAACCTTTCAGTACAACTATACAATAAGGCTCCCCTTATAGATGGCTAATAAATAGTTTATACAGTAGATGTTATTAATTAGTTATTAGCTATTTCATCTAGAGTTGTCATATTAAACATTTCAGACTAAGTTACTACCTTGTGAGCACAATAAACATTTGTAAACCTATTTCTTTAGCATATAATATTGCAGTTTATCACTGCATTATAGGTATTTTCAACTACTTACCAAACATCCTAAAAAAATTAGGTTTAACATATTTTTCATCCTATAAGTCACTGTTTTTTGCATAATTTCATGCCCTGCAACTTATAGACCTAAGTGACATATTTATGTATTTTCCCCATATTTATAAACCAATTTATTGCTGAGATATGACCGTTTTCATTCATCCTGACTGAAATTTTTGAACACTACCATTTTCCGCCTCTAGATGGCAGTCGAGTAGTAAAGCATGTTGTTGTATCATGTAATAGGTAAAAGTGGCTATTAATGACACAATCGGCTTGCCATAGCTCCACCGTTGTCTGCCTGGAGCAACCGTCAAATCAGCTGCGTTTGGCTTCGCTGCCCCGGTAAAATGCATCTGATTTGACCGTCAAAGTGCATTTATTAAGGAAAAGTTAGACTGAGACACAGCTTTGATATAATTTCAAGCAAACAAATAATTGTTTTTAAGTGTTAATCTTGCTAAAGTCTTCTTATAGTCCTTACGTGCATGCCCCCGCGGTTGCCATTTGGCAGCCAATCGATATTTGGCACAACACCGACCCACGTTTCCAAGTTGTCATCGGTGATGCGTAACAAAACACGACACGTCAGCGGTGACGCATAATAGATGCGACGTGTATGACAAAGCGACTTATTTATGGATTTTTCCACTTCATTAGACATATTTGGACTGATGCAACTTATAGGGCAGTGCGACGGGTACGGCAGAAAATACAGTACAAATGCTTATTGTGCTTACAAGGTAGTAGCTTAGTCTGAAATGTTTAATACAACAACTCTAGATTAAATATATACAAAGTAGTTGAAAAGATTTGCCTCACTATTTGGCAAGAAACTGGTTTTGTCTCTGTCACACTTAATTAATGCAAAATAAGCAGTTATTAACATTTATAAAGTGTTTATAGAGGAATGAATAATGTATCTATAAACTATTTATTATCTATCTATGAGGGGAGCCTTATTGTAAAGTACCAACCTTTCTGTTAACTTTAAAGTGCTTGTTCTTCTAAACACCAAGATGATATGCTGTATGAACATTTTCAGAGTGTTACTGTTTCGTCAAGCAGCTGCCAAATAAACAGCAACCTTTTTGTTTTTCCATTGCCTCTGCCTCTCAGCTCTGTGACCTCCATCACTGTCTCTGGAGAGGCTGCAAACAAGCAAAAGGCATGAATGAGGGTTAGGGCAGGAGATAAACTGTCTTTAATGGTAACTGGAAGATCCTAATCATGTGGCAAACATTGCTCTTATCTCGGAGAGCAGTGTCTGCACGGAGAGCTTCAACGGCGGTGTAAATGGAGCTCTGGAGGGTTGAAGGAAAGCTTGCTGACACGCAGCTGATCTTTGCTGAACTGCTGTGCTCGTGTGTGAGGAGGACAATGAATGTGGAAAACAATGGAATCCGGACATACAAGCAAGCCCAGCCTGGTTGATGGGGTGACTTTTTCTGGAGACAGATAAGAGCAGATTGGAAGTGGCCACAGAGTAGGAAGAGCAGAAGTGACACACAGATGCCACAACAATTGATCAGGATGAATTCTACTTGAGGATAAAACTGCGTGCATGAGCTTTTGTGCCCACTTCACTAAGTTTATGAGTGAATGATTGGGTTATAGAAACAACATGAAATGTAGGCACGGTTATCTGTGGGGGGTTTATAATGCTTATTAAACATGTGGGTGGCACAGTCGGTAGACCTGCTGCCTCTCAGTGAGAAGGTCACTGGTTCAAATCCCAGCCAGGGACCTGTCTAGGTGGAGTTTGCATGTTCTCTCCGTGCATGTGTGGGTTTTCTCCGGGTACTCCGGTTTCCTCCCACAGACCAACAACATGCATGTTAGACTGATTGGCAACTCTAAATTGTCCCTAGGTGTGAGTGAGAGGGTGAATATGTGTCCCTGTGATGGACTTGCAACCTGTCCAGGGTGTCCCCCGCCCCTCCCACTGTGATTTCTGGATACGGGCACCAGTGACCCCTGTGACCCAAAATGGAAGAAGCAGGTAAAAGATCATGGACGGATGGATGGACGTCATGCTCTTCGCTCTCTGCCATCACTTTCGGCCACACCTACTTTCTTGGCCACGCCTACTTTTCAACTGCAGTTGCTGGCAGAAAGTGGTGATCATGAAATGCTGCAGGAGGAAGCTTCTCCCTGCACCTGTGGGCTGCACACAGGTGCAGCAGGTGCTCAGTCCTTTAAAATAATTCATTTGAAATAAACAATCCATGCCGCTCGTGTGGCTCATCCATCAATCAGCCAACTGTCATGTCCAGTCTTACTTTGAAAAACCACGAAAGAGCGAGTCTGCAAAAGTCGAACTGCCAAGTGGCGAGGGACTTCTGTATATCTAATAAACTCAAAACCAAAGGATAAATAGTTATTAAAACGCACAGATCACAACATATTTTTCCAAACCGAGTTTGTTTAATACAAAAAATAAACAGTTGAAAATGGGTGAACTATCCCTGAAATATTGATGCATAATAAAAAACTAATTATGCATCAATGAAGGAGCTCTAAGGCATGTAAATTAAGCTACATGAAACAGAGACCTTTTTGCAGAAGGCAGACGGCATGCGAGGTTTGACGTTCCTCCAAACTTTAAATGAAATGAGCGCAACAGTTGGGTTTCCGTGCAGCTGCCGTTTGCAGCCACTGAATGAAACACTTCTGCTCGCTGTAAAACCTCACAAGTTTATTTTCAAGCCGCGCCACAAGGCAACAACACTCGGTCTGGCAGCCCGGCGTCAACACTTCTACCTATTTCCTCGAACTGTTGTGACGTTGCGCAGCTCTGTGCCTCTGCACAGCGACTCTCTCATGTGTGAAGAGTAAAACAGGAGTAATTAAATCTTCATTCCTTCAACCCCACATCCACCAGTTAAGTTAAAAAAAAAAACACTGTGTAAAACAGGCCCACTTAAGTCTATGCCTCAGTGGCTCGTGTTGTGGCGTCGGTTTGCGGGTCGTTCTGCTAACAGCATAACGGCGTCTTGTTTTCGTGCCGCATGACCCTCGGCGGCACCGGTAATTCAGACACTAATTACAGCGCACAGTGACCTGATGGATGAAATGCTACATCCGATGTTTTCCACGAGCCAACAGGCTGCTGAGTGAGTGTGTTGTCAAAGTGTGTCAAAGTGCAGAGTGGTTCAGCAAACTGCAAGCAGTTGGGTTAATTAAGACACGCTGACATCTTGTTAGCTTTGCGCAGCGTCATGGGTTCACGATAGGCTAACGGGTTGATGCTCCACTAAAAAAAAACAAAAAAACATTGACAACAGAAGTCATAACATGTTTATCCACCATTAAGGCATTAATTTTGAAGTGTGGTTTTGTGGAATGATTCTGACGTCTTACGTCAGTTTTGAGGAATACAGTTCAATTCTGCTGGAATGACAAGCGAATAACTAGCAGGATTACCATATTTTCCACCGTAAACGTCGCTTCGCCCTATAAGTTGCATCTATTATGCGTCACTGCTGACAACCCACAAATGTGGGCCTGTGTTGTGACAAAAATCGATTGGCTGCAAAACGTGTCCGAGGGAGTGTGCACGGAGAATTTTAACAAGATTAACACTTAAAAACAATTATTTGTTTGCTCGAAATTATAGCAAAGGTGTGTCTCCGTTGAACTTTTCCTTAATAAATGCACTTTGACGGTCAAATCAGCTGCATTTCAATTCGCAGCTGCGAGTGTGCGCAGAGGGATGACTCGCTGTGCATTTCTTTGAAATTTAACAAGATAACCACCTAAAAACAATTATTTGTTTTGCAACATTACAGTAAAGGTGTGTCTCAGTGGAACTTTTCCCTAATAAATGCACTTTAATGGTCAAATCAGCCGCATTTTGCCGTGCCGCCCAGGCGAAACGCAACTGATTTGACGTTTGCTCCAGGAGTTCCGGAACGAGACAAAGGTGACTTTGTATGGCAAGCCAAGTGTCTCATTAATAGCCACTTTTATCTATTAATGAGCTACTTGGCTTGCCATATTGCTTGAGGGCCCTCCAGTGGCTGAAAATGGTAATGTTCAATATTTTCCATGCCAGAATGAATTAAATAGTCTGATCTTAGCCAAAAATTGGGTTATAAATATGGGGGGGGGGGTGGGAACAAATGTGTCGCTTTGCCATATAAGTCACAATTTATGCAAAAAGTTGTGACTTATATGGTGAAAATTCCGGTAGACAAATTTGAGTGGTGTTGCATTAATTAAAACAGCTTCAATGTCAAAAACGTTGCTCTTTTAATTATTTGCTTAGCATTTCTTGAGGGAATGCAGGTCACCCGCCTCAAATAATGCCAGAGATTTTAGATTTTTTTTTTTTCTGAAAATTTATGGATTTGCAGCGCTTTTTTTTTTGTGCAAATTCTCAAGCTATTGTGTTCAGAATCTTTCACTTAGAATATGTGTTGTGAATAACTGTCAGCGACTACCACATCAAATTTTACCTCAATGTTCATAAAACTTACTGAGTTATATTCATTTATGTGTTGGCTAATATTGGTTAACGGTTGCGGCCATCTTGAACCAGTTTGACAAAAAGTTAATCAGTTGTAAAAGATGATCTATTAGCAGTAGGTGACAACCTGCTATAAACCTGCAGTTTCACATTACAGTTATTCAAGCAGAAATATGCTGATATTATGCCAGGAAGTGCTACAGCTAGCTGCTACAAACGTTAAAAAGTTAATTAAAACAGGTAAGATAAAAACGCTTCATGAGGTTTCCACTGAACTCCACTCAGAAACATATGAATGTCTTCGAGACACGACTCAAACAACGTGGAGATTTCTTACCTTCCCTGAACTTTGATGTCAGAAATGGCGTAGAAGTATCTGGACAAACTGCTCTCGTCCACCATCGTGGCCCCCGTGGCAGGCCGAAGCAGCCGGACTCTCAGGTCTGTGATGGTAAAGAAGTCCCTCAGGTTCTTGGTCGTGTCCAGCTGTCCGTAAAGCGAGGCCATGTTGTGGAGCCTCGGCCCAGCGAACAGCGCAAACCGATCCTTGATCTCAAAGCGTACGGTTTTGTCGTACTTCCACACGTATCCCCGGGAGTACTCCTCGGTGCAGATAATGTCCAACAGGGTGTGCTGCGTCAGCTCCTGCACTGTCTTGGGTTCCATGGTAAAGGCATCCAGGCAGTCCGTGGCGTAAAACTGGTACGGTTGCCAGGTTCGCCCGTAGTCTAGCGATTTCTCTAAAACCATCTGCTCGGGTCGGCCCGACTCAAACGTGATGACGATGTCATCGGTCAGTTCGATGGTCTTGTTCCAAGACAGCGTTATGTTGACCAAGAGGGACTTGGGGTACTTTTTCCAGGACGTGGACTGCCAGAAGGTGGTGGGGTTTCGGCCCTCGATGTCAAACATGAGCTCTGGAGGGTGAGCGAGCTCCTCGGTGCTGGCGTCACATTCGTTATTACACATGTAGGGATTCTCCTAAAGACAAGATGAAGGAAAAGGATGATCAAAAAGCTGATAATACAAAACTGTTTTGCTTCATGTTACACAATTATCTCTACAAAGACCTCGGTTAGATCTTGTTATCACCTGCCAATGAAAAGCAAAAGGCAGGTGATCCCGTTTCTTTGTTCATGTCTGTTTGGTAGCAAAATGTCTCATGAACTACTGGACAAATTTTAATGAAACTCCACAGAATGAATTATTGTACCTCTACAACTAATTGAGTTTTGTGTACAAGACATACACATACATAATGCATACGGCACAATTTTAAGCCCATTGACAAACTGTTATACAGAGATCTAAAGCAAGGGTTTCAACAAGCAGGCTTTTGATCTTGATTTATGAACTTGACCTTGGAGATGAGGGTATGAAAAGATTAAGGGACATTTGTCTAGTTTCAATGCATGCGTATTAAGTTCTATTAAATTATCTTGACTGGATCAGAGGCTATGGTCCGGACAAGCTAAGATCTTGTATTGCACTTGACCTTGAAGTTAGGATGATGAAATGCCTAGTGATGACGCATAGGTGTGTGACGTTTCATTAAATTTCTAGACAGACTGAGACTATACCATAATACTTTCGACAGGTGTACCGGTATATAAATTGAGCTAAAACTTTGTGTGGACGTAGCTGAGACTGACCCCCAACAAATACTCGGAACACCAATAGTTCACGTAACATCTCATGATATTGTGTGACAGTATACCAGTCATTCTCAAAGGTATGACCAAAGCCATTTCTCAGTATAAGGTGATCTTACTTTAAGACTCTGATGTGAAAGGTGGTGGATATCATCTCAGCAAGTTTCATCAAAGGCTACTAGACTTCTTATTTTGATTATTAAGCTCCACCCCCTACATTAAAACGTTTTACTCTGCCTTCTCACAGGCATTGGGGGTTACACGAAAGCACATCTTCCAAGATAAATAAAAGCTTTCTTGATCTGTTTTGGTAAGTTATAAAAGCTTTAATTGTGTCTACCCATGCGTCTGATTAAGACCGCTCACTATTCAAACATGCCTGTAAGTCCAAATGATGGCAGAACCGTCCTCATCAGGTTCAATCTGAGGAGCAGATGCCGGGAGTTGTTTATCACTTCAGTCTGAGTTTGAGCCTCGGCATTGAGAGTCTCTTCACACGCTCAGATTCATCAAGCACTTTGCTGGAAAGAGGTCTTTCTGAAAACATTTGTCCAATTCACCACAAATCATTACGAGGCAATGTTCTCTCTTCTTGCTCCCCGGGGGCTCGGAGTAGCTCTGAGAGGGGTGAGGGGGGGGTGAGACGGCACTCCTCCAAGAGGACCTTTCAAGTGCTACAAGCTCCAATTTATCAGGACAAGATAATCCACTACTTGATTAGGTGGGAGATGTCACCCTGTGCGAGTGTATGTGTGTCTGATGTAAGATGGTGTAATGAAGCAGTGAGGCAGAGATTGAGGAAGTTAGGGGGGAGAAACAGCTCCATTCGGCTAATAAGCTCTGCAAGTTTTTCCCTGTCCTCCAATGCAAGGTGACAATGGAACAGAGTGCCGTCAGGGCCTTTGACTGTCGGAGGCCCCCCATTAATATCCTGTCTGGACCGTCCCCTACAGGCTTCTCTGAGGGCTGGACAGCAGAGGTTTTAAGGGGGAAGACGGCAGAGGAGGCAGTGAAAATGTCCTCCCGGCTCTCGGTGCAACATCTTGTGGTGTGAGGTTAGGTGCGCCATTAACCGCAGCATCTGGTGCACCTTAAAATACACAGACAGATGTGTAATAACTCAACGGCGACAGTTATGTGTGCTAGGTGGGTGTGGGCACTCTAAAATACACACTCTGTATGCACAGCGACTCATCAGGGGACACCTCAGGGCGCAGAAAGAAATTTGGATTTTAGCACCATAGGTATAGAAGACCCTTAAAGACAAGTTCAGTAGTTTTTAATTGAGAAATTCTTGCTCTTCTTCTTCTTAATATATTGTTTTGAATCGAGTGTTTGTATTTTTTTTAAACCTTGAAATTAAATTTAAGAATAAGACTGAAGAAATTTGCATTTGGTGGATTTTTTTTATTTTATTGTTGCAACCTCTTATTTGCGTAGGGTTGTGGCGGTAACAGGTCCGGGAGAGAAACCCATGCCTGCCTGTTCTCAGCAACACTCTCCAGCTCCTCCTGGGGGGCCACAAGGTGTTCCCAGATGTATAATCTCTCCAGAGAGTTCTGGGTCTTCTAGTACAACATGCCTGGACAATATCCAAAGGTAGGCTTCTTGGGGGCATCATAATCAGATGAACCACCTCCGCAGCTCTACTCTGAGCATCCCTAGATGATGGAGCTCCTCACGTTCTCTAAGACGGAGTGCGGCCATCCTAGGAAGGAAGCGCTTTCAGCAGCTTGTATCCAGGGTTGGGCGGCACGCCGGCACAGTTGGTGGAGGTGTTGTTTCTCAGCGAGGTCACTGGATAGAATCTCAGCCGGGGACCTTTCTGGGTAGAATTTCCATGTTCTCTCTGAGCATGCATGGATTTTCTGTGGGTCTAACACAAAACAGTTCTACTCAGTGGACCCAAAGGTGCTCCGGTTTCCTCCCACAGACCAAACACATGCATGTTAGGCTGACTGGTAACTCTAAATTGTCTTTAGCTATGACTGAAAGTGAATGGCGGTTTGTCCTTATGATGGACTTGCGACCTGTCTAAGGCATCCTTGCCGCTCACATAGTGACTGCTGGACATGGGGACCAGTGACACCCATGACCCAAAGAGGAAGAAGCGGGTAAAGATAATGGATGGTATCCAGGATGTGGTTTGTTCGGTCAGAATCCAAACCATGACCACAGGTCATGAGGGTTGGAACATAGAGGCACCAGTTGTCCAGAGCTTTGTCTTTCGACTCAACGCTTTCTTCACCACAACCGACCGAAACAACACCCTCATTATATTTGTTAGTAAAATGCATTTGTGGGTTGAAAAACAGAGTTAAGTTTGTGGGTTGCACTCAAGATGAACATGACATGTAAACCCACTCGTAAACCTGTTCTCCATCCATCCATCCATCCATCCATCCATCCATCCATCCATCCATCCATCCATCCATCCATCCATCCATCCATCCATCCGGGAGGAAACCGGATTACCTGGAGAAAACCCACACATGCATAGAGAGAACATGCAAACCCCACCCAGAAAGGCCCACGGCCGGGATTTGAACTGGCGACCTCCTCGCTGAGAGGCAACAGCTCTACCAACTGATCCACTGTTCCGTCCTCTTGTTTTTCGTTTATGATTAAAAAAAAGATAAATAAATTTTGAATACATGTCTGTGACACGGTTCCCATTGTTGGTCTTAAAGAGCCGTTCAGAACTCTTGGATCCTCACACCTCCGCTTAACTTTTTACAGGATATGCCGTATTTCTTCACGTTTTGATCCACGGTAAAATAAATTCAAATCACGCCAACGCATTTGGCGAAATACTAAACCACGCAGCATGAGACTTTTTAATATCTGCACCCGAATAATTGCAAGAGACGATCACCGCCACCAGACCCACAGAAATACGTCCCAATCAGCCACCTGAACCGACCAGAACAATAAGTTTTCTAATTCCACAATCCAATCTTCCCGAACACTCAGCAGCTGTGGTCGGAGCAGGTCACAGTTCCTCTGCAACAAAACCAGCTGGTGCCCCCTCACATGTTGCAACAAATATTAAGAGTTCACATTTTGTTACATTTCCACCTGAACTCATTTGGTAACATTATCTGAGTGGATATTCAGCAGCGTTGATGCGTCTGTATAAATATTGAAATAATGGCAAAGTGTCTGTTGGTCTCTGACAGCAGGGTGGTGGTGGTGGTGTGGAGGCGGGGGGGATGCAGTATCTATCAAATCCTAGTGCATGTAATGCATATATAAACTGGAGAAATTGCATTTCCTGCGACAATGCAGTGTGAGTGCTTATTGCTGAAGAACTTGTTGAGCAACAGCTGAACTTAACGAAAACATGCTGAAATGTAGATGAAATGGAAGAACAAGCCAAAGTTAGCAGAAAAAAGCAGAAAGAACACATATTTGCTGAATTAGCTTTAAATAAGCAGAAATGAGCATAAGAATTAGGAAACTAGCTGAAAAAGCAGAAATGAGCAAAAAGTAACTGAAAATGCAGAAAAAAGTTGAAACTACTAGAAGAAAGTGGAACAAGCTGAAATGAGCTAAAAAATGTGGTATTAGCTGAAAAAGCTAAATTTAGAACAAAAACAGCTAAATAGTAGCTGAAATAGCAGAAAAAGCTGAAACTAGCTGAAATAAACAAACAGGGAACATAAGCTGAAATAAGTAGAAATATGTTAATTTGGCTGAAAGTAGCAGAACTTACAACGAAAAACTTGAATAGATTTGAAAACAGCTTAACTTAGCTAAAAAAATGCTCAAAGCAGCTGAAAAGTAGAACAAGCTTAAATTAGCAGAAGAAAGCAGACATACTTGTCCAAGTAGGCTAAAAGAAACAGAAATGACCACAAAAAAGTGGAAATTATCTTAAAAAATAAAAAAAGCTTAAATTAGCAAGACACTGCTGAAGAGTAGCTTAAAAGGCAGGAGGAAGCTTACATTAGTAGAAGGACGTGGAGAGAGCACATATCCTGAATTAGGCTCAAAAAAGTTGAAATGAGTGGAAAACAATGTGGAATTAGCTGAAATTATAAAATTAGCATAAAAACAGCTACCGTATTTTCCGGTGTATAAGTCGCAGTTTTTTTTTACTAATTTTCATGTCCTGCGACTTATACAGCGGTGCGACTTATTTATGGATTTTTCCCCATGTTTTTA
>JARVGS010000761.1:24547781-24560450 GCA_031762315.1 Hypsolebias antenori | reverse complement strand
CAACCCCCCCCCCCCCCAATTAAAAATGCTTCTGACACTAATGGCCACTGCGCAGTTCAAGCCAAGAGCCATTGTCATGGGCAATGGGATTTGCCTGGTTAAATAAAGGTTAATAATAAATAATAAATGTCAGCTGGGGGCTGAGCACCCCTGAAGGTCTGATTCTAGAATCGCCCCTGGCTACAGCTCAGAGGAAACGGCTGTTGTGCTTCGACCCGTCTGTCGTATTGACCGTTCCGAACACCTCCCGGTGAATTACTTCTTGACTTCTCCCAGAGTTCACCGGCAGCGTTGTGACGTGGCTGGATTATTAATGCACACCCACACACGTGCGCGCAGAACGCCTAACGAAACGACGGGGCGGGTTCAGGACAGGAAGAGGAGGTTATGTGCAGAGCTCACATGAAAGACGTAATTTTCTTGGGTTGACGCTGAACTTTATTTAATCACTTGTGGGAACTCATCCAGTGATCGGTACCTGGAAGTGTCACCGTTGTTGAGTGGTGTGACGGGGATCAGGCTCAGCTACTACCACACCTAACCTGACTGCAGTGTCTGTCAAAGTCACTGAGACTTTTTGTGTTTGGTGGGAGGCGATAAGAGGAAGAACCAGAAAAGATGAGGATGAGAGACGCCAGCCTGAGTCTGTCAGATGACACTGTTCATCTGTGAAGCACTACACTCGGTAGTGGTGGTGGTGGTGGTGGTGGTGGTGGTGGTGGTGGGGGGGGGGGGTCAGTCCTTGCAGGCAGCTGAGGACGTCGCTTCAGCCTCGTCGTTGCTCTGAATCAGTGAGAGCTGAAAGTCCTCACAGCTTCCTGCTCGCCTCTTTCCTTGTCAGCAGATGAAAGGTTGCTGCTGAAACTCGGCACGGCGACGTGTTGACTCTGAAAAGGGGCAAACCTCTGGCGCAGAGGTCACCAGAGGTCACCAGAACTTTACCTGAACTGGCCTGGTTCAGCAGCCTGGAGTTGGTCCCAGGTCGTGCAATTGTGCAGCTAACCCTTTTTGTTGTGTAACCAGGAAATGACTCGAGCAGCATTCAGACGGGCTCAGCTGCACTGCGTTGTGACACAACATCCCCACAGCTTCTAAAACATGAAGTTTTTACAAATGTCTCCTTCAGAGGAGGCTCTGCAGCCTTCATATTACTTGTTGCAGAAGAAAACCAAAGTCTCGAAGCAGAGCCCGAGAGCCTGTTGTCTGACTCTCATTACACCTTCCTGTTTATTCAACACATCTCCAAATATATCCACCCTCCATGAGACTAGGCCCCCAGAATTCCTTTATGTGAATCTTTTACACTAAAAAGATCAGTTTATGGAAAAAAGGACAACGGGGTAGCCATTTTGGTCAAACCCCAAACCTGACACGATGTGATGCGGCAGGATATATGTTGGGAACGACTCTCAGCTACCTCCATGTCACATCGTGGCAGCCATCTTGAATTGGATTGGCTTCAAAACAACGTGTTTAATATAAATAAAGCTTACCATGTTAAAAACTGGAGCGCATGGAAGCTGCTCTGCAGAGAGTGGTGAAGGCTGCACAGAAGATGTTGGAGTCAGCCTCCACACCATCACAGACATCTACACCTCCAGATGCAGGAAGAGAGCCACCTGCATCATGAAGGACCACACTCACCCAGCACACACACTTTTTGACCCACTCCCCTCAGGCAGGAGGTTAAGGAGCATTAAGTGCAGAACCACTAGACTGAGGAACAGCTTCTACCCTAAATCTGTTAGACTCGTACATCTCTGACCAGGAAAATCATTGTAATGACACTTTATCCGTGCTGCTGATTATCCGTGCTGCTGATTTCTTACCCATCTGCTCACAACAGACTCATGTTCAGGCTGCTGTTTAATACATCATATATTATTATTGTTTAGCGTACATCTTAGATCCTTGTATAGCATTTCCTTATAGTACTTTATATTTTTGCTATTTTGGGGTGTAACTACCTTGAGTTCACAGCTTCGTTCCACCTCATGTACCACATGTGATGTGAATGACAACGAAGAACCTTGAAAATCATGCATGGAAAGCTCCTTCCAGCTTCCAGATCTGCTACCTGGAATCAAAAGACCCGCTCACAAAAAAGCGTCTTGGAGTCTGCGTTCCCGCGGCCTCCTGGCGTTGCATGAAGGTTTGCTCGACGTGTCCTTGCTCCGACCTGAACGTAACACCACACTCCACGAGAGAGACGACAACGCTTTGACAGAAATAGCTGCGTATCAGCGTTACTATTACGATCGCTGTTGTTCTAAGTGGCCGGGAAACCGAGACGTCTGTGCAAAAGTGACCAACGTTGTCAATTTTATTTTGGAATAAAGTTTTAAAATTGAGCTTTTCATTGTGAATCCCTAAGAAAAAGGAACATTAACTGTTGCTGCATTCTTTAAATGAACCAGTGTCATCGAGGGTTATAAAACCAAAGCTCTTGTGTGATTGGTCAGCACTCGGTGTGTTTGTTAGGATGAATCTCAGCTACTACCGCACCAGATTTTAGCTGGTTCTTTAAATGGGACTGAGTTATGGCCACTTTTTGTGTCGGCGATTAGCCAACAAATCATTTATCAAAACGTTCAGCTTGTTTTGGAGAAGGGTGCTCTGGTTTTGGTGCAACTTCAGCTTTTTGAAACATTTAGCCTTTTCTCACATTTTTCCCTCATAGAAAATGAACTGAGCTCATTTTATATTCTTCAGCTCTTTAGATCTGTTTACAACCTTCACATTTTGCTCTGCTTCAGCTTCTTTCAGCTTCCTTGTGCAAATTTAAACTTTTTTCAGCTACTTTAAGCTACTTACAGCTGTTTTGTGATCGTTTCAGATCCTTTAAACTACAACTTTTTTGTGCTTTTTCTAACTTCTTGCTGCTAATTTCAGTTCCCCCCCGTTTTTTCAGCTCATTTATGCAAATTTCAGCTTTTTCTACTATTTCAGCTGTATTTAGCTGTTACGTTTTTTTCAGCTAATTACACATTTTTTTGCACTAATTGCAACTTTTTTCAGATTAATTGCAAAATTGTGCTTACTGCCTTCCTTTTCAGCCATTTTTTTTTTCAGATAATTTCCACTACTGTGTGTTAATTTCTGCTTCTTTCAGCCGAATTGGGCAAATGTGTTTTTTTCTGCTGTCGCTAATTTAAGCTTGTTCTACCTTTTCAGTTACATTTTTAGTTAATTTCAGCTGTTTTCTGCTAAATTAATTTTTTGTGGTAATTTTTGCTTCGGCCTAATTAACTTATTTCCACCAATTTCAGCTTGTTATGCTCCTTTCAGCATAGTTCTGCTAGTTAGTTATTTCAGCTGTTTTGTGCCATTTTTAGCTTTTTCAGCTAATTCCACATTTTTATGGTCATTTCAGCTCTTTTCAGTATTTCCTTCTGGTAGTTTAAACTTCTGCCTTTTCAGCTATTTTTTGTTTGTTTGTTCCCCATTTAATTTCTGCTCATTTAAACCCAGCAAATGCGTTTGTTCTGCTAATTTGGGCTTGTTCTTCCTTTTCAGCTAAAATTCAGCATGCTTTAGGTAATTTCAGCTAGTTCTTCAGCAATAAGCATTCACACTGCATTTTCACAGGAAATGCAATTTCTCCACTTTGTTTTAATTTCACCTGCGAACGCCTCAGAGCACCGAGGTCAGTTTGAAACATCTCGTATATTTAGTCTCACACCAGTTGGTTTTTAGAAATGAGGCTCTTCTCGTTGTTCCAGGAGGAACATTAAACTGCAGCAAACACAACACCTGTCAGTAAAATATCAGCGCAACACGGTACAGACCTCACCTGTCGATGATTACCAGCCAGTCCAAACCACTTCACACCCGTCTCACACTCCTTTTGGTGGAGGTGGTCCCAAGAAAATGTACGTGGAGACGTGGTCCGAGGACATTTTCTGTCCGTGGAGTTCAACCATAGACGAGCTGTGTGGACAGATGGGGACAAAGGGTTGGACGTTTCAAGCTGTAGCGTGGACTCCTCTCAGGACGGCTGAGTTGACAACTGACGTTAAAAAACTTTCTTTTCAAACCCCAGATCAGTTTCTAAGGCTACGTTCACAAAAAGCAGCCGAAATCAAGTGTTTCGGCCAGTTGTGTGTCTGAACGAGACAAATCTGAGCCGGGTCTGGTTTTAACTTCCTGCATGTTGTTCCAAAGGCGAGGCCGGATCAAATGGAGACACTGGTCGAACCGATCCCGTCGTATAATCAGTTCTGACTGAACTGTTTCAGCACCGATCCACTGTAGACATTTAAACGATATGGCTCCAAAATAATTAAAAAAAAAAATAGTTTTGAGCAATAAGATGTGCAGTCCGAATGTAGCTTTGGTCTAATATTTTAATAACACACATCATTTGAGACGTTTAAGGGCAGCCATGTTTTTTTATTGTTCACATTTTTGAATAATTTTCTGAAGAACCTTGACCACACGTGAAACAATAAAAGCAGCAAACAGAAACGCAACGTTCGCTCCGTGACTTGTACGTTTCAAAGTGAGGTTCTGTGGGAAAGCTCTGCACTGTCAATATCTTACCTGTTGTAGACTCTTTGCGTCTTCGAGCTAAACACTTTCACAATTCTTATAAACGCACTCTACGTTAAAATGTATTTACTCAGATTTCTGTTTACAAACAGCGGCGATAGCAGCTAGCTGTAGCACTTCCAAACCAACACTGGTTATAAGATTTTGATTGCCTGCCACCGAAGGCAATAACATTTTCACCCATGTCTGTGTACGTTTGGCTTTAGCGTTAGCAAAATATCTTATAATGAACCTTCAGAAACTAATGCAGACTTTCTGGAGCCAACCCAACTCAAGATGGGCGCTCGGCGTACAAAAAAATGTCTACGGCAGCCATTTTTAAACAAGCTAAATGTTGGTGTGGTAGCAGCCAAGCACTATATTCTATTAACTTTGATGGTTTCACTTTATGCAATATTTTTGCTCAAAACTTCAGCATTAACGGTTGTCTGTTAGCAAAATATCTCAGGACCCAAAAGATGGATTTTGACAAAACGCTCAAAAAGTAATAACTGAATGTACATTTATAACTCGTTATGTTTAGAGCTAATTAAAGATGGCCGCCACGACTAACCCACCTTAGCAATCACAAAAATGGCTCTGTCATTTTACAATGAGCTAAAATTCGGTGTTAGCAGCCGACAGCGATCCCAAAAAGCTGAGCGCTAACATGACGCGAGATGCGATTTAACTCTGATCTACTGCAGGTAAGATGTTTATTGTTAAAAACATTCCCACACGACCTCTCTTTAAAATGTCTGAACCGTCCCTTTATTAGCGTCACTGTGACTGAAGATCAGAGGTCCAGTCAGGGATGGAGAAAGTCTTGGACTCCGTCTTCTGCTCTCCTATACTGTAGTCCACATGGACGCACACGTGCCTGGCGCTCTGCTCTGAGGGGTACATGCTAACACTTCCGGTGATGGGCGTGTCCTGCACCACTTCCGCCGGATCATCCAGGTACAGCACCGCCTGCTTCCAGTGGGTCTCCGGTTTGAACGGGGACGTGGACAGCACGAGCGGATTATCCGGGCAGGGGAAAGTGACCGTGAAGTACACGCAGAAAGCGTTCACGGTGGCCGAGCCGAAGGAGGCGCACCTGAACGCACCGCCCACGGAGCGCAGCTCCTCCACCGTCACGGAGCGCAGGTCCAGCTCCGCGAAACGCGCAGGGTGGGAGAGCACGTCCTGCCCGGCCACCGTACTCACGGTGATGTCCGAGTTCTTGATGCACTTCAGGGCGAAGTCGGCCATGCAGGACATGTCCACTCCGTACTGGTCCTGGACGGTGTACCAGAAGCACAGGCGGTCCTCCACCACCGGGTCGCTGACCGGGGCGATGTAGAGCTCGGCTCTGCTGGGCAGGATGAGGCCGCCGGGCTTCAGCCACCGGTCCCGCGCGTGCAGCACCGAGTTGAGCATGGACTCGTGCAGGAGAGCGTAACCCATCCACTCGCTGACTATGACGTCCACCTGCTCCGGCAGGTCCACGGCCTCCACCGTGCCTCGGACGACCTCCACCCGGTCCTCCACCTTGTTCTGTTTCACTATCTTCTCCGCCTGCTCGGCTATGGAGCAGGCCTCCACGGCGAACACCTTCCTCGCGCCGGCTTGAGCACAAAAGATGCTCAACACGCCGGTTCCCGCTCCCACGTCCAGCACGACCTTCCCCCGGATCAGCTCGCTGTTTTTAAAAATGGCCGTCCGGTACGCGTTGGTTCGGACGTGGTCCGCTATCATTTCTTCGTGGATGGACACGTCCGAGTAGCTGTCGAAATAAACTCTGTCCTGCCGGCTTTTATCTAATTTTCTCTTCTTCCCAGCACGCGACATGTTGCCTCTCTCTCAGCCGAGCGATGTTGTTATGGCACTTCCGTGTTAGCAAATCTGGGATTTGTAGTTCTCCACTATGATTGCAAAACGCGAGCTGCCATCAGGAAAACTACAACTCCCACACACCCGGAAGTTTTCTCCTGTTAAGTTGCGTTCAGAGTCCTGTGGAAAATAGGGTATTTGTGATTCTGCCATAAAATGTAGCTATGCTTAGAAAAAAAGGGAATAAGGTGAAGGAATACCCTGATGCATGCTCAATAATCAATAAGGTGAAGGAAGTGTCATTTAAAATTATTCATAAAATTTACCCCGCTATACATTATATGATAAAATTAAAAGAGACATAACTATTAAGTATTTGTGGTGACCTTCCAGAAACTGACATCTTTTCTGGCACTGCCCTTTCACATGCAGGTTTTGGAAGGTGTTTAGCAGGTTTATTAATTTAACCATATTTTAGGGATTTTTTTCCTTACATTGGGAACATGTTTTATTTTGTTTTTCTAGATTCCCCAGAAAGGATGCTAAATGTTTTTTTTTTTATTATTATTATTTTATATAATAAACTTGCTAATTCTTTTAGCCAAATTTTGCATTCATAAATGTAAATTTACTAACAAAACGCCATGCTTTCTTCATTTTATTAAGGATGTGGAACTATATGTAAAGTTAATAACAGACCCTACCAACAAAAAGGCCCTCAGCACAATTTCTATCTGTCTATCTTTGCAAATATTTGTTAAAAAAAAAAAAAAATCACACCCCTAGTTGTTTGTGCATTTACTGGGTAAGTGTTGTATTCGTCTGTATACTCCATTCTTTTGTTTGATGTATACTTGTCATTTGCTTTAATTATTTAAAAAATAAATAAATAAAAGGGATTTCAAAAGTTTTTTGTTTTGTTGCTTGCTATAAACGGAACTTTATTTAGAAGTTAATAGTGTAGAAGTCGGCAGAAAGAGACGAAAAATACCTTGAGTCTTGATTTATTCTCCACGTCTTCCTACATCAAGCTCAGAACAACTCACTATACAACCTCTGAACTGCTTTTATATTCTGTCCCTTTCACAATAAGAGCACATTCTGATGTGAAATTTGTGTCCACCACAATTGTTTGTTTATGTTTCAACTTTTTCTTGTATATTTCAATTCTGATGAATGTTTTCATTAAAAAATGTATTTTCCCAAGAGGCTGATTATTCTTTTTAAAATCAAAACATTCTTCTTCTTTTTTCGGCTGCTCCCTTCTTCAGGGGTCGCCACAGCGCACTAACTTAGACGAAACCTGGCAATTGTTTTTACGCCGGATGTCCTTCCTGACACAACCATCCACTGAGCTACCACAGCCGTCTGTGTGGAGCAGAGAGTTGACATCTAGGGCACCCGGGGGAGCAGTGGGGGTTTGGAGCCTTGCTCAAGGGCCAAGAGTGGGGCAAATGAGGGTGGAGGGAGGTGCTTCACCTTTCCCACCCACATTTTGACGTCATCGGTCCAGAGAGTTGGATCAGCAACCTTTTGATCACAGGCCCACCTTTTCCAAGCTGCGCTACCACTACCCCATCATATTTTTAATTTAAATGAAACCCTAAAAAGGCTCTTAAGTACTTTATATTCAAATCTCACTTTTAACTGTTTATTAATAGTGTTTTTTTATCTGTTCACAAAAGCTTGAGTTTTGGGAAGCAAACTATGACAAAGGACGACTCAAAACTAAAAGAAAAAAAAGTTTTTTTAATGGAAATTTTTATCAAGTGTTAACAATTATTGTAAATTATTGCATAATCAGTTTGCAGTTTCAAAAACTGTGTGACAAGTTAAAGTAAATGGTTTCGCCATTAACATATATTTAAGGGCTTAAGTTATTCAGGAGATCTTAATTTTATTTTGAATGAAATGCAATGATTCATATCGGTTTTTAAAATATATTTGAATGTACGGTAATTTATCTTTAATTAAAAAAACAATGAGTAGGAAGTCAAGTGTTTTTCAATACAACATGAAATCTATAGGGGGACACAACATGGATTGTTTAAAGAAAAGTTTCTTAACCATTAATAGGTAGTTTAAATGTCTAAACTAAACCATAATTTAAATAGACACATTTATAATGAGCCTGTTTTAGCTGCTTTTATGTTCTGGTATAATCTTCACCCATTCTTTGTGGATGTTTTAAAAAACGTAGCACACACATTTTAGAAAAATTGTGAAATCAGAGCACAGGGAACAAAAACAAAATGTGAAGTTTTATTTCAAAGAATTTATTTAGAATAAATTTAAACTCCATGCATCACAGGCAGCTGAACCATGGAGACACATTCCTGATGCGTCTTCTCATCATTTTGTGAATTTTGGGATAAAAGCCACACGATGAAATAAACTAGAGTGTTTCTGTGCCTGCAGGGCACACGGTGGTCATTATTATGTCTGAGCATCTCCTCCACGTCTCCAGCAGGCCGAGCGCAGCTGCTCGTGGCTCTGCTCGGCCCCTGTGAGACCCTCTCACTCGGTTTCAGAGATCTTTGGCCAGAGAAGCCGAACAAACGGGAAGGAGCTGCATCCCATTAGGTGGAGATGAAAACCAGCAGCAACAGGCAGCGGTGTCAGGAAGAGAAACAGAAAAGGGGAATGATGGCATTGAAACACACACGGGTGTTGCTTCCATGCACGTGTAGGTGCTGCTTCAAAACGTATGAAACCATGAAAACCAAACACTGAGCGTCGAAGGATGTTGCTGAAATTTGTTGAAGAACCAAAAACTGATCTTTTTAATTAAAAACAATTTGAGGACAAGTTCAAATGATCTGAGCACATGCTAAAAGGACAAAACATGAGCAATAACAGGTAAAGCACAAGCTAAAACAATCAGAACACGAGCTAAAACAATCAGAACATGAGCTAAAACAATCAGAACATGAGCTAAAACAATCAGAAAATAGGTAAGCTGAACCAATCATAACAAGCTAAAATGAGCATAACATAAGCTAAACCGATCAGACTACAAGCTAAAATGAGCACCACATAAGCTAAAACAATCAGACCACAAGCTAAAATGAGCATTCCGGTAACATAAGTTAAACCGATCAGGCTAAAACAATCAGAACACAAGCTAAACTGAGAACATAAGCTAAAACAATCAGAACCTAAGCCAAAACAATTAGAACACAAGCTAAAACAATCAGAACATAAGCTAAAACAATCAGAACATACACTAAAACAATCAGAACATAAGCTAAAACGATCAGAACTTAAGCTAAAACAATCAGAACATAAGCTAAAAAAACATAACTTAACAATCAGAACACAAGCTAAAATGATAGAACATAAGCTAAAACAATCAGAACATAAGCTAAAACAATCAGAACAGAAGCTAAAACAATCAGAACAGAAGCTAAAACACTCAGAACAGAAGCTAAAACGATCAAAACATACACTAAAACAATCAGAACATAAGCTAAAACGATCAGAACATAAGCTAAAAAAAATCATAACTTAACAATCAGAACACAAGCTAAAATGATAGAACAGAAGCTAAAACGATCAGACCATAAGCTAAAATGATCAGAGCATAAACTATGATCATAACTCAAGCTAAATTGAGCACAAGAGTAACAAGCTAAAATAGGAAAACCAGCAAAGTAGAAAAAACATAGCTAAATGCTAAAGTTAGCAACACCAGGGGTCCAAATCTACAATTTGCAGAACTGCAGCCAAAAGTTAAACTGAGTTAAATCACAGCTCAAAGCTAAAATGAACAAACCAGTAGATAAAAATCCAATTGAACAGTCAAAACTGTAGGGGTAAAGGCAGGTTAGCTCATATATTTTTACACCCTACAATGAATTATTCTAAGACAGTTCAAGTCCAAAGTATATTAATTGTTTATTTAACACGGATTCTTATTCTGTTTTGGATTAATCCAATTTCTAGTGTGACTAAGATGAATATATAGTGACAGAAGACGTTATTTATAGTTGATCCATCATTAAATGGAATCATTTATTTACAGAATCATCAAAATAACATCATCACATATATACATGATTGGCTAATTAATTTCCTATAAATTGAACATCCAACAGATAAAATTACGCTCCCGTAATTCTATAATCTGACGATCATTTCAGGAACAACAGACTAAGTCATATGTTTGTGAATAACTTATCTGAATGTACTTCAATCAAGAATGATCAAGAATGGAACCTTTCCTTGACGTCCGAAGAGGAAGTTAGTCCAGTTTCACCTTGCAGTGACTTAAGCGTTCGCGTCCATCGGAGCGAGATACTGACAAGCTCTGGTTTGTTTCCAAACAAATTTACTCCTTTGTTGGAGTTCTATTGAAAGGCTTGGGTGGGTCACAGAAAACATTCTGTGGGCCCTGGCTAGAGACTGGTCTTTAGCTCATGACCATAATCAACCGCCTAGGAAGAGTTCAACTCCATTTCGTGACTTCATGGAGCACTCAAAGACTGCCGAGTTCCAGGAAGTCAGGAATTTTTAAAGAGAAGTTGACATCAACGTGTTTGCTCCTTCTCATTGGTCCTTAGATCATGAGATGGGAGGAGCTTAATGTGATGTCAGAGGTTACAGAAAGTCAGAGAAGGATGATAGGAGAAATTAGGTTAGAACGATTTGTGTCAGATTCAGAACAGACCAGAAGACTGCCAGTTTCTGATTTACTGATTAACTTGTCAAACTTCTAAACAACTTCTGAAGAATCACTTTGACACGTCCTTGATGAAACAGTGTCTAACATTTATTCTTCACATAATCTGAAATGGAGCATTAGAATTACTGTCATGTAAAACATTCTGACTTTTGCATGATGAGGTATAAAATCATTAATACTGTACTGTTTCACAGTTACCTCAAGTGAGTGTTTACTTCAACATTGGAAATGATATGAAATAACACCATTAAAATAAAAAAGATATATAAATTAAATTGTTTATTTTTTCTTAATTATTCAAAGTGTCATGAAAGTGTCCCATTATGACTTTGATAAGAGTCTTTGATTATCAAAATATTGTAAATAAATAAGATTGTTCTTCTGACTAATTTAAAGTAGGACAAAAACAGTGTCTCTTATGAGATAATTTGTGTCCTGATGCAAACAAATGGGGTCACAGTGTTCTTGTCCCCTGGAGGATCTTAGGGACAAGTTTGAGGACGAAGGTAGATCACTACAGTAGCATCAACATCTTTCTCAGTGCACCAGCACTGGAAAGCTGCCCACTTAGACGCATAAAGTGGCGTCGTAGACGCAGCTCGTGCGTCTTAGATAGTCTGGACAACAGCTGGAGGGAGGCCCAGGCGCGCTAAATGATTCAGTTCAGCCTCCAAGCCCAAAGGGGCTGGCCTAGCTCCGGAAAACTCATGATCGCTCCTCCTGCTTGGAGGAGTTCGTCCCTCTTCCATGGGAGCTGCAGTGGCTGAGCTGCCACCAGCCGCTGCAGGTCCAGGAACAATGGTGCATTCTTGCGCTCTGGAGCTATGAGAATGACTGACAGATTCGCTCTCTGTACTCGTTCCAGGATGCGTGGAATGAGAGGGACCGGAGGGAACGCGTACAACAGTTTCTTTGGCCACGAGCTGTGTGCAAAAGCGTCCACTCCCAGAGGGGGGTTGTCCCGTGAGCTCAGTGAGAACCACAGTGGGCATTGAGCATTCTCTCATGACGCAAACAGATCCACTGCCGTGCGGCCGAATTTGGTCCAGATCTGAGAGATCACGGTGGGATGGGGACCCAGTCTCCATGTCAAGGACTACCCCTCAACATGCTGTCCGCCCCCTTGTTCAGAACACTGGGAATGTACACCGCTCTCAGCAAAAGCAGGTGCCAGGGAGCCCAGAGCAGAAGCTGCTTCTCCACGCGCAGCTGCTGGGCTGAACGAACACCGCCTTGGTGATTTATGTACGATGATGCCACCTTGTTGTTGGTGTGTATTAGTACATGTTGATTTTGAAGCAGATGTGCAAAATGCTGGACAACTTTGAACACTGTCAATAGTTCCAGCACATTGATGTGGAGGCGGGTGTGATCTGGCCAACTCGCGCCGACAGTCTAAGACAGACACGTGCCCCCCCAGCCCGTCGGAGAGGCGTCTGTGAACACTGGGACCTGTGACGTAGGTATGGTCATGGGGACTCCCTCCGCCAGCGTGGTGGTGTTTCCCCAGTGACGTAGGTCGGTTCCCACGGAGGGGGGGACCAACACCATCCGTCTCTTCTGACACACAGGGTCTATGCGTAGACGGGCACACCCACGCTGGAGTGATCTCATCTGGAGTAAACTGAGATTCACAACAA
>JARVGS010000761.1:24536718-24547681 GCA_031762315.1 Hypsolebias antenori | reverse complement strand
CATCAGTAGAGAAGAGAGGGATGCACTCACCACTCTTAGCAAGGACAAAAACATCATAATTCTCCCAGCAGACAAAGTAAGGTGCACAGTGATTGTGAACCAGAAAGACTATCATGAGAAAGTTATATCACTCCTTAGTGATTTAAAGGTTTTGCCATAATGGAATTACTAACAAACAGTATGGGAATTAACGTTTCATTTGATTTTTGTTTTTCACTTGCTGGATTACATCAAGATCAGAGACATTCGGAGGTGCACGTTCGTGTTGGAACTCATCCCCATGGACAGACGATGACTTCCAAAAGGGGGGAATGTAGTGATATACCTCCTTCATCAATTTTTTCCTGAAGACCTTCAGAAAGGACAGAACACTGTGATCCCATTAATTTGAATCCAGGACACAAATTATCTCCCCAAGAGACTCTTTATTTTTGTCTTAATTCAAATAATCAAAAGAATTATCTTCTGTTTTGTATTATCATTATTATTTTCAATATTTTGATAATCAAAGAACTCTGTTTAATCCAAGGGCAGGTCAACATGATCTTTTCAGTATTTTGTTTAAAAGTGTTAAAGACAGTTAATCAGTTTAATAAAAAAAATTTGGTATCTGTCTTCTAACTCTTTCCTCCTCCTTCACTTTTCTTCTCTTACTTCCGCTGGCCTCTAGGGGAGGGCCGAGTACCAGAATTCAGGCGTTCTTAAAAAGTTCTGACTTGACTGTAACACGTCAGTGTTTCCAGGAAGTGTTTGACAGAGTGTTAAGTGCAGAGCAGATATGGTGTTCCTGAGTGTTACACAGAGTGTGTAAAAGGAAGTGAAGAGGTCGCTTCCTGGACTCAGCAGCACGCTGAAAGATGAGAAGACGCTTGTCTTCTTTGAGCTGTGAACGTTAGCCATGAGTCAAAGGCTTCGTTATCAGCTAGGATTTATGGCATGCAGCTGTAAATCTGACAGAGCTTAAAGCTCCAAACTTTTTGAATAAAAATTCCTTCTGAATAATATTTTATTTTGGAAACCAACCGGAACTGCCGTTACTTCTTGTCGATGAAAGCAGACGCAGCGAGACGCTGAAAAGGGTAAACTCTAAGACCAGACGTAACTGGACCGAACGGCCCGTTTACGTTCTACGGCTGGTGCTCACTCATTACCGGAATCGAGACTGATCAGCTTTCAAGGTAACGAGTTGCTGATGTCTACCGAGCGTACCTGAGTTTAGCTGGAGTCGCAGGAGAGCTGTCATTCCTGGTTGTACTGACTCATGTCACGACAACTCCCCCTCTTCCTTACTATCTTCTTAATCTATTCTTGCCAATAACATTAAGTTAAAGTGCCTTCAGATATAAGTCAATTAAGAGCCACAACTTGTTCTGCTGTCCCTTAAAACTCGTCAGATTGTGGAGTTGTGGACGCGTAATTTCCACCTGTTGATGTTTAATTTATAGGAAGTCGATTAGAACCAATCAAAGTGTACATGTTATGATGTCATTTTAATGATCTGTTAAATAAATGACCTCATTTCCTTGATGGGTCAAATATAATTAACATCTCATGTCACTTATATATTCATTCTGGTCACTCAAATGTTTAAATCCTAAAAGAAGAGAATCCGTGAATAAATAGCAATTAAATATTCCTGGACTTGAACTAGTTTTGAATAATTAATTGGGGGTATAATAGGTAACCCTGTATAAATCCTACATTCTGGTGACCCGCAAGGTCGGCAATCCTACAGTGGGCACAGCTAATCAAAATGTTAGCTTTGCTAACCACTAATTTTCAAGCTAAAAGTTAGCTTAACCAATGCTAAAAAAGTGAAACGGAAGTAAAAAAAAATATATGGGAAGCTAATGCTAATTTTGGATATTTTGATTATCCTGTCATCAACTCATTAAATAAGTGAGCCATGCAAGGAAAACCAGAAGATCTTTACAACACAGATTTAATCTTACAAGAGGAGCAGCAGTTGAAATCCAGGTTACAAGATGTTGCATCATGCCTGGATTATAAGGTCTGCTCACAGGCAGTATAAAGAAGTGTCTTTTTATAATGGTGATCATAGGCGAGGTCAAGTCAACTCTGCTTTCCAGCTTAGGGCCTTGAAGTTTATCAGGTGTGCAGGTTCCATGCCCCTGCAGGCTCCACTTTGCAAAGACAAAACAACTCTAATGCACACGGGTCTATAACATTTGACATTAGTAAGTGAAAAGCATCCATGACCTTTACATCATCTTCCCCCATCAGCTGATTCACTTACTTTTGTCAAACACTGCTATCATTGACACTGTAAGACTGTCAGTGATGAGACAGGGAGCACAACTCAAAACAGTTCATGAATCATAAATAAAGTGTCCATGTCCCATTCAGAGGTGAGCTTTCAGAAATTAATCTGGTCCATCGGAACCAAAGAGACAGAGCAGATCTTTGCCGTACTGAAGCAGAGTGATGCATTCAATGTGTCAGATATCTTCTTCATGTCTTTTACTATAATGAATTAACTCACTTTAGCAATCATCTTTGTGAATAACTACTTTTATACACACTTTAAAGTTGCTGAGCATCATCATCAATATTCTGTCGCTAATAAATATGGTAGTATTAAAGTAAATATGTGTGAAGAAATGTGTGAGAGTCACATCCCAGAGACAGTGTGAACATTGCAAAGCATGCTGGGAAGGAATTATGTTTGCAATGTTTCTGATTTTTTTTTTTTTAACAATGCTTCTGAGTGTGAAAATGTTTTTTTCATGTTTTTTTCTTGTTCTGGTTTGGTTTGGCATCTACATTAAACTTTGTTGGCTGTGAACTGTCACCATGAGTGTCTGTACTGTTT
This sequence comes from Hypsolebias antenori, assembly GCA_031762315.1. NCBI lineage: Eukaryota > Metazoa > Chordata > Actinopteri > Cyprinodontiformes > Rivulidae > Hypsolebias > Hypsolebias antenori. The sequence continues at coordinate 24,544,848 of JARVGS010000761.1, read as the reverse complement.
GTACAGACACTTGCTCTTGCCGAGGTCGGACGCTTTTCTCCTCCTCTCCCTCCTCCGCTTTGCTTTGCTGCTCTGTCCTGTCTATTAAACTGCTTCTGAGCCTCTCTCTACATATCTTCCAAACCACAATTTTGTGGGTCTGGTCAGTAGTCTCTCAACACAATGGGCACACTTTTTGAGACAAGCTTCCGGTGAGCCGAACTGCCCAGATAGCACGTTCTACTGTCAATCGAGAATGCCAAAACTGCATATTATTGGATTTATGATAACAGATTTCCTGTTTTGGGAATTTCCTGGTTCCTGGTTTATCAACAAAAATAAGACAGCCGCAGCTAATCTGGCATGGTCAGGCTGCCGCCTATGTTAAGGTTTGCTCCGTGTCTCGTGCGCCAGACTCTATTGCTTAGCGGACTGATCACAGATATGTGATTTGTGAGAATCGCAAGTGTAAGACTATAGGCAGAGATACCATTTACACCTTACACTTTTAAATAATTATACGAGGCTCGTTCGAGTCTCAGAATAATAATTATTGATTTAACACGGATTATTCTTCTGTTTTGGATTAAACATACTTCTTCTGTGATCTTAATGAAATGAGAGTGAAAAGATTGTACATGAAACTTATTTTATCTTTGACCCATCAAGTGTATGGCATCATTTATTTATCAGATCGTAAAATTATCAAACATGCATACATTGATTGGCTTTGATTTTTAATTCTTACGGCATAAAACTTGCATATTTCGAAGACAACAGAATATAGTTATAAGGTGGTAACATAACTTATCTCTGAAGGCACATTTATCTTAATTAGTTACTGGTGTAGGTTTAAAGAAAAGTTTTAAGGAAGGAGGTAAGATTTAAGAGGAGGAAATAAGGTGGGTGAATGGGAGTTATCATAACTAAGTTATGTGTTAACCAGAAAATAGCACGCTCTCCCATGGCTTCCAGCTTTTGGACGGCAGACCGTAGTAACTTTCCGAGCCTACCTCAAGATTGTTGGTCCTCAGGTGAAGTCGGTACCAGCTTTTGGACGTGAAAGAGGAGTTTTAATCCACCAAAACGTTCAGCTGGTCTTTCGTTATTCCTCTACGGGTCGTGTCAAGTCAGCCTTCAGCAGACCGGAGTAGCGGCGCACATCTGGTCGGCTTTTCAGAATAAAATATTCCATCTGGAATATTTATTTTAAGCCTTTGAGCAAGTCAGCTCGGTGTGTGATTTTATGACAGCGTGCCATAAAATCTAGCGTGTGAAGACGCCCTTGGCATATGGCGTCGTTCACAGCCTTAGAAAGAGTTTTTCTCCACTTCGTGTCTTCAGGGAGAACTCTCAGACTGAAGAGTTCCAGGAAGTCCGGAACATTTAAAGAGAAGTTGACATCACGTATCTGCCCCTTCTTATTGGTCCTTCAGACCATGAGATGTTGTGATGTCAGAGTTTACAGCGAGTCAAAGAAGAGATAGGAAAGAAATCAGATTAACAAGAATTGTTTAGGAAAAGTGGAAGAACAGAGGAGCCAGTTTCTGATTTAAACTGATTAACTGTCTTAAACTTCTAAACAAATTCTGAAGAATCACTTTGACACGTCCTTGATGAAACAGTGTCTAACACTTACTTATTCTTCACACAATCTGAAATGGAGCATTTGAATTACTTTTCATGTAAAACATTCTGACTTCTGCATGTTGAGGTTTAAAACCAGTAATACTGTTCACAGTTACCTCAAGTGAGTGATTATTTCAACATTGAAAATGATATGAAATAACATCAATAAAATAAAAAGATACACAAATTGTTGTTTCTTTTTTCTCAGTTATTCAAAGTGTCATGAAAGTGTCCTCACTGTACTTTGACAAGAGTCTTTGATTATCAAAATAGAAAATAATAATGATAATAACAATAAAAGAAGATTGTTCTTCTGATTAATTTAAAGTAGGACAAAAACAAAGTGTCTCTTGTTGAGATAATTGTGCCCTGGATTCAAACACATGGGGTCACAGTGTTCTTGTCCCCTGGAGGATCTTAGGGACAAGTTTGAGGACAGAGGTAGATCACTACAAAACAGCAAGAAAATAAATAAATCACAATCAGCAAAACCGTAGAAAAAAAAAAAGTTCAAATGAGCTAAAAGTCAAAGACAAAATGATCCAAACTGTAGTTAAAATGAAAAATCAGCAAACTTGTAGCTCAAAGCTAAAATTCAACACCACGAGTAAAACTTACTTAGCTAAATTGTAGTTTAAAGCTACAACTGGATGAAACCTCAGCTAAAATTTCTAAGTGGATCATTTTTGTAAATAAAGTTAAACATTTTAAAAAGTATAATTTAAGTTTTAGCACAATATTCCTGATTAACGGATGGTTCCAGTAGCACTATGCTCGTAGTTTATTGCAATAAATGAATAAAATAAACTTGAAGGAAACTACAACCAACTTTCACTAAAAAAGAAACAATGACAAGGATTTGTCCAAACGTTCTGGTGGATCCAGGCTGTGATGGGACTCCTGGCAGGAGGACCTGCAGATGTTGTCGATGAAGGACAGAAAGACGAGCAGATGTTGATTTTCCTCTCAAGCTTCAGGTAGAACCTCTGCCAGGTCCAGACACAGCCAGCAGATCTGCAGGTTTTTTTTCCAGGCAAGTTTGTGGATTTCTTGTTGTGCACGTTTGCATGCATGCATGCTGAGGCCACTGAGCAGCTGCAGGAGAACAGAATCCAGCGTGGGACGTCTTGTTTTAAAATGAAACCTGGCTCCACGCTGGATTTACATTTGTTAAATAAACAGGAAAGATCTCAAGAAGGAGGCCTGAAAACATGACCGAACCTGCCCTGTGGCACGCCCAGGACTCCCTGAAAGGATTTTATCCTCTGTGGTCTGGGGACACAGTGTGATCCCAAGGAGGAGCAATAGAGTGTCTCTTGGGAAGATGGCTGGATGGCTGGATGGATGTATTGACATATGGATGGATGGATGGATGCATTGATATATGGATGGATAGATGCATTGATATATGGATGGATGGATGCATTGATATATGGATGGATGGATGCATTGATATGTGGATGGATGAATTGATGGATGGATGGATGAATTGATGGATGGATGGATATATGGATGGATGAATAGATTGATGAATAGATGGATAGGCGGATGGATGGATAGACAGATGGATGATGGATTGACAAATGGATGGATTGATTGATGGATGCACAGATGGATGAACATCTATAAAACACGGGTGGAACCACAAACAGTAAATGTTCCAGTTCCTTGAGTTTTTGCATGAAGTACATGATCACCAGACTCAGAGGACGACACGCTGCTGACAAACAAACACTGAGGAGCAATAGCTTCACATGGACCCTCGTTCCAAACGATCGATAAGGTGTTGCTGTATCTCTCTCCAAGACACCGCCTGCATCTCTGTGTGTCACAGCACGCTTCTATCTCTAATTCAGCTCCCTCTTTCTCACAGCAAACATCTCATCCAAAACGCGCTTTTGTGCATGGATCTGTTCAGGTGGGCGTTATCTTATTCTGATTCTGTCTGTACAGGAAGAGTCGAAGCGTGGAACAAGTTTTATTATCATTGTACCGAAATACGGTGAGATTATGTTCATACATTTGTCCAAAAGATGGGCGGAGTGCACATTGCTGCTGCTCCTAAAAGCGTGGCACCTTATTCTTTTAGATAGGAAAGGGGAAAAGGCCATGAAGAGAGGATAGTGGTATTACAAAAAAAGGTCTCGTCACACCTTGTTCTTATCAGGACACGATTTAAGACGTCAAAAAACTCTACCAGCAAACACATTTTTAGACACATTACATACGAATTTGACGTCAAGACAGTGAGATTTGTTCATGAAGCACTTCCAGATAGCACCATAGTCCTATTACGATGGTGGTGTCAGTCAGTACAGCTCTGATAAGCTTGGGTTGTGATAGACAGAACTTTCTTAGTTTACACACATCACAGGAGAAATTTGATGTCGGTCTGCTTCGAGGCCAAATGGGGGAGTCAGATTCCAAAAGTTAGTGTTGATTTTTATCAGACTGTTTTTTTTTTCTCATCAGCCTTGAGTTCTGTTGGTACTTTTAATTCAAAATGACCAGATGTGTGGGCATTCCACTGGTCCTTGCTTATTTGCTCCCTCCAAGGTCGTCCCCAACATGTTGGCGAGTCCCAGAAGCCGCAAGTGGCCAGTGATTCTCACAAATCGCTTCCATCTTATGGTTTAGCTCAAAAATCAGCTGATTTTGAGTGCTCGAAGCACAAACCAAACTTTCAGACAGGGTCGGCAGCTTTGCCATGGCCAAAACTGCTGCTGCCATCTTTTAAAATAGCCGATAACATAGGTATCTGCTTTGCCAAAAAACAGAAACCCTGCTATCATGATTCCAACATCTTTGGTGTCCTCCTGAGACAATACGGAAAGGCACATCAGATCCATGACGTATCCTTCAGTGTGTGTCTCAGCGGGGCATGAGGGTTCTCCAGGACCCTGTCCCTTGGTTGAAAAAATGTACTGGTTGCGTTGAAAGTCCAGCTGACCAGATCCATGACAGTAGTTTACGTGTGCGTCTTGCACAAGAGCGAGTGAGAACACAATATGTGACACAGCGCTTGTTGACAGACACGTGTTACCAACGGCCAGAGGAAAGTTTTTCAGTCACCATGTTTATATAGTGCCGTGTTGACATGCTTTTATAAAAAAATAATAGTTTGTATATTATCAAAGTCCGTCACGGAGCACGGAGTGTGGAGATTATGGCAGTAGTCTTCATCAAGGGTAGGCTAATGGCTAGCCAAACGATGGTCCATTTTTTTTAAAAAAGGTTTTCCAATCTTTACAATCAACTCTCACAAAAAGGATGTTAGTGTGATGGAACGCTTCTTTAGCTAATATTAAATCTACACTTTAGTACAACTGTTTGCTTGTTTCCGTTTGCTCAGTCTAATGTCCGTCAGTCAAACAGTCTGTGTTTAACACATGACTGCTAATCCACTTCAGCCAACATAAAAATGTCTGAAACTTGGTCAGTTTATGAGCCACAGTTCGGTGTGGTAGTAGCTGAGAGTCGTTCCTAGCACATATCCAGAGCATTTACGGATCAAGAAAGGACTTTCTATAAAACTTTAGGCGACTTACGTTGTATCAAGAAAACTAGATTCATTTCAAAAGAGACATTTTCCGGAAAATTAACATTTTTGGAGAAAGCGGTTGGATGGCATGGTGGTTACAGCTGGAAGAAGGTCACAGGTTTGCCTCCCATCTGTGGTCTTTTTGTGTGGAACTCGCATGTTCTCCCCGTTTTACTCGTCAACACCAAACTGTCTTCAGAGCACCGTTGGAGGGATCAGCGTTCCTCAGTTTGAGAAACGTGGAAAACGTTGACGAGAACTTTTCCGTCAGACTTTAGAGGAATAGTCTTTTAAGGAAACAGTTAGGCTGGCAGATTGTGTCGATGTGTTGAGCAGAGCCGCCATCGTGGGCGTCGAAACCAACAGCATCGTGAATCCATAGAGCTGCAAGTCTTGATTTCTTAAACGCTGCTCAAAACCTCAGAGGAGTAAACCTGACATTAAAACAAATAAACCTGACATTAAAACAAATAAACCTGACATTAAAACAAATTAACCTGACATTAAAACAAACGTTTGATGGATTTTTGTTAAATATCTAATGATCTGTAGTCGTGCCGATCGATGGTTGACAAAGCTGCGGTCGGGACACCGTTGGGGGATGTGAAATGCCAAGTGGGCGTCTTGAGACAATCCAAAATTAAATAAATTTTTGAAATTATATATAATGGACAGAACGGTGGAGCAGTGGTTAGAGCTTTCATCTCTCAAATGTGATGTTGCTCACACGAGATTATCTGTGCATACGCTAAAGGAAGTTATACAAGAACACTGTTAAACGGGGACGAGTGCCACGGATCTGTTCTCAAAGGATCTGCACCTACTTGAAAACAACATACTCTGCATGCGCACGTCTAAAAGGCAAATTATTTCCTCGTGGTGAGCACTCAGACTTGAACACGCTCTTAACTAAATGCAGATATCGTTTGTGACAGGATCGATCTACTCATTTATCCGAGTGCGGTTTTACTCAGAGCTGATTTGTGACAATATATATAACTGATGTCAAACAGTGTTCTCTGCTGCTGAAGGTAGGTGAGGACAATGTCTTGTTTATTTGTCCTCATGAGACAGATTTCAATGCAACGATTACATAAACATCTATACAGCTGATTGCATTCTCACGCTTTTAGCTACCACATTGCTACTTTAACATTTAGTTAGGTTTTTGCTACTTTCAGCTAGTTCTGCTCATTTTAAACAAAATGTTAGCTGAAATCCAACATTTTGCAACTTTTAGCTAGTCTTTAAGTAGCTTTAACTAGCATTTTGTTAATTTTCTCTACTAACTTTTAGCTAACATTATATTTTCTGTTACACTCCGTGGCGATTTTAGCCTCTTATTGGTGGTGTTCAAACATGCCTAAATTTTTACTCAGCACTCTTGAAAAATAAAGAAACATTTTGATTTTGTAAGGAAGCTTAGTTCGCAAACCAAAATATTGAATAGATTTGAAATAAATATGAAATAAATGATGACAGTCTTAAACGAGTCAGTAAAATCTATGATTTTTTTGTACTATAGTCGGATCCTCAACACCACCTGTCAATCAATCCAGCAGGCTTGTTGGCAAATGACCAATCACAATTTGTCCCAAAGTGAAACACCCCTTATCCGCAGGAGCTCCACCCACTTTTCCTCCAACAACGTTGTCAGGTTTTACATTCCGAATGCTTTGCGGTCAGAGGGATATCGTGAAAAATCATCAGAAAAATGGTTAAACGTCAACGGGGAACATGCAGTTCAGACATTGTTACCCTGAGTGTTTAGAGGATGTAATACAGTTTATTGTATTTCAAAAACTAAACGAAGTCTGGAAAAATGTAAAAGATGATAAAGGCCGGTGGTCAATTCCATGATCCACTACAGCAGTTATAAACAGGAAGTATCACATGTTCATCTGTACAAAGGTAACTGCAAGTAAATCCTACATGTTTTGCCATAATTACATTGTTCACAGTTAACACTGAACTGATTTTCGTTTATTAGGTTTTGTAATGTAACGCGGAGCATAACACCTAACATCTTAGCTAGCATGTCTGCATTGCGCACCGCTAGCTTAGCGCTACTTCTTGTTGTGCCGTGTTCTCTAAAATAGTTATTGAATTAAGTGTTTACTTATGTAGATGTTTAAAAACCCGTCAAAATACAACAGAGCGCAGGAAAAGGCATCTACTTTATTGAAAATTTCTAGGGGAGGACCCCCAGACACCATACCACTGTGTCCCCCCCACATTACAAATGCTTCTGACGCCAGTGGCCACTTGTTCAAGCCAAGAGCCATTGTCAGCACTGGGGGCTAAGTACCCCTAAAGGATATATGCTAGAATCGCTCCTGGTCACACTATTGCTACTTTAGCTTTTCGGTAGAATTTAATTAGTTTGTTTTTCCTTTTCGCTTTATCAACTCAGTTTCAGCTTCTGTCCCAGAAGCTAAAACTACAAATGAACAAAACTCAAGAATCTGACTTTAAGGACGGGACATGTGTTTTCCTTAGCGTTTGGTCCATGCGGAGTTTGAAGCAGTTAGAGCTGATTTTACTTGTTGCGTTGTTTTGTTTTTTATTGTTAACTTTCTTGTGCTTCCACAGTGACACAATATATACTTTCTTGTTTTCATTTTAATTTGACTGAATTGTTAATCACTTTGGTCAGCTTTTGTTGTTTTTATGCGCTTTATAAATAATTTGACACTGACAGGGGTTGATGGGTGGAGTGGAGACACCTGGGCACAATGGCAACAGGTGAGAATGGAGCTGAGGAGCAGAAAACGGCCGCCACACAGATCCTGATACATTTTAGCAGAAAATGTACACAGGTGGTCCTCGGTTTACAGCGTCCGCGGTTTACAAAAATCCAGATTTACGACCGCATCATAATTAATAATTAATATAAAAATATGATTTTTTACGTACTTTTTTCATGTGTACAGCACATTGTTGCAGCTGTGGTTGTTTTAAATGGCTTTATAAATAACATA
>JARVGS010000761.1:24428957-24444318 GCA_031762315.1 Hypsolebias antenori | reverse complement strand
CAGTTAAGTTCAGCCCGTAGGAACGGAACATGAACGTAAGTCGAGGACTACCTGTATTGTTTTAAACTGTTCCCAAAACAACATTTCTTCCATATAGACACAAATTTACAAAAAATATATTCCTATGTGAATGGCGCCTTAGCCAAGGGAAATGGTCATCCTTCTTGTTCTGCGCATTTATCGGTAGCTATATACGTTAGATCCTCTGGAAGATCTACTTTTGTTTTCCCGTTCCATTCTTCTTTTCATTAAAAAAAAATCTGTAGCTTTTTAAAGATGCATTTTCTTCTCTTTCTAGCTGCCTCAGAGTTGATAATGATTTTTAAGAAGTTTTCTATCCCTCCATATCTTCTTGCTTTCTGCATTTAAAGAATTTGTATTACTGGTATATTCCCAATTTCGCTCCCCTATGGTGCCTCCGAACGTTAGTCATGATTGATAAATCAAGTGTTGTTTCACACAAACCCATCCTTACTGCTGTTTTCTTTTTACCTTGTCAGTTCTCATTTGTCTACATATACTTTATGTGTCCTCTGACCTCCACGGTAAAGCTCTGTATGGATGTAATACTGACACCAGGCGGTTCAGGCAGGTCACTGAGAGCTGGGAAGGCTATAAACCAGCAGATTTTATGGCTTTGGAAGACGCAGCAGTGAGGCTTAAAAAGCCCTAAGCTTGATTGGAGTATGTCACGTTTACCGACCTCTGCTCTCCCGCTCCATTAGTTGCAGTACATAAAGTGCATTAATCTAATCTACGGTTGTACTGACAGTAGTGGAGCAGAGTACACCGATTCCAGCAAAGATGGGAGGAAGTACCTGAGAATCAACTCAATTCAGTAAAAATCTATCCTATTTCTAAATCCATAAGAGTTTAAAATAAAGTGATGGGGCTTTGTTTCACAGAGATCTTCTATTTCAAACGACAAAGTGTTGAAACTGCAGTGCGTTACTCTGTTTACACATGCAAATCACTCTGACTCCCCTCTCTCCTGAGGGTCATTAGAGTCTTTGTTGGCCATGTGTAAATGAGAGAGATTTTGGTCACATGCATTAAAGTGCAACGTAGTGGGAAATTGACTGTGATCAACTTCAGTTCGAGTTTGGATCTCTTTTGGACATTAAATATTACCATGGTCTTCAAGACTTTAGTCTTTCTGAAGATGGCTGTAGCATATGCTCTAATTTTTTTAAAAATATATATAAAATCCAGCTCAGACCTGGAGTTTCATTACGCAAGACCAAATGATGTTGTGGAACAGAAAGTCTCAGTTTGCCAAACTGCTACCAACTCATCTATTAAGGCAACAAGTGGAGTGTTTAAAAAAATGGATGGTTGTGTAAACTTGTAGCTTTTGTAAAAGCCTGTCAAACACACATGATGAATCTGGAGTTAGTAGGAGATAAGCGCTGCACCTGTGTCAGCCTCTGGGCCAAGATGTCAGCCGCTGAACAGAGCAGGGAGCAAAACACAGCTTGTATCGCTGCTGCTATCAGGATAAGATCAATTCTCTTCTGCAAGCTGGTCAACAAAATGGCCCAAGAACAATTGCTGCCTCATATCTTTACATAAGCCAGAGCTTTTTAGGGGCAACTGTGCCAGATAGGTCAAACGTTATTGACCTGACTAAAATATGCAGCCTGGTTCTCCAGTTTCGGGGTTCAACAGCCTCCAGCTGTCCACCTTCAATACCTGATTCATTCTGTTCAAGGTCATGGAGACCTGGTGTCTGTATCCAGTGGTTCTGGGGTCAGTGGTGAGGAACACCCTAATCCACTAGTCCATCACAACAGCATCAATTTCACTCCAACGAAAGCCCAGATGCGAAGTTCGTCATGTCTCTAAGTCACCTTGTTGACTCATCTTACAAAGTCAAGAACCAGGATAAGAAACTGGGACCAGAATCCTTTGTCAGAGTGAAAACCAGCTCAAGGTGCAAGAAAGACAAGAAGATACAACACCAAATTTCTTGGCGTGGTTGTGAGAACTCCACATCCCGCTTTAATCTGCAGTCCCGTTGTGGAGGCAACAGATCCAAGAGAGAAACCAAGTTGTTCCTCTCCCCAGCAACACTCTCCAGCTCCTCCTGGGGGACCCCAAGGTGTTCCCATCCCAGAGAATACACAATCCCTCCAGCAAGGTCTGGATCTGCCTGGGACCTCTTCCCATTGGGACATGCCTGGAAAACCTCCAAAGGAAGGCTTGAAAGACCTGCTCCACCTCAATGGACTACTTTGGATAGAGAGGAGCAGCAGCTCTACTCGCTCCCCCTGGACGACAGAGGCTCCTCACGCTATCTGTGAAGCTGAGACCCCCACCCTACTAAGAAAGTGATGACCATTGGTAAGGTCTGGAACACAAACAAACCAATTAATCAAGGTCTTTGCCTTTTGACTCAACTCTGTTTTCATCACAACTGACCAAAGCAACATCCTCATTACTGAGGACGAGGCTCCGATTGGTTGATCCATCTCCCGCTCCATCCCAACATCACTCAGAAACAAGAATTGACAAGAAGTGAGAAGATAACATGGAAAAGACCCGACCAGACTGAAATCCAGACCGTCGTTTCTTCCAGGTATGAGGACACCAAAAGGTTAAACAGTCTCCTGACATTTGTCGACCGTTGTCTCTGCTACATCTTCAACATCGACCGGTGATCTCCATTGTCGACTTGTCAAGAACCAACAAAGACCCAATCAGCCTGAATGTGATGAATCAAACACCAGCTGATGAAGTTATCAGGCAGGGAAAGGACTGACCCACAGGAGAAGGGAAAAAACCAGGAGGTCAAAGCAGACATGGAGAAAAATGGCCAATTGAAGCATGGGAAAGTGAACCGATGTGGATCCAGCTTCAAACCAAAACTGCTGATGGGGTCTGGATAAGCTTCTTGAGGAGGGGAACAAGAAACACTACTACAGTAAATCCACAATTAATTAAACTTTCTATAAGCTGTTAATTACTTTCTGTTGTTTTTTTGTCCTTATGAGTTAAAAAAAGAATTACTAATGAATCATACCAGATGACTGGAAATAATTTCATTGTTACAATGCATTTGCAGTTGAACTGTACAAGACTCAAAAGAATCCTCACTGATAAGTTTTAATTCCACTTGTCAGAAACTCCTTAAAAGTACAAAAAGTTGTTGATGTGCAGATATTCCTCCCAGCCTCACTCTGTTGTCGACGGTAGGTGTCATTCATCAAAATTTCCACAAGTGCATGTAATGGGGCAATTATGTAAACAATGATTGGCAGCCTAAATCACATCATATTTGGTGGAGAACCTTTCAAAAGGGCGTGTATTTGCATAAGCGTCGTGGATTAACGCAACAGCCGAGCAGCTGCTCCCACCGGGTGGCCCGAACCACAACAACTTTCCATGATTTGCCGTAATCAGAGAAAACTTTCAGTCTGGCGCTTCAGTTTGAGAGTCTTGAGAAGTGGAAGGTGCTTGTTGATGGTAATATGAGGTAATGAATGTTACAACTAGAACAAGAAAAGAATTGCTAACTATAAGACAGTACTGTATTAGGGACAAGACTTGTAAAAATACAAAATGCAACTGATTTAATGTTGGCTCTCAATACCAAATACTGTTCTTCATTTTCTAATTTATGATTGCTAACATAGAGCATTTGATTTCGTATGTTTTACCCTGATGCATGCTCAATAATCCAGGTAGAAAAATCTAAAAAAGCGTCATCCAAAGGACTTCTTCAATCTGAGGAGCCTCTAAACAAAACTGATTCCCACAAACAGCACACGCCATAGTGGGAAAAAACAGTTTGCTGGTGCTAAGATGGCCTCCAGGGCCCGCCCTCTCCCCCATCAACTCCTCTGAGACAGACACAGATGTCAAACAGTCACATCTGGCGTGAGTTGTTTGTGGGAATCAGTTTTATTTGGTGGATCTTCAGCTTGAAGACGTCCTTTGGATGAAGGACGAGACGTCTCAGCAACAAAAAGTAATTTGTCCAGATGACCTGACTGAACATTGTTGGATTTTATACCTGGATTATTGAGCATGAACTTTGGTGTTTTTGAACCACTTTGGCATGACAGTCTCAGAGGAGTTGACCGGGGGGGCGAGTCCCGGAGCCATCTTAGCACTGGCAAACTGTTTTTTTCCCCCCCAACTATAGAGTGTGCTGTTTGTGGGAATCAGTTTTGTGGTGGCTCCTCAGATTGAAGAAGCCCTTTGGAATAAGGATTAAACATCTCACCAAAAAAAAAAAAAAAAAGAAACCATCCAGATGACCTCACTGAACATTGCTGTTTCCAAACAGTTTTCCTAACCTTTGTTATCGTCTTCAGTGACTTCCAAGTCCTGCTTCCTTGAGTCTTTCCAAGACCTTGTCCTCTGCGACTGTCCTGGTATCATCTTGTTTCTACAATCATGAAACATGGACCTGGATCAGAACATCTCCAACCTGATCCTCCCTCAAACGCCACTCACCTCCTCTGGACCATCTTCACCTCCTTGGAAACCTATGACCTTGTTCTCGCCCTTCTCTCTGGCTCCATCTACCACATAAACAATGGTAAGAAAGAGACCATCCTCTAAACAAACATTCATTATTCAAGCAACCTGCCGATCTACAATATACTCACCCTATACCCTTTTCTTCCCGTTTAGCCTGTAAATATGTTCACTTGTAAACAGAAGCACTTACCTTTTGTAAGTTGTTACCTCTTCTTCAATGTGCCAGCTTGGGGTCGATAACAACTAAACTCATGTTAAGATGTTTAATTGTTACTCTTTATTTTTTTTGAATAAAGGCAGCAAATAATAGCCAAATATATATTTTTCAATAAATACATAAAAGCCTGAAAGCAAAGTTTAGGGCCATGCAAAGAAATCAAATAAAAAAAATTACATTGCTACGCTAAGGAAAAAAAAAAGTCATAAAATTACGAGAACAAAGTCATAGTGTTACGAGAATAAAATCAAATAAAATCTTAATGTCTCAAGAATAAAGTCGTACAATACTTTTTTTTTTTTTTACCGCTCTCGTTGATTTTATTTTTCCCTCCACGAGCCGGCTCCACGACGCGACCTGTCAGTCAATCCCGTAGGCATGTCAGCAAATGACCAATTCAAAGCTAAACGCTCCTTACCTGCAGAGCTGCGCTGCAGCCCATCAGATCTGATGCTGATGTGCTAACAGATTAAGTATTTCCTTATTTGTAAAAACCAATACCAAAGTATAACTTAACAAGATACTCAACATTCTTCGTTTTACCAAAGTTAACATGCCGTAAACCGTGCTTTATCGTGTCAGAGTTTGGAAAATATTATGACTCATTTAGTTTCGGATTTGCTGGCACGCCTACTGGATTGATTGACAGGTCACGTATATGACTCATAAAAAAAAACCTGACAGCAGCAAAAAGACTCGTACGACTTTATTCTCATAATATTAAGTTATTTGACTTATTCTCATAATTTTATACCACTTACCACACCATACCACTTTATTTATAAAGCACTTTAAAGAGTGACAGTGCACACCAAAGTGCTGCACAGGGACAGACAGACCTATCACAGAGCAATAGATTACATACATTATGGCTTTTAATTTTTTCTTAGAGTGGACCTAAAGCTCCGTCGTAACCTTGCACCTTGCCTTGCATCCCAAGGTTTTGAACAGAAAATGTTCACGCTCAAAGCAAGTGTTGAGTGATGACTCTGAGGCAGGGCTGTTCAACTGGCGGACCAGGCGCTAAATCAGGCCCCGCTCAGTTTGGCGCACCAACTGGTTCATTTTCAAATAAAACTAGATTTTTAACCATAAAAGAAACGTACTTAATGACAATAGCTGCTGGATGTCCGGCCCCTGAGCTCTTGGCTTTCAGTAACTGTGGCCCCCTGAGCGATTTATCAACATTTAATATCTGTGAAACTGACTCATTTCTTTATTCGCTAAGGTTGATTATTCATCGACTTCAACATCTAATAAAGTTTTAGACAAAGATCTCATGCAACCTGTTAGTGTTTGCAGTATGTGCTGGGGACGACTCTCAGCTACCACCATGCCATTTTAAGCTCTGCATCTGTGGATTTAACCGCTTCAAAACCAGTTTTGTGTTTGATAAGATTGATTAAATGCAGCGACCATCTCGACTCCAAAACTAAATTAGTTGCAGATGAGCACTGAAATAGTCCTTTCTGTTTAAGTAAAATTGATCTAATGGTTCATGAGATATTTTGCTAAGCAAAAAGACAGATTCACCTTCTTTACATGTAAAAAGTTACATGTTTCACAGAAATAATAAACTTAATGCTGCACTGTGTATTGTGGATAGCTTCACAATCGCTTCTTTTTAATTTTACCATTCAGAAATCGGTGTTTGAAGCACTTGAAATTCCCAATAAAAGCAATTCTGCATATTTCCCCCTCCATAACTCACCAGGTAATTCCTGGACACCCATGAGAGCAGCATTAGAAGCAGCAAAAACGAAGCAAGAATCCTGAAACTCCTCGTATTTTTCTCCTCTTTGTGCGTGCTCGGTGCAGCTCACATCCCACCACCTGAAAACCTCTTCAGTTGAAAGCTGAACCCTCCAGCTTACAAGAGAATTAGACCTGTAAAATGTCTGACACATTTCTCTTTGACAGTTCCTTCTCTCTTTTAGCATTTCTAATTTGAACCAACTCGAGCAGGTGTCACTCTGCACCATTCCAGATCCTCTGGCCCGGCTTTTCATTACAGGGATCAGGATTGCACTGGGGTTGGTGATAAATTGGTTATGTCTAAAGTCAAATTATATCCATGCCTTTGCTGTGCAATTCACTTATCAAAAGGAGAAAGGGGGAAAAGTGCTAAAAAATAATAAAAAAAAAGAACATTTAAAGTTTACAGAAATGGATTTACAAAGAAGTGCCTGTCCATTTCTGATTTGCCGTCCATGGAACAAAAGGTTGTTTTAACTCATGTCTTAACATGAGTTCATCAGCTCAATTTGATAGAACATGCACTTTTTTGTAGTTCCAATGATAAAGTACATTTTTCCCTCCATCGATGATTCGATTTTAATGACGACTTGTTTAGCTTTCTTCATATGCAAGTAGTTCCAGGTTTACTGATTCGCCCAGCTGAGAAACCTATAGATGAGATCATGTAGAACATAAGAAATCACCTCGGCTGTGTTTAAATAGCGTGCATGAAGGAGCACTTGATTCAAATCCAATAGAATCCATTCAGACTTTGGCTTGCAGGACACAGAAGGAAAAAAAAAAACGGTGCTGCAGTTAAAAAAAGCAGAGAATTGGCGAGTTCCTCTGGAACATAATAAAAATGCTGTATCTGTTGCATCTGATACCTCCACAATAGTTCTGAGCATGTACAAAAGTTTCATAGCAAAGACAGTGGATTTTATAATGATGGCTGCACACTGGGGTAGTGGGTGGACTGTGCATGGCATGGCCTGGTTGTTCAAACTTCTACTGGCACTACTGGGCTTGTGTCTAGACGACATGGTCATGAAAACGGCCCTACACTTACATGATTCTCCAGTGACATAGTATCATAGTCTCGTGCTAGCATCCTGTGATCTTCTAGTGTGGTGGTTCTGAAATGGAAGCACTGCAAACCAACAAAATTGAAGTTGCGGAGACTCATGACCCTGACTATTGGTGGGAAAAGTTTGCAAACAGTCACTCATCAATCCCAACAGAGAGCAGCATCCTATTGCTGGAGATAAATTCAGTTCAGTTCATTTATAAAGCACCAAGTCACAACAGAAGTCATCTCATGGCACTGAACAGAAGCATTCATATACATAAAAAGTTAATTAATAATGTTATTTATGGAAGGAGCCAGCAGATGGCTTCGAGTCTTCACTTTGTCGCAGCCTCCCCGTCCTGAGCAAGCACAATGGCAACAGTGGAAAGGAAAAACTCCCTTTTAAAAGGAAGAAACCTCCAGCAGAACTGGGCTCAGGACAAGCGGCCATCTGCTTTGACCGGCTGCGTTTGAGAGGAACAGAAAGGAGGAGCGGACACGCGACAGGTCTAGAACGGAGGCGAGCAGGGTTTTCTCTAGGAGGAAAGACAAACATCACATGTTAGATGGCTGTGCAGGGTCCATGTGTGCTGAAAGAACACCAGGCAGTGGTAACAGTCCACATGTCCATAGAAGGTGGGCAGAGGAGGAGATGAGACCAATGAGGTGGACAGATGAATCATAAAGGACACCAGCAGCAAGCAGTGGTCATAGAAGACTGCAGCAAATGCCATGCAGGGACAGAGGAGGACACATGAAGGACATAATACAAGAAGTGCTACGTGTTGTCATCATTATATGTTCCCATACAACGGTGAAACTGGTTCTCTGCATTAAACCCATAACTGGGATACACCCAGGTGGCGAAGTGGGCAGCCAGGGAGCAATTAGGGATTAGGTGTCTTGCTCAGAGACAAGACCTCAGTGGCAATGGACCTTCATTTTGAGTTCCGAGTTGCATTGAATGTTGGCAGCCAGATCTACAGATTTGTTAATGCAGGGGGATGTTTGAAGTGATTTCCTACGTAACTTCCTGTATTGACTGACTTGGTAAAGAAACTGAACTGGTCTCTGTTTCTGTTGGATTGGGTTTGCGGCCCGAGCTTGTGGGATGCTGAGAAAACAGAACTATGGACTTCTATCCTTTAAAAAAAGTTTTATACAACTAATGGACATAATTCTGGGACTTTACACCTTTTCAACATTCACGAGACCGGCAGCAGTTTTCTCAGTACGCGAAACGTCCTTTGTTGGGGTACTACACCGTTTTAATTCAACACCTTCATTCAATTGTTTGCAGCTATCAGTCGAGAGCTGACACCCAACAAAACTTCACAACTCACGACCTGCTTGCACTCAGCCCTCAATAAACAGGGAACTCCCCCTTAAAGTAAATGGGATTGACGCAAAGGGGGTTGTGGAGGACAAGGACGGAGCTCAGGTGCTGAAAGGATCCTGGACTTCCAGCGGCGGTAAGCTTTGTGCTCCGCTAACCTGACGCTCCACCGTCAAACCGTCATCTATTGTCAGGGCCATGGTTTCTTATTGACAGGAGCATTGATTTCCTGATTAATGGACCTCTCCACCATCAGCATTTACTGCTGCAGACATCATTTTAATGTGTGCATGATCAATACCTCCATCAACACTGAGAATATCCTGCCGTCAAGCTACAGGGGATGAGCCTGCATGCGTTTCCATACATCTAACTGTAGATAGATCCAGCAGGGTTTATATTCCAATGAGTGCTTTGGTTGACATAAAAGACTTGTTACGACTTTCTTGTTACCTCTGAGGAGTAGATAATGCACGTTGTTGCTCCTCAGTAGGATAGTTTCACCCTGACGGAGCATTTTCAGGCTTAGAGATTGGGTCAAAAGTAAAGCTATTTGTTCCAGCTGTGACTTTTCTATTATCCATGCTTTTTTGTGTATTTGTGGTAATAATAGACACTTTGGATTCAACTAAAGATGCTCCAGTAGGACTCGAAAAGAAAATACAAGCTTCTCTTGATGTAGATAGAGAATTGGCATCTAAGTTGTAGCTGTTTTGTATTATTTTGTACGATGAGCTTAGTTTTGCTTTTTTTCCAAGTTCTGGTTCTTGTTGTCCACGTATTCCCTTGTTGATCCTCTCCACTCACCTGTTCGCACTCAGTAATCACTCAGTATACCTGCACAACATCCTGTTTCCCTTAATCAGATCTTTCTGCTTCGTAATTGCACCACAGTTTAGGTTTTACTATTAATTGTTTTGTTGTCTGTGTTCCAGGTATTGTTGCTACAGAAATGGGAACATTATAACATAAATTAATCTTTCATAGCATTAGTTTGTTACCAGTACACATTCTTTGTATCCCCAGCCACTAAGAGTAAAGCAGCTATAAGAAACCTCTAGACTTTACTGAAACTGTCCAAGAGAAGTCACTGAATGTACAACTGGTATCAGTCAAGTTAAATAATTTTTATTATCCCCAAGGGGCAATTTGTTTCATGGTCAGAAGGCACAAAAATAAACATCCATACTACACACGGCATTGAGATATTAAAAATAACAATACAGAAATCATCATTGCTCATTGAGAAGCCTGATTGCTACAGGGATGAATTAAGTTGTCAGGCTGTTCATCCTACTTTGTAAATCTGGGGATCAGATACCTGTGTCCAGCTGGAAGCAACCTGAACTCACCAAGGAATGGATGATCAGGATCTGCCAGAATCAGCCTGGCCTTGTTCACTGACCTCATCTTGTGTGGATCAATCAAATTCAATATGGCTGCCACAACTGGTCACCATCAGCCAACACAGAAAAGGACTAACTTTATAATTTAATTGATATTGAGCTCAAATTTGGCTTCCATATTCTGAATGTTCCACATTGTGCATAAAAATTTAACTGTTAAAATTAATCTGTTTGCAAACGTGTTAGCAAAATATCTTGCGGATTAGATTTCACTTATTTTTATGATACAACATACAATTACATGGATGGATTCACATTTACAGACTAAGATGAAGATGATCGCCAGGGTTAATCAAATATAAAAAAAACAGAAAAATAACTCGTTTTACAAAGTTTGGTGTGGTAGTAGCTGAGACTGATCCTCAATTTGTTGTCCAAGCAGTAAGAGACTGAGATTGTGCATAATGTACAGGAGTGATAATTGACTATGAATTCTGTTAGAAGGCCAAATTAAACAATGTTAGAGCTAAGATGTCGGAAACAATAACAATACAACACAAAAACAAATGTATATATTTCCTACTACCATACGTAGTTCCAGGCATGACTTTATGTGTGGCGGTATGGGTAAATACAAAAATGTTTTTGATTAAAAATCTGGCATGATAATGTTTTATTTGCACAATAAAATTTTACTTCTATACAATGTATAATTTTTTATTTCCCTCTGGGATCAGGAACGTATTTACTTAATGGGTTTTTAGAAAAATTTAAATTATATCTAATAAAAAAAAAAAAAAAACAGTTGTCAAGATGTGGATTTTTTTTTTTTTTTAATACATGAGAGAGAATCAATTCCACCAGTATGGATCTCTATTTTTAGCTCACACATCCTGAACGGGGTTAAAAGGAGACTGAAACTAATCAAAACTGTGTGTGGGGAAAAAAAAACTACACAAAATATACTTTGAATTGTAAATGTAAAATGTATTACCTTAAAACACGCATGCTACTCTGCTTTCAGAACGCCGCTAAAGCATAAATAATGACAAAAACTATCTTTACATATTCATTTTTGTTTTCCTTTGTTGGTTACTTTGCCATTACTTCTCCGACGGGGCCTTAAAAGGAGCATATTTTACAGAGATCTATATTTTCTGCTTTCAGATACTAATCATAGTTCCATGCATCAGAGGCAACATGCTAGCTTGCAATAACGAAGCTGAAGCCCGGAGCCGAGCTGCTGGGTTGACAAATGAAAGCGTAAAGAGTTTGAATGTGCAGATGAATGGCCCTAATGATTGCCCAGGATTGTAATAAAACACTCTGTCAACTCTCATGTTAGCATTTCATTGGTTTGCCAGACGGGTTGCTCCTTGGGCTCGTCTCAGCCCTCACATTTGATTTTCAACATGTGGTTGCTGCTTTCATTTGTTGCTGCTGAAATATTCTGACCAAGCAGAGCTGCCACATGTGGCTTGATTTTTATTTTTCCCTTTCCATAAAATAAAAAGAAGAAGTTTGACATTCAATTTTCGGTTAATTATAGTTTTCATGCGTTTCGGTGGAAACATTTAATGATCTGAGCCATGAGTCGGTGCCAAGTCAAGCACAGAGATCAGAAAGTGTCGAAATAAAAAAATATATATATAAAACTCTGAGTTGTAAAATTCAGATGAGCTAAACTAGAGACAACCATGCTACTCCATGAAGCACAAGTGTCATCATTTATATATGAAGGGCAGTGGTGGGATGTAACTAAGTACAAATACTTTATTACTCTACTTAAGTACATTTTTCATGTATCTTTACTTAAGTAGAATTAAATGTGGGTACTTTTACTTTTACTCCACTAGATTTTAAATGAAGTATCTGTACTTTCTACTACACTACATTTCTATAATGTGTTGAGTTACAAGTTACATTCACCTAGCAGCTTTTTGATTTGTCGTTAGTTTGAAAGTAACTGATGTCGAGAGAGTTGGTTCATTGAATCACTGCAAAGTGGACAGGTGACATTAGACCTGCCTTCAAGAAGAGCTGGACCAATGATGTATATTTTACTATAAATGTCATAGAGCAGGGAGCACCCACAGCACCACTAACACACCCAAAATGGATTCCACCGCAGAGAGTCAGTCAGAAGATACACCCATGGCCTTATTGAAAGATTGTTAAAATATTATTGAAAGACTATTGAAATATTATTGAAAGATTATTGAAATATTATTGAAAGACTGTTCAGAAGAGCAGGACAGATCCTCTCTCCCAAAAGAACCAGACTGGACTCAAAAAACTTTGAAAATCAACTTCTTCTGAACTTGAACAAGAAATTCTTGCTGCAAAATTAAAATGTGTCACTTCATGGGAAGTTAGGAGACGAGAGATGTCTCCAAATGTCTCGACACTCAGGTCCAAGTTTTGAAAATGGTGTCAGGAAGTTAAGATATTGTTCACTATTGACCCATTAAAAAGGTTGACTAGACAGTATTTTAACTAGTTGCAGTTGAAATGATCAGTACCTGTTCCTTTGTTAGGTCTAATGCTCTTTTTTTCAAACAGACAACTTTTGCTTAAAAGTTTTTACTGCAGTTAAAATGACACAATGGTTTTGTTTTGTGTTAAATAAAAACTTTCACAGGTAAAATCATTCTTATTTTGCTTAATGACATTTAACTCTGCATGTTATCCCTGAAATTCTGACACACAGAATCACAAGTCCAAGTGTGAACTGTGTCACAAACACATTAAAAACATGTATCATCTGCAGCATTGTTCATTAAAATGACATAAAACTATTAATGTATTACAGAAAATATACGTACGGTAGGTACACTTGATATTTTACTTTAATACTTTAAGTATTTTTAAAAGCAAGTACTTATTTACTTTTACTTAAGTAAAAACATTAATATGGTACTTCTACTTTTAGTAGAGTACATTTTTGTCTGTTTATTTGTGCTTTTGCTCAAGTACAGTGTTTGAGTACTTTCTCCACTGCCTTTATGATCGACCGGTAAATCGCAATCAACGTATTGGGCACCACTGTTCTATAGCTACCACATTTTTGTAGCTGCTTTAAAAAAAAAAAAAAAAAACTCCAACAGGCTGTCAAAGAAGAGTCTGGTAAAAGAAACAACGTGCACACTGCCCAAACCAGCTGTGTACATCGCTGTGCTAACATGAAAAGAAGCAGTTATATTCAAGTCATCTGTGCTTCATTAGGCCAGCTACACCCCATAATCAAGTCCAAAGCAAAGAAATTAAGAGGCAATTAGAGCAAAGAGTTGAAGCTAAGGGATCACGATTCAAGTCCCTGAAGGACGTGTCTCTGTAAACAACCAGCTGTAAGCGAGTGAAAAACAGCTTTGGATTTACTGCGGTTCTTGTCGGGCATGCTACTTTTAAGATTTACTTCAGATTCTCTCCATGTTGTCTCATAACTAAAAATAGTTTTAGATAAAAGCGAGGCATCTTTTTATGTTTTGGGAACGTAAACTTCAAATTAACCCAAAAAAAAAAAAACGAGTCAAAGCAGCAAAGTCCAAATGTGTTGCAGCTGTCTGTCCTCACATGATTTAATTTGATCTGGTTTCATGCCTGTTCCTATTACAGGCCTGATAAAACAGCAACGCTCTCGAACATCTGCTCGCTCTGGAAGCCTGTTGATTATTCATTCAGCTGGAGGTCAGATGGCACTCGGCTCACACAGCTTCACAACCGAGCTAATAAATCAATTTCTGGAGCAATTATGAGTAATTGTGTGTGCTTTAAACGTAACAGTCGGCTTTATGAGGTGCAGTTTTGCGTGAATTATGCGAGCGAGTTGAGTCATTGCTCTAACTGGGCTTGTTTTCATGAATGGTGACCCGGCTGTGACCTCAACACATACTGTACGCCTCTTCCTGCTTCGCTTTAGATTGTGGAGATGGATAGATGCGGTGTAAATCTAAAACTTGACACTTTAGCCGAACAGGAAATACTTCACCAAGTCCTCTGTTTAGCCTGATAAAGAATATTGTACCACCAGTATGATAGACCAAGATACAAGGCAAATAATTTATTTTTTCAGGAAAGTTTGACAAACTCAATTATTCTGTCAGTCCAAACAGTCTAAAAAATTGTATCTCCTCACACTGCAGTTAAACCTGCTTGATGTGTTTTAAGCAGGTAGTTAAACTAATAAAAGTCAGGTGCATTTATCAATAAAAAACACTTTCTTGTTCGGGAAGTCATTGAACTTCAAGGAAAAATGAGCCAACCTAAAGAAAAATTACATATTAGTTATTTAAACTCATTTAAACTGGTTAATAATAGTTTTACTGTTTTAAATGTTCGGCTAAAATGGTAACCTGTTTCTGTAAAAGTGGTTATATCTTCCTACAAAGCACCTCTGGAACAAAGCAAAAAGAATAAAAGTGATGTAATAGTCTTTTGTCTGTGGTTTATACCCAGCTGTTCTGATGACCAAAACAGCTGGACACACTGTCCCCATGAGCTCATCAAGGTTCAGTCAAACATTCGTGCACGGATCAAGCATCAAAGGGCTGCCAAAAAGACGAAGTACCTGGCAGAGGTCCTGAACTGTGGGCTGGTTTTTAGAGCGCAGAGAGAGAGAGCAGCGTAAGGTCAATAACCAGCTTCAAACAGTGGAAAAAATGTGCCTGCTGAGCTACAGGTGGGGCTTATGACAATGGAGATTTCAGATTTGCAGAAGATAATCGTGCAGCCCCATTTTACAGACTGTTTGGTGATACTGGTTTTGCTTTTCAGCAGTAATGTGGTTAAAACAAACTCCACTTACTGATTTTTGTTTAGGTTTTCCTGATTAGCAGGCATAAACCTTGCCTATGTAATGCATATACTTTTGCTCGTTTCATACCATCCAGCGTTTACCGTAATTTTCACTGTATAAGTCACGTTATTTATTTATTTTATTTTTATTTTTTTGCATATACCTGCGACTTATATAGCAAACAGCCTTATTTACTTTTTTTTTTTTTTTTTTACCATATTTATAACCCAATGTTTGGCTGCAATCTGACGATTTCATTCATTCTGACATGGAAAATATTGAACACTACCTTTTTAAGCCACTAGAGGGCCCTCGACCAATATGGCAAGCCAAGTGTCTCATTAATAGGGAAAAGTGGCTATTAATGAGACAC
>JARVGS010000761.1:24396909-24413766 GCA_031762315.1 Hypsolebias antenori | reverse complement strand
TGAGAGCTGCATGAACCACGTGACCACCTATCGGCGAGTTCAAAGAGTGTCAGAACTCTCTCTTTCTACGGCTCTGGTTTCATGTAAACGTCACACTTTGTGCAGCTGTCTGTGCAGAGATCAGGCTCTGCAGCAGCTGCTCCCACACGTCACGTCACCAACGCAGCAACACATTTTACCTGGTCCTGCCCGAACACATCTCCCTTTGCGATGCTGTACAGCAGGGAGTAGGCGATCTGGCCAGCAGCCCCGGTCACCACAACGCGGATTGGTTCAGCCTGGAGGGAACGAAACAGGAGAGCTTCATTAAGGTCAACAAACAAACGTCAAGAAATGAAGGACATGTCAGGACAGCATCCAGCCAGCTCTGCAGGTTGTGAGCCGCTGAGCGACAAAGAGAACATAATTTAAAATGATCTGCTGACTGTGAGGCACCTGGTTCAAAGGATCATCTCCTGTGGCAGTGGAGCAGCATGAGAATGATCTTGCAGTGACATCTAATATCTAATAACCTATCTATTATCAATAGTAAAGATCAAACTGTTAGTAACTCGGCTGTTTTCAAGCAGCCTTCAAAGACAAATGATCAC
The DNA here is from genome assembly GCA_031762315.1 of Hypsolebias antenori. NCBI lineage: Eukaryota > Metazoa > Chordata > Actinopteri > Cyprinodontiformes > Rivulidae > Hypsolebias > Hypsolebias antenori. The sequence goes on along the minus strand of JARVGS010000761.1, from coordinate 24,413,176 downwards.
AAAAAGACCAACAAGCAGATTACAGGTTTTAAGCATGACGTGACGTCATTTCGACGCCACGCCCCCTTGTTAAAATGGATGCGCCGCCGACGAGCTGGTTAAAACTTGTCTGTTCTCCTGTTCGTTCGTACATGTTTCATACAAACTGCTGCAGACCCTTACGTCCGAGCTGAAACTACAACAATCTACGTACAACTCTAAAAGTGTGTCTGCTGTTAGTTTCAGCATATATGACACGACACTAATCATTTTATCTTTTAACCAAAATGAAATGATGCAGCCGCCTTCAGTTCAATTCAAGTGTCTTGTCGTATTTAAAGGAAAGACCGCTGATAAAAATATGTAGAATATATATTTATTTATATCTTATCGCTATCAAATCGTTAGCATTCTTACCATTTTAGCTAAAAGGTGAAGATGTGTCTGCCGCTGCTGTTTCTCCCTGCTCGGAGTCCAACTGCACGGAGAGGGTCACCTCTATGAGCCTATTGTAAAGTCAGAAGACCACGAGCACGACGGGATTTGTAGTCACTTTACGGCGCTTACCTTTTATCAACCTACACAAACTGACGCAGGAAGAAAACACATTGTCCCACAATGCATCACTCTCTTCAAACCGCGCCCACTCGGCCATTCTGAAAAAAGCAGTTTTGTTTCTAAAAATCTACAACACTGACACCTTGTGTACAAAAGAGGAATTACAGGATATCTGTCTCCATCCATTATTTTTTACCCGCTTCTTTCTTTTCGGGTCATCAGAAGTTTTTTTTTTTTTTTTACGTAACTGCGAAGAAATAACAATTGCACATATTTATGATTCAAAAACGTGCACATGCAATGTTTTAATAAGCAATTTATTAAATTAGAAAAAGTCCCTTAGAGCCTATTTATTTTACCTTTACAGTAGCATATTCATTTTTTTTCATTTCATTTACTCTTTATTTATCCAGGTAGTCTCATTGAGTCACGAGAACTCATTTTCAAGAGAGACCTGTTTAGGGAGCAGATGGTGGGGTTTAAGGGCCTTGCTCAGGGGCCCAGAGTGGAGCAAATGAGTGTGGAGGCAGGTGTGGGTGTTTCACCTTTTCCACCCACATTTTAATTTTGTTTTTACCGGGAGTTGAACTTGCGACTTTCCGATCACAGGCCCATCTTCTCTAACCTCTGGAACACCACTCCCCTTTGATTTGGCAGTCCATCGATTTATGGCACAGCACCGGTCCACATTTCCGGGTTTGGCCCACATTTCCGGGTTGTCAGCGGTGACACGTAACAAACGCGACACATCAGCGGTGACACATAATAGATGCAACGTATATGGCCAAGTGACATATTTATGGATTTTTCCACTTTTTAAAACATATTTAGACTGATATGACTTATAGGGCAGTGTTTGCAACAGGTAGAGCAGAAAAATACGGTACTTCATCACCACAGCAGCAATATTCTGGCACATTGGTGTGTCTAGGTGAAAATAGCGTAAAATGGTCAGCAAATAAAATGCATTACCCTTAAAAATTGTTTTCTGTACGTTTGTTGTCCTAAGCCTTTACATATTTTTCTGTTATTTGTGCTTTGCTAACATCAAAGCTTGCTGCCTTTTGTTCTATCACGTCTGGACCCCTGGGTTCTGCAGTTCTCAAAAGAGGTGTGCAGCACACATGCCTGTCCTTCTCACATAAAACAAAGGCACTTTCTACTATATCTTCACAGATTCTAATTAGAAAACTGGGTTAAGTATTATTAGAAAGTTCGCCCCCTACAGACCCGCTTATTAAAATAATCTACAAATTAGTTAATTAAAAAAAAGTGCTTCTTATTGACATGTTGTCTTTGAGCTGGATCTGGACTTGAGGCATATATTTGTGGTCATCCAGTTTGCTGTTGTGCCCGCAGAAACACTTTGCTCACCACATGTACTCCACAGCTCTGACTGTAGTACCTTGCAATGTTACTTGAAAAGTGTAATTTGATAGGCTGATTTGGTGGCCTCTGTACACTTTGGAGCATTAAAGCTGTAGGTCCCAAAGTTGTTTTAGCTCTTGCACAGTTGGTCCTGGTCACAAAATATTATTTGGTTCTTTTCACTATGTAGCACTGTCACCAAGATGCACCACTAATAAAGACATAGGTGGTTTTGTCCCCTGAAACTGTGCTGTTGCCACTGTGGGGTCAGTAGCTGCAACAGCAGTTGTAGAATAATGCAGCTTTTATCACAAAAAAAAAAAAAAAAAAAAAAAAAAAAAAAATTGGTTAGAGAAATGTGCAAGTGGGGTTTTCTCAGCTAGGCCCGATATTAACTGGGGTCTATCAGGAGATCTTTGCCTGTTGCCTCTAATGCTGTCCTGTGGCTCTAATGAGATGGTAAAAGAGAAAATAATGGAGAATTGTTTGTGACTGGGGAAAATGACAAAACCGAAAAATCAATGGACTGTAATATAACGCAGGACCATGAAAATAGAGAAAAATATGAGGGGGGAAATAACAGGAGATGAAGCAGTGTGTAAGAATTTCACAAAATATACAATGTATACTGTATATCAACCACCCATAGAGAAATAAAAGTCAGCAAACTAGTCTATTTCTGCTTGAACTCTGCTTCAGAGTTACTTTAGTTCTAAAGAAACAACACAATCCATATTTTGGAGTATGAAAGGGAATGGATCATACAAAATACTATTACTAGTTACAACAGAGGAAGTTTGTCACTAATAAGAAAAGGGGGGGAGTGAATTATCATAACTTTATTATAAAAGGTTAATAGGATTGACTGACTTGGCAGTTAGTGGTCAATAGGTCACAAATGTTCTCCATACTGATCTGGCTGTATGGCTGCAAGTATTTTAGACATTAGATGGAGACAGAAAGGCTTTAAGTACGGCTAGGGAAGAAATGAGCAAAAGTACCATTTGAGAGAAACGAGAAACAAAAGTTGAGCTATAAGCCCCCTGCTTGGTCACACTGCTCTAGGGCAGCTCAGCAGAGGAGGCAATGATAGCAGGGAGACCTGTCAATCACCCTTCAAAGCTAAAGGGGAGACTGAAGACAGAGGAGAGAGCTGAGGGAGAAACGAGCTAGGAAACCTCCAGACATTGGTCCCTTTCACAGTCAACACCATCTTTCACAATAACATTCTTCTTTTTTTTCTCTCCTTGCTTCTTTTTCCCTTTATCTCTCAGCAGGGAGGTAAGATTTTGATTAGTAGACCGCCTGGACATGCAGGCTAAATTGTACCTCACCTTTAATGCCACAGCGGTCAGCCACCGAACCAGGGGTGTATCTGCAGCTCTGTGTGTAGCTTGGTCAGTGTGACGTGGCAGATTTTTTTTCCATCCTTAAATGATGGATAAAGACAAATGCAAATGCCAAACAATCCTTTATTGTTGTTATTATTACTTTGTGGAGTTGTGTTTAAAGTGCTCTATAAATAAAGCTGGTATGGTCTGGCATGGTATGGTATGGCATGGTATGGTATGGTATGGTATGGTATGGTATGGTATGGTATGGTATGGTATGGTATGGTACGGTACGTCAATGGGAGTTTGGAGGGTGCACTCTGTTCATGAAGGATTTAAGGAAAAAAAAGTCCTATAGAAGCGAGACAACCATTGAGTGAGAGGACAAGAGCACCTACGTTTTGACATTTAAACTGTGAGACTCCTTTGAAAAGGAGACGTGGGAATAAGAAGAGACTGTCAGCAAAAGGTTTGGAAAGCTTCTTTTAAAACTTGTACAATCTGTAGCAAAGACATAAAACTAATATTATCATTGTGCAAACATTGTTGATGTCAAAACGGCAGTTCAGTCACGTAAAGTCCAACTTCTGTGACCCCTTCAAACTTTGACGGATGTTTCTCTGACATTTGGATGTGCAGACAGAGGTAGGTTTTCTTAAACATTATGCCAAAACCCCCAATATTCTATATAGAGATATTTTACGGGGTAATGCTTTGCTAACAACTGATTTAGACCAACAGATTTTGTCAGTGCTAAAGGATGTATTGTCATTCTGGGCAATAAGTCAGAGGGTTTTATTATGTATCTAGTATTTGTTTTTCTATAGAGGTAGGTCCTTCCAAAGCTGCAGGACAAGTTTGTTTTGTGTCTAACAGTAGAAATATGTCTAACAATAAGGGGATTTGAATGATCATGCATTATTGGTACCATTAAGTCTTTGCCAAATTTCCAAAACAGTGAAATCTCTTATAGTCTAATCTTCATTTAGTGGAAACAAACAAACACTAACTCAGGTTATAATGATCTGAAAGGTTTCAAAGTTCATGGTATTTAGATATTTTCCGTCCCAGATGAATCTTAACGAAGCATCTCCAATATTTCCCTGCACCAGCAGCTGTTTGATCACCGCTGCTCTCCTCTCTCCGGTGTTTTAAAAACGACAGCTGAGACGTGACTCGGTGCCACGTTTGTTTTTCCCTTTTTTCCTCGTCCAGACGACGCATTATTAGCTTGTCATTAAAATGTGTTCGGCCGAGCTCTGTGCACCTATTGAAAGGAGGAGCAGAGATTGTTGGCGCAGGCTTTTGTTCAGCTGTAACCTAATGAAGACGTCCAGAGGCAGAGAGCTGCTCTGCTGCGCCGTGTCACAGCTAAGGGTTGAAATATCACCTCTGCAGGAGGAAACCGAATCAAACCGCACACACTGCAAACCTAAATACAAAGGAGTGTGGAGTGTATTGGTCCATCTATCAACAGCATCCCTCTCTTCTCAGCTGCACAGGCAGGAAAACCATCACTCACATGTTTAAACAATAGTCTCTCCATCTTTGTCACCCGGCGCCGGCAAAATAACTTTACTTCAAAATGTCTGGAGAGAAATCAGCAGAGACTGTCGGATCTTTGGGGTCAATTTTTGGGGGGAAAGGAAAAAAAAAAGGTGGACAGGCTGTCTTGGAGATTCTGCTTCAAGAAAGCGAGTCCCTTGGTCCCCCTGCTGTGTGAAGTTAAAGTCTGAGGAAGCGAGGTAGCTGCAGCAGCTTGCACAAAGAGACGGCGTCAACATATTGATGCTGCTGCGACCCGCTGGAAAGCATTGATTTGGAGATGGTGTGAAGACTGCTACGTGAAAAAAGCCTCCAATAAAAAAAGTGTTTCGGAGTCACCGAGGTTATCTCATTGCTTTCTGTCTGAGGAAGAGAAATATAATGTGCAGCGGCTCACATTCAAAGCCGCACGGAGAGAATACCTCGCTAAAGTCTTTTAGGCGGGAACAGCCGTCCCTGTTTCCAGGAACAGATCTGGTAATGGTTTTCATCTCTGTGAGGAAAATAAACGTCTGCATTCAGCCTCGGCAGCGTGGAGAAAGAAAAGATAAAACCTTTAATAGCAGGGACTCTTCACAATGTCCTGCTGAAATGTAACATACTTGCTTCTTATATTCCCAAACCGCTGCTTGGTTTGCAGAGCTGTCATTTCTAACTCGAACCCGGAGCCCAGCCCTACCCGATCTGGATTCGGACTGGACTGGCCATAATAATGTGCTTAATGGGCAGGCTGGGTCGGTGTCAGGATGTTAATTGCGCCAGGGATGGGTGTGGCCGACGAGCCAGTTACAAACATGGTTTGCCATTCTATCACCTGCTGTATGCGGCCATTTGACCGTGCGCTGACCGGCAGGTTGAAAGAGGTAAAAAGTTCAGTTAAGTGGATGGAGCTTATGGAGCTTACTTATATAGCACTTTCCAGACCCCTGTGAGGGGCCCCAAAGCGCTTCACAGTACCAGCCATACACACATTCATACACACATTCATACACCGGTAGCGGTAGGCTGCCATGCAAGGTGCCAACCAGTCCTACCTGGAGCAACTCGGGGTTAAGTTCTTGCCCAGGGACACAACGAGGTATGCAGTGATCGGGGATCGAACCCGGGACCTTCCGGTCCTGAGCCAGCTGCCCTGCCTCTACACCATCTCAGCCCCTAAGCTTCAGATGGGCTACTGCCAGTGATCCATCAGCCCAAATGTACGTTCATTCAACCGCTGCGCTCAGTGGACGTGTGTGGCCGATGACCCAAACAGGTGAGATCACAAAATATCTGACATGTCAGAGCAGGGTCCAATGCAGGCAGAAGCAGGGGAAGCATTTAATGCACTTTGAGGGCTCCTCAGCTCCAATCTTCTGCCCCCTTTACTCAGCCGCATGCCTCCAACAACCATTATTAATAGTTGGTGGTATGCGCAGTCAAAGCTTAATGAAAAATGTTGAGGGTTGTTTTGGGTCTGGACATGTAATTACTGTTAATTTGTCGGATCGGGTGGGGTTCGGAGCTGATGGCTGCGGGCTCGGGCCGGGTCGTTTCGGCTTTTTTTTAGACCCGAGTGCAACTCTAATTTGCAGGCATGCAAATCCCACGCCAGCCGAAAATCTGAAGAACACAATGAAACTGGTGAGTGATAAATGAATTTCATTTGCTGGCAAATTGTTTATCTTTTACGTAATTGTTAAGGTTAATATAAGCTAAAACTAACAGAACGGTAGCTAACAGATAAATTTATCGTAGCTCAAAGCTGAAATGAGCAAGATGCTAGCTTGAATATACAAAACTGTAAAAGCCAAAGCTAGTAGCTAAAAGCTAGATTTGCTGAAGCTGTTTATGTCGTGCTGCTGTTGTTCAACGTATTGTTTTCACTCTACTAGTGCTTCTTAATTCATATCTTAGATCTTATTACGTTTTTCTTTACAATTTATATTTTTGTTGGATGTAACGGGACCCTGTGTGCACAATTTTGTTCCACCACATGTGGCGCAAATGACAAATGAAACTCTGACTTTGACTATTTATGCATCCATCATTTGTCTTTATCAGCTTTTCATTTCCAGGTTGAAGTAAGCTGGTGCCTACCTCCAGCAGTAGGTGTGTGAAGAGCGGGGACACCCTGGACACGTCCTTAGTCCATCACAGGGACACACGGAGACAAGCAACCGATCACATCGAGCAACAGTTTAGTTACCAGTCAGCCTAACATGCATGTTTTCGGTCTGAGAGAAGAAACAGAGGCACTCTGACAAAATGTGCATGTGCATTGGGAGCAATTCCACACAGAATGGCAAGGGAGGCAACCTTCTCACTGTGAGCCACTAAACGCTACACCACCGTGCTGCCCCAGCAAAAAGCCTAAATTAACAGTAGCTAAAAACTAAACTAAGCAAAACCTCAGCTAGACAGTGACGTTGCATACCTCCACAGTCTGCAGTAAAATACTCTATAAGCCTAATTCAGCTGATTTTGGAGCTGAAACCACAAGAAGCTGTGCACACGGTGGATTTATAACCGATGTGTGGACTAATCTGCCAAAAAATAAAAATAAAATAAAAAAGAACTTGAGTTTGAAGGCAGCCTAACATGCCTGTATTATTCTGCTACAGACATTTTGTGTACGCTGCTAAATGTTTGAACAGGTAAACAACTTTTTTAAGTAAACTTTTCAAAAAGTATAACTTTTTTTTAATGTTTTTTAGTCCAAGGTACAAGGAGCCACTTCTGAGGGTCTGAAAAGCCACGAGGCCCCATAACTGCAGGATGCAGACAGATCCTGAGTACAACTAGTGGTACTTCGACTGCTGTTTGAGTACTGTGTACAGTACACATGCTGTTAAACTCATTGCATCATCTAACAGCATTTCACATTTAAATAAGGTTACTGTGTAAAAATCTTACTGAAAACATGAACAGGTTTATAACTGGTTCCTAACCCTGGTCCTTGCGGAACACCATCCTGCCTCTTTTAGTTGTTTCCCTGCTACAACACACCTGATTCAGTGATTTAACTACTTCATGTTCTGCAGAAGCCCGTTAATTACCCATTAATTAAAATCAGGTGTGTCAGAGCAGAGAAACAGCTAAAACATTCAGGCTGGTGTTCCTCAAGGAGCAAGGTTGGGGACCCCGGTTTAGAGTTTATAAGCACAGTAACATCACACCCACTCCCAGTTCCAACAGCTTCATAAAACTTTTATTGTGTTCATGTTCAGCACATTCAAACTATTGTGATGCATTTTTCTTCTGTACATTTTGCAGCATCTTTCTCAGTCCACAATTTTTGGGCCATTTCAACAAAGCATATCAAAACGTGCAGCTCTGACTTTTGGTATTGGTGCAACTTTAGCTTTTTTATATATTTAGCCTTTTCTGCCATTTTTATTAATCTCATAGACAATGATTTGAGCTCATTTTACATCCTCCAAGTCTTTAGATCTGTTTACAACTTTTTACTGCTCCTTTCACTTTTTTTTCCTACTTCAGCTTCTTTCAGCTGCCTTGTACAAATAAATAAAAAAATCAGCCACTTTCAGCTAATTTTAGCTGCTTTTTTCTGTTGTTTTGTGCTCCTTTCAGATTATTTCTGCTAACTACAACATTTTTGTGCTTCTATAACTTCTTTCTGCTAATTTCAGCTTGTTATGCTCCTTTCAGCTTATTTCTGCAAGTTTCAGCATTTTCTGCTATTTCAGCCACTATTCAGCTGTTTTATACAAATTTTAGCCTTTTCAGTTAATTCCACATTTTTTTGCACTCAGTCCAACTTTTTCAGCGGTTGCGGTCACGACCTTTCTCCTCCTTTGCTTGTTTACAGCCCTGCTGTCTCACCAGGCTGCACACCTGGAATCACTTCCTCCTCGTCGGTGGACTGCATAAAAGCATCAGTGATCCAGTGCCACGCCACTTTGTCACTGGGTACTTCCACTTGGTTCTGAGCATTGTAGTGTGATTGACTCTGAGTTGATCTTGGTCATCTCCTGTGAACGGTTCTATTTAAGAAAGAATTGAAGAGGGGATTTTGTATTTTAGTCAGAAAGGGCGTTCTTTTGTTTGTTGTTTTGGCCTTGGAGACCCTGAAGTTCATGGCTTCCCTTCTGTCTGTTGCACCCAGAACCATTAGAAGAATAAATCATTGTAATGCCAAATTGGGTTGTTTTTGTCATTAGCTTTATGTTTAGTTTACAATTTCTGTGTTGCACCCTGTGTCTCCTAGAGTCATTCCAAGGGTTGTGACATCAACAAAAATGTCTCTCCACTTCCTCCTTGTAATTTAAGCTTATTTCTGCTTTTTTTTAGCTACTTCTCAGCTGTTTTTTTTTTTTTGTTGCCAATTTAATTTATTCTAGATAATTCCTACTTTTGTGTGCTCATGGCAACTTGTGCCCTCTCCACTTCCTTCTGCTAAGTTAAGCTTGCTCTGCCTTTTCTGATTAACTTTTTAGCGTTTCTTGGTTTAATTTCAGCTCTTTTCAGCTAAATTCAAGTTTTGTGTGGAAATTTCTGCAACTTTAAATCAAATAAACTTCTTTTTACTAATTTCAGCTTGTTATACTCCTTTCAGCTTATTTCTGCTAGTTTCAGAGTTTTCTGCTAGTTTCAGCTTTTTCAGCTACTATTTAACCGTTATGTGCTGAATTTAGCTTTTTCAGCTAATTCCACTTTTTTTTTTTACCTTGTTTGAGCTCCTTCCACTTCCTCCTGGTAGCTTAAGCTTCTTTCTGCCTTGTCAGCTACTTTTTTTTTTTTTTTAGCTAGTTTCAGCTTTTTAGCTAATTTCTCAATTTTTGGGCCAATTTCTGATTATTTAATTCAACAAATATGTGTTCTTAGCCATCTTCTGTTAACTTACCATAGGTTTGTTCTCCCATTTCAGCTAGATTTCAACTTGTTTAGCTAATTTCAGCTGTTTTTCAGGAATAAGCGTTCACACTGCATTCTCACAGGAAATGCAATTTAATTTTTGTATGTTTTTGTACATTAAAATATGAACATTGTTGCTCTCAACATCTAATGTAGCAGCAGAACCCTACTTAATTGTGGGACAGAAAACACTCCTGAACAGAGAACGGGAACATTTGTGCTGATGTAAACTCGTCGATCTCGTCTCTCTCTGACGCACAAAACTTTTCAAAGTGATGCATTTCAGTCGGAGGCGTCTTTCATCACCTGCGACACCGTCTGAGTGTTTAGCTTCGAAGACAAGACTTGTCACTCAGGCAGTAACAGCAGGTCTTGGCGGTTGACGATGTGAGAGTGTTTAAAAACACGCCTTGATGGGAAACGTTTAATTACTGCTCATGCACCATCTTTTAGTTTGCATTTCATAAATCTAACCAGCTGTCATGTACATGTAGACATTAGATCAATTTTTTCCTACAAAAAGGGGCCAAAAGTAAAACCTTTTTTCAAACAAAGGGTCAGTTTCAGTCAGTACAATAACTCTTGTAAAATATCTGGCATCTTTTCTTGGCTGCAGTTTCCTCAACAAGAGTTTAGTTCTCTCGTTGGACGTCTCTGTTGCTTTTTCTGCATCAAAATCAAATAATATTGATAAATTCAAACTAGTCTCAAAAGTTGGGGTTCTCCAGGACCCTGTCGTTTAGTTGAAAAGATTTTGTCAATTGCATTGAAAGTCCAGCTCACCAGATCCATGTCTTTCGTTCGGGAGATGTGTACCAGGAGCTTCAAACACACAGAGAGCAAAGCAGGAGGAAGAGGAGAACAGTGGAGGGAGAGGAAAATGCTTTGAGTTAGAGCCAGAGGAGAAAAAAAGAGCTAAAAATAGAGTTTAGCTACAAGTTAAATAAAGCAAAATGTTAGCTAAAAGCCAACATAAACAAAACGCTACTTAAAAACTAGAAGTAGCAAAATCCTAGTTAAAACTCTAAATGTAGCCAAAGTAAAAAAAAAATCAAACTTCACACCAAAAGGAACAAAAAGTAGCTCAAAGCTAAGCAACACATAAGAAGACAGAAACGGTGCCAGTTTGCTAAAGCAGATTTCACTGAACGTGTGTGCAGGAATTGAACAGATCTCCTTGTATTTCAATTGGAACAATATTGGTGGATTAAGTTAAACGTTTTGAAAAGTATAAGTAACTGAAAACAAAAGTCACAGCACCCATCTTCTGAACGAGCCGAAGGTTTTGATATAGAACAGCTGAAAAAGCACAAAGTATGCAGAAGTATTTAGACTTACGTGAAAGGTGCCATCTTCAAGGAGGTTTGTATGCAACAAAGTTCAGTCAGGTCATCTGGATGGTTTATTTATTTTTGTTGTTGTTGAGACATTTCATTCTTCATCCAAAGGACTTCATCAGTCTGAGGAGCCATAACAAACTCAGTCCCACAAGCAGCACACTCACTGGTGATGATCTCTGGGGCCCGCCTTCTCCCCCGTCAACTTCTCTGAGGCAGCCATAGCCAAAGTGGCTCAAAACATCAAAGTTCATGCGCAATTATTCAGGTAAAAAAATCCATCAAAGTTCAGTCAGCTCATCTGGACGGTTTCTTTCTTTTTTTTATGAGACTTCGTCTGAAGTCCTTTGGATAAAGAACTAAAAAGAAACTGTCCAAATGACCTGATTTGAACTTTGTAGAATTTTTTTTAACCTGGATTATTGCGCATGAACTTTGATGTTTTGTACGGACGATTCGAACAACAGACACAACACAACACTGCAGATTTTACTACAAAAACACAGTGAGAGCCCATCAGTGGTCAGGCATGTAAGGATATAAAAACGTTTGAAAGGTTTGCAGGTATCAAATCCAGCTTTAAGAAATATTTTGACAATGAACTGATAGATTTAATCTAGATAATCAATACACAACCGAGCCTGACTATCCACCGCTCAGTTTGTGGGTGAAGTCTCGAAGAATCTGAAGCCACAAATCCTTCACCAAGTCAAAAAAAAAAAAAAAAGACCCGCCATTTTCTCCCATCCCTACGGGACAATGTGAGGGGGAGCTAACTGACAGCCCAGAATTAATTGACATGCCTCAGAGAGGTTGTTCTCTAATAACATATCGATCCAACAGGTCTGATATGCAAAGGATCTGCCAGTGAGCGTAGCAGGCGAGGTGAGACAAATGCCCTCCAAATTCCTTCCACTGAGCTGCGCCTAGATTAAGGGAGGAATTAGATCGAGGCCATGATCGCATCAAACCAACATGTCAGCTATTCCACATCCAGCCGTGTCACAGCGTGCCCTCATTAGCAGATATTTACTCAACCAGCTCCGGCGGATTCACGTGGAACTTTAATAAATCACAAGAATTCACTAACAGGTTCAAGATTCTGAGTTTGGACACCGCTGCTAATAGGCTGCAAAAATCTCATTAAAGCCCTAGCGTTTTGGGAAAGAATGCTTGTGGCCAGCCCTTCCGGCAAATCCATGTTAAGTTGGGAAATGAAAATACGTATAATTTCTGGAATTATTTGCACAACTTGTGGGTTATTCTCGATTGATGCAAAGTTATATTTCTTAGACATATTGCTCCAACATACAAAGTATCTGAATACCCTTAGTGTGCCTCTGTAGCTGTGTTCTCTTGACCAATCAGCCCCCGCCTCTCCAAAGGAGGAAACGCTGTAATACTGTAAGTGATCCATGAAAAGTGGTATTGACAGGTACATTCCTCTCTGCAGCAGTGTCCTCTGTAAAGGTCAGTCAACACACTCAACAAGACGGCTTTGAATCAGACCAAGGTTGTCGTGTGTGACCGCTCACATTCACACACACACCAGTAAACTTCACAGACACGGTCGTTTCAGCGTTACATACACAAAACTTGAAAAAAAGAAAAAAAAGTTTAAGAAAATGGCTAAATCTGAAGGAAGATGTTGTTGGAGATGTCAATCCAACAGGGTCACAGGTTTTCTCCTACAGACCAAAAACATCCTTGTGAGATTCATCAGTAACTCTAAATTGTCCGAAGGTGTGAATGAATGAGTGAGTCAATGGTTGTTTGTCTCCATGTGTCCCTGTGATGGACTGGAGACATGTCCAGGGTGTCCCCTGCCTCTGGCACAGTGGCTGCTGGAGATAGACACCAACTCCCCTTGGCCTGGAAAAAAAAACAGGTAAATAATATGGATGGATGAACAGATGGATGATATTTTAATGGATGGATGAACAAATGGCTGGATGATGATGGATGGATAAGATGATGGATTGATGGATGGATGAATGCATAAGATGATGGTGGATGAATGGATGGATGAATAAATTGATGGATGATGAATAAATTAATGGATGAATGATGGATGAATAAATTAATGGATTAATGATGGATGAATAAATTAATGGATGGATGATGGATGGATGAATGATGGATGGATAAATTGATGGATGAATGAATGAATAAATGAACAAATGGATGAATGGATAGATAGATGGATGAATGCATAAGATGATGGTGGATGAATGGATGGATGAATAAATTGATAGATGATGAATAAATTAATGGATGAATGATAGATGAATAAATTAATGGATGGATGATGGATGGATGGATGATGGATGGATAAAGTGATGAATGAATGAATGAATGAATGGATGAATTGATAGATAGATGGATGGATGATGGATGGATTAATGGATTATATGGATGGATGGATGAACAAATGGATGGATAGATAGATGGATGATGGATGGATTAATGGATTATATGGATAGATGGATGAACAAATGGATGGATGATGGATGAATGCATAAGATGAGGATGGGTGAATGGATGGATGAATAAATTGATGGATGATGAATAAATTAATGGATGAATGAAGGATGACTAAATTAATGAATGATGGATGGATAGATGGATGGATAAATTGATGGATGATGGATGGATGATGGATGGATAATTGATGGATGGATGAATGAACACAAGGATGAATGGATAGATAGATGGATAATGGATGGATTATATGGATGGATGATGAACAAATGGATGGATGAACTGAAGGATGAACTAAATCTAAAAGCAGAATTAACAACAGTACACGAAAACAGAGAAATATTACTTCCTGTGAAGATGCAGACTAAATGCTGAGCGCTGAAAGCTTTACTGAAATTTGCTGAAGAATCTGAAACAGAAATAGAATGTGATCCAAACAAAAGCTAAAACTAGCTAAACAGTAGCTAAAAACATAAACAAGCAGAATAATAGCTAAATGCCAAAATTACAAAAACACTTGCTAAAAGTTCAAATTAGTAACAAAAGTAAAAGCTAAGAGTAGCAAAACAATTGAAATGCTAAAACTAGGTAAACGTGGCTAAAGGCTAAAACAAGCATAAAATAGCTAAAAGCTAGGTTTCCTTTTTAACGTTGAATGTTTCTAAGACAGAAGAGATGGTCACTGATTTTAGAAAATACTTTTCAGTTGCAGCTCCTGTGCTCATTAAATTTGAAGAAGTTGAGGTGGTGCATCAATATAAACATCTGGGAACTGTTCTTGATGACGGACTGACCTTTGACCCCCCGTGTGAACACTCTTTGTAAGAAGGCCCACCAGAGAATGTATTTTTATCAGAAGCTCTGTGGTTTCAATGTTGATTCCATTCATCTAACGTTCACCTTCATCAGTTGGATTGGATTTTTAATGCGCAGAAACAGGAACAAACACTTGAGGTTTGTCATGATGTGCAGTAAAACTTCTGGCATAGTCCTACAGAACCTCACCGACCTACACAAGACGAGGTCGGTGAACAATGTCAGGCTGATTCTGGCAGATCCTGATCATCCACTCCATGGTGAGTTCAGTTCGCTTCCATCTGGATGCAGGTATCTGCTGCCCAGATGTAGGATGAACAGGCTTCTCAACAAACAGTGATGATTTCATGTATCGTTATTTTAATGTCTCAACGTTTTGTCTAGTCTGGATGTTTTTGTGCCTACTGACCGTGAAACAAATTGCCCCCTAGGGATAATAAAGATTCTTGGATTTGAGAAACCAAAATTATCAAAAACAATAGCTAAAACCTATAGTTAACAAAATAAAAGCTCAAACAAGCAAAAACAATGGCTAAAAACTATAGTTAACAAAATAAAAGCTCAAACAAGCAAAAACTGTAGCTAGAAGCTAGAAGAAGCAGTATGGTAGCTAAAAGCTAAACTTACCAAAAGAATAGAAACATGCCTCGTTAGCCATTCCTGGACAAATTCCCTCCCTGTTCTTCAACTTCTGACTTTCTGGCAGATAAAGTACCGTCTATTAATAACTACAAATGTATTTCACAGAACATCACGTCAACACTGACCAGTCTTATCTTTTAAATAGTCACAAATCACCATAAATTTGGGGTCTTGTGTTTGTAAAAACTTTTTTTTTCCCAATGTGCAGTTTTGTCAGATTTACTGGTTATCTCTTTGTGAAGTCGTTTGTCTATCAAGCGTTTGCTAATGTCACTAATCTGTCCACGATTCAAACAATGTTTCTTGGTTTCTACGGCGACGGCGACAACAAAGAGCGAGCAGACCAATCTGCTGTTCCTGGCTCGGATACAAAGCCGGCTAATTAAAAGTCTGTCCGGTCTGTAGTCGTCCCTGTGCAGACGGCTCCTGTTGGAGAGGCGAGCTCGCTTTGCGTTTTGATGTCTTCATCGTAGTAACAGCTAGTTAAGTCGCTCTGCATTATTGATGAGGCCATACGGTAAAACAACAGCCAAACAATATGCACGGAAAACAAATGCCCTCCAGCGCCGGATATTCACTCGGGCCTTCCGAGTCTAATCATTTCCACTGGTGGTGCCTCACAGTGACACACACGAGCAGTTGCCTTTGGCTGCTTTATAGTTTATGAAAAGGAATACGCCCAAAGCAGAGGACAGGGAGGCAATTATACACCGTGCACACCCCCTGTGTTTTCTGTTGTCGAATGTGAAACGGCGCATTCTGTACATCACGCCTTTATCTATGGAGCAGACGTGTATGAGGACGGGACAGATGAGACGTCTGGGATTTGCCTGATTACACGTAGAGCTGAATCCTCAGTTTTGCTCAGGCATTTTTTTTTTTTCCCCATGAACGCCGGCAGATAGCAAGCAACACTTTTTTTAAAATATCTCTTCTTACTTGCAGCTTGCGAAGACGTCGCTGAAGGTGAACAGGTCTTAAAACGATGGGGAACACAAGCGCATTAAACCTCACATTGACAGCCATGCGTCACGTCTGCCAAGTCGAACATTGTTAGGCATAAAACCGGCAGCGCACCTCTCCGAACTGCAGGAGAAGCTCATATTTATGCGGAACGGTGGATTAGAGCCGACTGATAACTGTTTATGCCGTCGGCGGAGGTAATCGTGTGTGTTTTTAGGGAAATTCACCAAAGCCGTGGCTACAAAGGGACGCAGGAGTGTTAGCCGGTGCACAGAAGTGGGTGGTAAGTTTACACACACACTGAGCCACCCCCTCCCGTTCTCCGCTCAGCAGGGAGATCAAGCCGGGGCTGAAGTGTGAAAGCAATGACATATAGAAATGAAACACAAC
>JARVGS010000761.1:24367001-24382335 GCA_031762315.1 Hypsolebias antenori | reverse complement strand
TATTGCGGGTTTTCAGGGTACGGATTTCCCGTGATAAACGAGGGACTACTGTAATTTGTATTTTCTTTATCGAGGGACGTATAATGTGCCATATGTTGTACTCTGATTTTTACCATTTACAGTCAAAACTGCTTTTTACCACTAAAGAATTGAGATGTAAGTTTTCTGATAATGAATGCTGAATAACAAGCTACTGGTAGACAATAAAGGGGGCAGGCCTAAAGCCAGTGTCTCACAGAACCACAACTAGAGATCAGTCATAGACGAGTTGAAGAGCATCATTTGAGACAAAGTCACATAATGTCCCAAACAGTTCAGAGGAACTATTCAATTTCCTTGTGAGTCCTAGAAACTTGCATTTTCGTAAATAGAATTTTGAACGTGTTCAAAAAGTGTGTGATAAATCAACATAGCCTCGGTCATAGCGAGCATTTCTTACCCAAACCCTTTTTTAAGTTTGGTTTTCATAATTATAAGTGCCATATCTGTGAAGCTCGGCTCTGACAGAAAACGCCTGAGGTTTCTCTTCTTGTCTAAAGTGTACTCCAGCAGAATAAATCCCACTTATGGAGGTACCTGCCGAGGTGAGTACCATGTGGACAGAGGTGGGCAACAAAATAATGTGCATGGCCAAGAATACATTTCTGCAAGACAACAAATCAAAAATAGAACCTTATAGTCAAACATGTACTTGTAAACTGGCTTCATGGTCACAAACCAGGGCTTAACTTGTAAACTGATCGATGTCTGAATGCAAATAAAGGGTGGGCTGGCGAGGGTGGGGGGGAGTTGGGGGTTCTGGGTGTCCTCCCCCAGAAAATTTTGAATGAAGTATGCGATTTCCTGCATTTTGCTGTATTTTAATGGGTTGTTAAACATCTGCGTTTACCTACATTTGTAAACACTCCGCCTTTTTCAAGCATCCTACACCGCCCCCCCACTTACTTGACGGTTTTGAGCCTGACGCTGACCCTGCTCGTTTTTGTCTGACTCCACGTGTGAAACCTCCAGTCCCATCCTCCGTCTGAGCTCCTGCCTGCGTACGATCCTCTGGTTAGCTCGGCACTGACTTCCATCACTCTTTTAGGGGTGGAGTTTTTTTTTAAGGGTAGACGCAGAAATGCTACTTGAAGGGGCAGCTTGTATGCTCGTAAGTGGTTGTTGTGTTTAAAATGAGTGTTTATGTAATTATTTTTGGTTTACATTTCCAATATAAGTTTTATTCACTCAAGGCAGTCATATTTGTTTTGTAACATTTTTTATTAGTAAGCCTGAGGGTTGCCGGATCCAAGCAAACAGTTACCGGAACGCAACCTGTCAAAGTAAGAGAGATCTCGGATCCAGTTCCGGCAGGATCCGGCTCAAATTAAACCCTGTCAAAAACTCTTAAGAATCTAGTGAAATTGCAACAAACTCTGCCCCTTTTATTGCAGTTTAGAGAATCACCAACTAGTCTCAGCTGCAGCCTATAAATACTACCCTAATGCTCCTGCGTCTGACTTCTGTTGGAGCTTTTGCGTTGTACAACACATTCCCTTCCACAAAAGCTTGATTAGAATATACAACCATGACTTTACTAGACTTTTTGAAAAGAGGGAGTCTTTCTGTGTGGAGACTGTACATTCATCATGCACAGGTTTGAGTTTCCTCCAGCTTCCTCTCACTTCGAGTTAAGCTAAGCCTGGGGTGTAGCGATGGCCTCTCAAGAGTGCCACTACTGGTCCAGTACGGCCCAGGATAGATGGAAGAGCAAAGAAATAGAAAGATGAATGGATGTATTTACTATCACTCCAAAGTTTACAGCAGCTTTTATCAATAATACAGTTAAAATATTAGGTGATGTTTGCTTTTTTCCCCCTCAGCCAACCACTCAGTCTTGAAATTATTAGAAAACTGAACCATAATAACTACAGTCATTTAAAATGTATTACCTGCAAAGTATCAGGCTGAAGGCTTAAATTGCACATTTGCGTTTATCACCCAGTTAATTTGAGACGTCCTGGGTTTTTACTCCAAAATTGCAAGTCATAATTTCATGCAGGAGAAGTGTTTATGCACAATGGTTCTTGCAAACAGGCAACACCAGTGGATGTGTAGTGTATAAATCAGCAGGATGCAAGGATCGTCTGCGTGGCAGTTTGTTCTAAACATAAGTTATGCTGGTATTTAAGTGTCTCAGAGCATTTTGTAGAGCATTTAGAATATACAGCTGTGGGCTTTTGTTGAAGCATGAAAACAGAAAGTTAAAGGATTTCCTGCTGCAGGTTTGGCTCATATTAAGATGCTCCAATCCAAAAGGGATTGGAGAAAAATAAAGAAAACGAAGGCTAAATGTGCGCCGTCAGTCCTCATGCTGCATTAAGGACAGAGCTGCGGTGAGTGGGATGCCTGCATCACCATTACCTCTGAGTATCGCTGGCCAAGAAATTAATTCAAGTCTAATACTGCCTTGTCTGGAGATGGAGGTGGTCTGAGGGATTGTTAAAAGACAATCAAGACTGAAGAGCCTCTCTCGAGCTGAGAAAATGACTATGTACTGTAAAGAGGGGTGTGGGGGTGTTATGTGTTCATGTTCTGCAGGGACACTTTCAGTGAAGCTACACTTCCTGTTTTATTCTTTTTTTATTATTGGTTATGATTTTTTTTTTTTTTTTTTTACTTTGATGATGACATGCATGCTCAACAATCCATGTAAATAAATCTAACAAGGCTAAACCAGGTCCTCTGGACGCACTGGCATCAGAAGCATTTCTAATATGGGGGGACACACTGGTGAGGTGGTCTGGGGGTCCCCCCCCCATAAAATTTTGAATAAAGTAGATGACATTTCCTGCATTCTAGTGTATTTCAATAGGTTGTTAAACATCTTTGTTTACCTACATAATTAAACACTTGATTTAATAACTATTTTAGAGCGCAACAAGAAGTAGCCTGACCAACAGCTCTCCTTGTGTGAGCATGATCTGCTTCTCTCACACAACTTAACGCCACCCTAACTGCTAGCACTAACATACCGCTAAACTAGCAGCGCACAATACAGATGCACTAGCTAAGATGCTACAGACATAGTGCTCCGATTCTTGCACTCATCCTAGCCCCCAGGTCAACAACTGCCAGCAATAATGTAGCGCTAAGCTAGAATGCAACACAGAGATGCCCCCCCTCCCCTGTCTCTTCGACAAACCTGAAGAGATGAACATCCTGCCAAGCCATGTGACCTCAGGGAAACATTGCAAGCAGTGTGATGAGCTGTTGTAGGTAATCAGGAAAACCCGGAGTGGACTTTGAGTGGCTTGAGTATTCTCCTATTAATCAAGAGGAATGGATTCATTCTGGACAAAATCAAAACAACACTGGGTAAAATAATATTTCATGGTAATTGTGGGGGTCCAAATAAATATTTTTTTAAATTGAAGGGGACACATCCCCTTCAGATATAATTGAAACGTTTCATCTTTCATCCAAAAGACCTTCAGTCTGAGGAGCTGCAACAAACTCAGTCTTAAAAGCAGCACCTTCTCATTGTGGATCAATCACTCACCAGAGCACTGAGTCGTTAGGCTGATGGTCCACTTTTCATGTGAACAACTAGTTTTGGGTGTCACCAGCAAACTGCGAAGAAGTTTTATTTTTATTTTTTTTAGATAAAAGACAAAATGCTTCAACAAAGAACTCATTCAGAGGACCTGACTCAACGTTGATAGATTTGGTGACGAGAGCTTATTTTTCTTGTTGGCTTCTACGATCACCTGCTCATTACCTTTCTCATGAATATCTGATGAACGGGAATATTCTACGGTGTATTTATGCAAATTCAAAAATTGTTCAATACAAAAACAACTGGACTTTATTTGTAACAGAAGCCGTTTCGCTCCTCATCCGAGGAGCTTTCTCAATTCTTTATGCAAAGCCCTGAGGCTTTTCACCTTTTATTTTTATTTTATTTTATTTTTTTGTGACCAGACTTTCTATCTTTACCAATTAATTTATTATAACAGCAGGAAAATACATAATAAGAGAAAATTAGTGCAAGACATTCAATGTTGAAGAAGATTATAATAATCTAGAAAGTGTCCAAATGCATTTAAATAAGGAAAATATAAATAATGTTAAATGTTTCAAGACGTACAAATGACTTTTTTTTTTATTTTTTTATATTTATTTGACTGTTACCAGGTGAAATGTTTGAGAACCAGCTCTCATTACAAATACGTGGAAGTTACAAAAAACAAAAGTAATAACAATAATGTCTTGGACAAGATGAAATGATTGGTTGCTAAATGGCTGAAATAGCTGGAATTATGCTGAAGTAGTTACATAAAAAAAATGAAATAACTGATAAACTGGAAAACAATAGTTTGAACATGGACTCTGTATTCACGCCGTAAAGAAACAAAACAAAAACAAAAAAAACAAACAAAAAAAAAAAAATATATATATATATATATATACACACACATACATGATAATGATCTGTGTTAATTTTTCTGTTCCTTGGATTTATCTTGGTGTTATTCCTGTGGTGGTTTCTGTTTTCTGTCTTTTGGGATATTGAGTTATTTTGTGTTTAACCTGTCATCACTTCTGTCACTTTCTGCTCTGGCCCCGCCCACTCTCACCTGATCCTCATTGTCTCTCCCCAGGTGTTTGTCATTTCTCCCTCGTTAGTGTCCTGTTATTAGCTCCTCGTGCAGACATTAAGCCTCACTAGCTGTTCATGTTTGTTCCCTTGAGTACTCTTGTGTCACTTGTGAATATTTTGCTGCCACGTCAGTCGTTTATTTATTTACATGTTTTTGTAAATAAGTTAGTTTTACCATTTTAGCGCAGAGCCATCTCGTGTTTGTCTGCACTTTGGGTTCCGTTCTCACCAAACATGATAAACCCAACTTGTTTCATAATAAATGATCAAATCTAACAGGGTAAATAAACTTAAGTTATTTATTTTACAAGCAACTCAATGAAGAATAATATATTCACAGTTATGGAGTCTAAGTAATAATAGAAGAGAGAACACTCAAACACTTTAAGTTTAGGATGTCTACAGAATGTCATTGTTAAATTAGAGTACATGTCGACAAACTAGCAACATGGACTAACAAAGACCTTGATTTATGATCTTGAGGTGATGAAACATGACGGTGACACTTTGTCCTGGGATGATACACATGTCTATGAAGTTTTATTTAATTATCTTGAGCAGATCAGAAGTTATGGATGGGCAAGCAACAAACTTGTTTTAGCCTTGATCTTGATTTGTGACCTTGCAAGTAGAGCTGGAGTGACAAAAAAAAAATTACGTGACATTGCTCTAGTGGTTGTAGAAATGTGGATGAAGTTTCATTATGTTGAGCTGATCAGAAGCCATGGGCGAGACAAGAGAAAGTTTATGGAGAGACAATGACTAAACCATCATACATCTGCCTTCAAGGGCGAAGAAAAATACTTTTGTGACAGATTTAATAAATACATTGGTCATTTTCTATAGAGCTACAATGTGAATGTAATGTTTGACATGTTTCCACAGGATCTCATGCCAACAATAAAAAGTTAACATTCTGTATCCTGTTGCTCTGCTGCCAGCTGAGAAATACGTTTTATCTTTTGGTGAACTAACCCTGACTGTGCTATGAGGACCTTCACAACCTCTCCTCATGCAAAATTCATCCTGAAGGTCATCCTGTTTGCAGCCAAGACAAAATGCATGTGGCCTTTACTGAGGCTGGACTGTAAAACTGGAAAAAGCTGAGTAATGTGGAGCATCTCTGCTTGGAATTAAACCTCTCCACAAAACAAACCAAGAGCAGTCAGATTTCCCTGAAGCACCTGTGACTGGGTCCATCTCTGCTCATAGGCTGATTTATCTTACAGTATGTAGAAATGTATGAGAAACCTTTTTTAGATGTTCAAAATAGGTAAGTACACCCCATGTTATTGATCCAGTTTGTGGTGTTTAAGGACACATCTTTAAGGCTTGAAAAGAAGGATGTTCGGTTCTGGAACTGCAGGGTTGCGTTGTTACTTTGTGCCATCGATGAAGTTCTGTTTGTGTCTGTAAGCCACTCTGTGAACACCAGTCAGATGCAACGTTACCAAAAGCTGTTTCCACTGATCTACTGGGTTCCACTAAATTAGAGACCAGATAAAAGTGGACCGCTCCCTCCTGGTTGGGGGTGCATTTGTGTCCAAACCTAAAGATTCAGGGTTTTCTTCATGAACGAATGGCGCCGCATACAGAAAGTTGAAGAAGACGCTGAGCTGGAATTTACTGGTCCATGTATGTTAAAATGATCTTCCACTTAGACAAGGACCTTGTGGATTTAATTGCTCCATGTCATTGAGAGCCAGGAGGATTTGGGCTATCTGGTTCTCCTGACAGCTTCCATCCTACAGGGAAGATCCAAAACTCATTGGAGGGGACTGTCCTGTCATGCCAATTCCTTGGAACGCCTCAGAAAAAGCTGGAGAGTCACTGTATAGTGAGAAAAGTCTGGGTTTCCCTTAGGACCTGGTGCCCCCTTGAACTGACTTTGGGTTGAGCAAACAAATATAGCTGAAAACAAATCTTTTATCCCTATCTTTGCTGCTCATTTGCAAATCTGATCAACTCCAGATTTGATCTAGTCTGTTTTGACTTTATGTTTGAAATTAACCTGATCCAAGATGGCCGCCACAGCAAGCTTATAAAGCACAAAAATGCCATAGCTCAGTCAGTTTTAAAGATGAACTAGTAGCTAAGTCCTCCCAACAATTACACTGTTTTTCTTATGAGATCCTGAAAACTCCATTTATTTATAAGGTTTGACTAAAATGGCTGCCACTCCATCCATTCTCATTGTAAATTAACTCTAGTATAAAAGGTGGAGAGCAATATGCATTCTTTAAAGAAACCTTTCATTTTAAGCTGTTTATTTTTTAATTTTTGTTCCTTTGACAAGTCCAGAAGTGACATGCCAGAATAAAACCGCTTCGGTTGTGAAACTGCACAGTGTTTATTTATTTATTTATTTTTTGCATCTGACCCCTTGAGTCTGAATCCTTCACTGAGCTGAATTTATCCACCAGGAGCCGATTTTCTCATCCAATGAAGGATGTTTTCTTTCTTTGAGTAAGTAAAGGCCTTTGACCTGGTAATCTATACAGAGCAAGGACCAGACCCTTCAAAGTTTCCACAGCTCTTTGAAGATACTCTATTACACCCATCCCAAACCCTTGTAATACATATCACTGAAGACCAGCTTAAAAATACTCAGTATTCAGCCTTCTCAGGAGCAGTGGGAAGAGATACCATAGTAGAGTGAGAGCTAAAAATATGTTGTGGAACAATCAGTATTTCAGATGTTTAAGACATTTAGGAGTTTATTTAAATGGAATGTTGTCCAGTTGGATGTAAAACCGAGAAGAAGTAAAGCTTTGCTTCCTAGATGTACTGAAGGAAGTACAGCTTCTTTTAAGGCTTACCAGACAAGCTTAATCTCAGATGCATCAGTGGTGGGCACAGCTAACAAAGTTGGCTTCGTTAACCCATCTGATAACACAAAAAATTGCTTTGACAAACATAAACCGCTAAACAGGTAGGCCTAAAAAAATTTGCAAAAACAAACACTAACTGCTAACACTGAGGTTACTGTCACAGTCTGAGTCAGACGTCTTCATCTCCTTCCAGTTGGAAGACTGGTGGCACTGTTGATTTGATCTTATTGGCTCATACAATGCTGTTTATTTATCTGCTGGTGTCGTCCAATCATGTTTGGTCACGTGTACACGTAGTCGGCCAATAGTGTGCCTACCAGACTCTTGGAGACATGCCCACAACAGACGGGAGCAAATGTGTGAATTTTGTCAGTGGCCTTAAAGTTAGCAGAACCTAATTTAGAAAAAGCTAATTGCTCTGCTATATCCAAAGACGGCAACAATGCTAACTTACAAAAAAGGACAAGCGTTAACAGAAGCCGACAAAAAGTTAGCATCGCTGATTGCTGTTAGTGGATTAATGGAACCGTGCCCACCACTGACTAATAGCATGTTACCATAGCATTGGCCTTTTTGCTGACAAGGCAAAGAGGGGGCTTGGAAATGTAATTCATCCATCCGTCTTGTGAGCATAACTAGAAAAATGAGTTGTGTACCAATTTCCATTTTGGTTTGTGGCTGCATTTAGACGTTAAAAAAAGATTAATGAAAATTTTCTTGCCATGTCAAAAACCAAGATGGCCACCACCATGTATGTATGTATGTATGTAAACCAGACACCTATATCATCTGAGGAAACCGCTTTCTATCTTTTTATAGTCCTTAAAGTATGTTTCCTCAAATGATCGGGGTGACCACCCCCTGGCTCCACCATTGTGCTTGGTGGTGCTAGCTCCATTCACCAGGATCTATCACTCAGCGCCACCTCGGACAAGCAAAATATAATTATAAAAAAATTACCTGTATTTTCCACAGTGTAACTTCAACAACTCGAACGTCTTGTACCAAAAACATTAAGGTTTACTTGCATTCCCTGTTCAGGGCTAGTCAATAAACACTCCTCTCTAAAACTACAAACGTTCATAATTAAATCCATCAACAATGGGGAACCCCAGCTTGCACTGCATCTTGTTTAGTTTTCTTTTGTGTTAAAGTAGCAGTTAAGTCGTCCAATAATAATAACTTTTAGAGCTTCAGCCTCTTTTGTCTTTCTTCACTTGGGGCACAACGATTCAGACTCAACTATTTTTAGCCGTAGTACGTCGGTTATTTTCATCTACCGACAAGATCGTCCCTCAGACTCAGCAAATTAGCAGGCAGCTGAAAAATTGTTAGATCTAAAATTCTTCTCGTATGAGTCTAGCGCAAAAAAAAAAAAAAAAAAAACGTAAAAAAAAAAATCACCAGAATCAATAATTACCCATTATCCAAAGAGAGTGATACAAGGCGATATATAGATTATGAATTAGTGTCCCAGTGAAAAAAACAGGCTCTTGAATGTTTCATGGGCCAGACCTCCGTTTCTGGGGTGGAGAGGAAGATGAACCCTTTTCAAGAGACGTTCCAGTCTATCTCCATTAATTATTTTAGCCACCTTTTTATTGTGAGCATAGATCTACAAACACAGTTCAGACAACCTTTATTCTTATTTTTGTTGGGCATTCCTACATGTCCCTCAAGTATGTTTATTTATTTATTTATTTATTTATTGTGTGTGTGTTGCAGATTGAAAGGACAATGAATTTGTGGCACAATATCAATGGGAAACAGGTGTTTCTGAATGTGCCGTCTCATGGCTCAGTGCCTAATTTCCATAATAAGATGCATTAACAGTTTCACTGAATATTCAAACATTTCTCCAAGCATTCGTTTGTTTTCATAGTTGTTGGTCATTCAAATTAAAAACTAAAACATGCAGAATGGTAGCACTTCCACGAAACAGAACAGTGTCTGACACATATGGGGGATATCACTCAGTCATGTGATGGACTGATTGGTGCACCATTACCATCTGGCTGTCAGTCACACTTTTGTTCCTTAAAATAAATATAAACTAAGTAGAATATCAATATTTATGACTTAAAAGCATGTACAGTACCTGTATATCTGCACAGTTCTTGATGTGTGCTACAAGAACTGCTATATTATAAGTGAATGACAGGGATCTGGCAGAGTTTGTTGTCACTGTTTAAAAAATAAATAACTTTCCAAATAAATTTAAGAAAATGAAAGGATGCCACCAACAAATATGTCACCTGTTTGGCCAAATATCTGTAAAATGAGGGAGTCATGGCCAATTTTTATATTGGCTACTGTCAGTCAGCTAGAGCAGCCATCTTGACTCATGCTGACATCAAAGGTTAATCATTCATAGACGCACGTTTAATTATTCTTATTTGAAAACTTAATTAAAATCCATCCAGCGATTCATGAGATATTTTACTGACATACAAGACTTCATAGTTTAATATGAAGACATCATGTGATTTGTTATCACTCAGGGTGAGTGTTGGACTCTTAGCTACTACCACACCAATTTCTAGCTCAACATCAGACTGGCTGTGTTTTAACCATTTTTGTTTGATAAGGTCACTTGGCTGTACAATTTCCTATGAGATCAATAAAATTCTCTTATTTTACTTTTTTTTTTTTTAAATTTTTATGCCAGCTTTGTACATGATATTCAGAATCCGAATCAAAGTCACGGAAATACAGTGCTGTTATGTTCGTACAGTCATCTGAAAGATGGGCGGAGTGCATGCTGCTGCTGCTCCTGAGAGCGCGGCCCTTGTCCTTTTTAGATAGAAAAGGGGAAAAGGCCATGAGGATGGGATAGTGGTATTACAAAAAAAAAAATCTCTTTCACATCTTGTCCTTATCAGGACACAACTTAAGACATTAAAAAAAAAAAAACTCTACCAGCCGCACATGTATACACACATGGCATATGCGTTTAGACAACAAGATGGTGAGATTTGTCCATGAAGCACTTCCAGATAATCCATAGTCCTGATAAGATGTTGGTGTCATCTGGTACAGCTCTGATAACCATTCACGAAAGTTCTCCGATTGGGGTTTGCAATAGACTAGAGTTTTTCCTTAGTTGACACATATCCCAGGAGAAATTTGATGATGGCCTGCTTTGTGGCCAAACGGGGGAGTCAGATTCAGATAAGCCACAATTGTTGATTTTTTTTTTTCCAGGCAGACTGTTGTTTCTCATCAGCCTTGAGTCCTGCTGGTATTTTAAATCCAAAATGGCCAGATTTGTGGGCATTCCACTGGTCCGTCCTTATAAGCCCCCTCCAAGGTCGTCCCCAACATGCTGGCGAGTCCCAGAAGTTGGAAATGGCCTGCGATTTTCACAAATCGCTTATGGTTTAGCTCGTAAATCAGCTGATTTTGAGTGCTCGAAGCACAAATCAAACCTTCATACAGTTTCGCCGTGGCCAAAACTGCTGCTGCCATCTTCAATAGCCGATAACATGCTGTAGGTATGCGCCAGTGCCAAAAAGCAGAAACCCTGCTATCATGATTCCAATTATATAAACAGCTTTGGCGTCCTCCTGAGACAATATGGAAAAGCACATCAACTCCCCACGGATCCATGATGTATCCTGCCGCGTGTGTCTCAGTGGGGCATGAGGGCTTTCCAGGACCCTGTCGTTTGTTGAAATGATTTTATATTCTATTATGAGAAAAGCCTAATAGTGTCACTTGTAGATGTAGGAGTTCCATTATTTCCTTACAGCTCTTCGACACCAGATGGCGCCAACAGGCTCATGCCTGCAGACCATTTTTCGACTCTGGTGCATTATCTGCCTACTGGTAGTTGTGTTCCTGGTCACTTTAATATCCCTTGAGTTTTGTAAAAACTAAAACCTTGTTTCCTATGTGTTTCAGCTTCCGCTCCTGCATTCCTGTGCCCCGAACCTCCCTGGTTTAATCATAAGTCAGCTAGGTCTGAAAAAACAAGCAGCATGCTTAGCTGTTAACTACGATGAGAAGCAAAATAAAAGTTTTATTTTTTTAAATTATCATCTTGGGGGGCCAGACAAGACGTTAACAAGGGCCATATTTGGGCCTTCAGTTTGACATGTGTAGAACCAATGGAGCTAACTCACTGTTCTACATACTCCAGCTCCATCAGGTTGGACAGGTGCCACAATGTAAGAGGTTGACCTGCTTTTCCATTAAGAATTGTTTTTGTGCTTCATCCATGTGACTCGCATGGAAAAGCTGTAGAACAAACCCTGATAGGTCAGAATGTATGCCGACTTTTCATCTTCCTTTGTTGCAGATGAACTGTTCCGACTCCCAATCGTACATTTAGACTAGAGGAACGGCAAAACGGTTTGGTCTCCTTTAGCTTTCTCTGCCTCTTCGTCATTAAGCTGCCAATCAGAGTTAGGGAGGGGCTGGAGATCCAATCAATCAACCTGATTGGGAGTGTCAGGAAGTAGCTGCTTTAAGCAGCCAGAGGTTGCGCCTGTTGCAAACTTGGTTTAACCGACACAGCACGTTTAGGCAGCACGATAATTAGGACTCTGTTCATCGTGCTTCCTAAGCCTCAGACTCAAGAGGACCCCGACCTGCTAATGGAGCAGATCTGTTTACTTTTACAGATTTCAGTATCACATTTAATTATCAACATTTTGGAGGTTGCACAATGTCCAAAAATGTGTTTAATCTTAAAAAAAAAAAGATTTTTTGAAGTGGGGTTCAGTGGAAAAGCTACAGAGATCTAGAATCTTACCTGCTGTAGACAACTCTTCTGACTGGACTGATGAGCTAACAACTAGTCGGAGCTGCAGTCTGACCACAGCTCAACGGTTCATATGAAAAGTTTTTTTTTATAAATAAATCCTTGCATCTCTAGCAGCTTTGCCAACGTTCTTGTGTGGAAGAAAAACTGATCATAGTGAGGATGATTCAGAAACATTCACTCTCAATGTGTGTCGGCACGGCACGTAACATTCTTCATTTTTTGTGCCATTTCAACAATTCATGCATCAAAACGTTCACAGTTCATTCACATCGTTCCTGCTGTGACTTTTGGTATTCATGCAGTTTTTACTTTTTGAAATATTTAGCTTTGTCGGCCATGCTTTCCTCATTGAAAATGGAGCTCTCCACATCCTTCAAACCCTTTTAGCTGTTTAAACACTATACTGATCATTTCAGCTTTTTTCAGCTTCTTTCTGTTAAATTCAGTTTTTCCCCCTGCTTTTTCAGTAATTTTTTTTTTTTAAGACTTTTTCTACGGTGGCACTAAGGTGTAAATGAACAGCATTTGAAAAAAGGGAATTACATTTGAAAAGATAGAATAAAATTTTGAAAAAAAAAAACAGGACCACATTTGAAAATAAAAATTATAAAAACAGAACTACATTTGAAAAAAAAAAAAAAAAACACATTTTGAAAAAAAACAGAACCACATTTTGAAAAAAACAGAACCACATTTTGAAAAAAACAGAACCACATTTTGAAAAAAACAGAACCACATTTTGAAAAAAATAAATAAATTAAAAAAAAAATGAAAATATCAGAACTACATTTACAACAAATGGAATCGCATTTGAAAAAACAGAACGGCAGTTGAAAAAAATGAAATCAAATTGGAAAAAAAAAAAAAAACTGAATCATATTAAGCGAAAAAGCCGTTGTATGGTTATTTTTGAAACAAACAAACAAAAACAAAAACAAAAAAACAACAAAGAACGAACCATACACAGATTGCGAAACCGGAAGTGATTTTTATTTATTTTTTTATTTTTACTTTATTAACAACATGAAACAGAACACTGTACAGATACACACAAGGGTACAGTTAGCAGGCTAGCCTTTAGTCTGTAGAAATGTAGAGCTCTGTTTTGTTCAAGCTTAAAGAAGAAGATATGATGGTGGAAAAACTCAGCAGGGTTAGAGACTGAACAAAACATGGCTCATTTTAGCATCTGTTTAGGTGGTGGTGCGGTGGGGGGGTTGTACTCTACACAGCTTCTCTGTCTATTTCAACTTCTCCACCCATTTCTGCCATTTTTTTGTACTTTTATTTTGCTGCTTTCATTAAACATCAGCTGTTCAAATCTAACTCGCACGAGCAGTTCAGCGAAGAAACCTTTTCAGCTGCTTCAGCACAAATCACTCATCAGTAAACATCCACGCTGCGTTTTCACTGGAACTGCCACTTCTTTAGTTCACCTTGAAGAAATTCTAATGCGGAATTGTAGATCTAAACCTGTGTCGTCATTGTGCTGTTTCTTAAGAGCTGCAGCACCTCGGAGAGGAAAAATCTGGAAAAGTTCAACAAATCTGCAACAATAAAATGAAGGGGGGGGGGGGTGATTGATTTACAGCAGCCTGATTCGAGAATAGAACCCGAGCCCTGCAGCTGGACCTCCATCACTCCTCCCTCCCATTTCATCCGGAGCGGTACTGTCTGTCTCGCTGAGCTGTCAATAGAGCCTGATGGGCCTTTTAGACACTTATCAATATTTAAGCAGCCTCCCACATTGACTCAGCAATTACCGCCTAATTGATCTGAGATTGATTATCATTAGCACCGTAATGGTGGAGTCGGTCAGAGGCAGGAGTTGATAAAATCCTCCGTGCAAAATTACATAACCTTTTCCTTTTTTTTATTTTACGCCACCGCTGTGTGAAGCGGAGGAGGCTGCTCGTTTTACCTGCAGCCCCACGACGGGGACAGAGCCCAGCCGACTCCTGACGTTGAAAGTAGTTCACACGATGTGACGTTTGAACATCCATCCAAACAAAACTTTCAATTCTCTGTTTCTTTCATCCAGAAGCCTTTAAACCAAACCGCACAGCACGAGAGCTGCAGCATCAATTCATATAAAAAAAACAGATAAACCACCGTCCGCCTTGCATGCCCAAGTTTTAACCAAAGAGCCAACGTGATCTGACAGTACTCGGAATATGGTTTGGGGATGACTCTCAGCTACTACCACACCAAACTTTAGCTCAATATCTGTTCAGCTAAGTTATAGTCGTGTCCTAACAATTAGCTACGGCAGCCATCTTGAATTGGGACTCCAAAAGTAGGCAGGTGACAAAAATATTGTATAAACTTCTTTAAAAAAGGGAAGTTGTGCTATTTTGGTGGAATAAAAAGACTAAATGGGAAAATTTATAAATCTACTGAGTTGATCAGAATGTCTAGTGGGATGTTTTGCTAACAGATACAAACACACAGACATTGCATGGACAAATGAGTTTAACTGTTTAATTCAAGGTGAAACAATATTTAAGCTGGGCCTCTTTGTACTAAACAAAGCTTTATTTAGTCCTTTTTTAACATCAGAACAAATAAGGTGTCAGGGTTTATTTCTATGGAGCACATGATGAAATATTTTCTTCCCCTGCAGAGTCTGAGAGCGTGAGCGCCATTCATCGACTGCTTGAGCACGACAGCTCAGAGGAAGGAGTGGATTCACGAGGACCGCTGCAGGTCATTAGCCGGCTGAAACACCCCCAGCTTCATTTGTTTCTGAAGTGATTATGACTGCACGATGGGCTCATTAGCAACTATGCTTACTGTTCTGGAGGGACTGTTTGTAAAGCATTAAGTTGTGCTAATTAAAAATGGAAGCCCTCGGCGAGCGCCAAGCCGTGACGGCACAACTTCTCTCAGTCGCGTGAAAACTCAAAACGCTGCGTTCAAGGACAAGCGGTTCGTCTAAACCGGCTGGTGGGTCACGGGCCTTCCCTGAGCACAAAGTGTCAACGTTCTGGTCGTTCAGTCGGCGTTAACGCTTCAGCCATACGGAAAAGATATAAATAAAATGTATAAAGTTTTTATCTGTTTTGTTTGAAACTTATATTTAATGTATAACAC
>JARVGS010000761.1:24336619-24348371 GCA_031762315.1 Hypsolebias antenori | reverse complement strand
GAAAGTTGCAGGTTCAACTCCCAGTACCGTCAACATCAAAATGTGGGTGGAAAAGGTGAAACACCCACACCTGCCATGAGACTACCTGCATAATGAAAAAAATGAAAATTTTAGAGTTACCAGTCAGTCTAACAGGCGTGTTTTTGGTCAGTGGGAGGAAACCGGAGTACCTGGAGAAAATACATGCGTGCACGGAGAGAACATGCAAACTCCACCCAGGAAGGTCCGTAGCCAGGATTTGATCAATCGATTTTCGTCCTGAGAGGAAACAGCTCTACTGATCCACTGTGCCGCCCTATGACAGACATGTAATCTTTTTTTTGTTTTACACACAACCCAACGCAGATGATTTAATTTACCAGTTAACTCTCTTTCAGGCTTGTCTTGGAAAAGGTTCTTTTTGTGCAGTGGGTGTCTCTGCACACAGACATGGACGCAAAGTTGCAGAGATACATGTAGTACAAAAAAGGCACATTATAATGGTATGTATTGAAGTCCGTCAGACAGCATGATTCTGTGCAGGATGGTGTAAATATATAATGACATGTGTGGTGCGTGTAGAGTAAATGCATGGATTTTATTTTATTTTTTTTTTAGATGGCAGCCAAAAAACTAAATCCCCCAGAATTCCCTCCATCCATCCGCCCTCTTTAGCCACTAGTCCCCGCTCAGTGGCACGGAGCTGCTGCCCATCTCCAATCTCTGCCACCACTAAACATGTCCATAAAGGCTGAGAAGCAGATCTTCTTTTACAACCTGGTTTAGATGCACTAACGTTTATCGTCAGCAGTCCCTTCTCATCGGTTGGCTCCGACCTTAAAACTGCTGCTGGCAGTGGACGGAGCTTCACTGCAGGGAGGACTCCCTTCACGAGCGTTTTGTGTATTTCCTTCCTCAAATGTTATCCTGTATTTTACATTCTGAGAGGACAACTGTACTTAAAGTAAAAAAAAAAAAAACCCGAAAGCAACTAATGTGAGGAAGTGGATGTGTTTTTCTCCACCCAGTTCAAACTGTCATATACTTCTAAATAACCAGTTTGTGCTTAACCCGAGCAGAGATGTAATCTCTAATCAAGTTAACTTACAAACACCCGACTCCTCTCTGTCACGCTCCTAATGGTTGTTAGCTAACGAGAGCAGCTCCCAGATGGATAGCCAGGCAGGCGGTGCTCGGCTTCAGAGGTGAAGGCCGGCGTAGCCATATTAAACGCACAGCGGCGTCACCGTTTCACTGTTTGGCATTCTGCTTGGCTTCTGTGCGTTAGTCACACAGAGGTACCCGGGGAACACTTTCTAACTCCACTGATCACCGGCCTGCAAACTCCTGGCCCTGAGAAATCAGCCGTCAGGATTTATAGATTTACCTTAGATTGGCTGTCCCGCATTTGTACCCCCATAAATACTTTTACAGCAGTGCTAATGCTACTGTTGGGAATAAACAAGGTTACGGCGGACAAGATGGGGCTGAGATTTAGTTGGCAACTCGGACAGCGCCGAGCAGAGAGATGAGAAACGATAACGCCAGAAAGGGAAGGGAGGGGCCATCAGGGATGAGCACGTTGTAGCATTGCAGAGTGGATTTTTACACACTGGTACCAACAAAGTGGAGTTAGTTTTTACTAGAGAACTGCAGAAAGAGTTTCTTTGGAAACGTTGAGCTCAAATTAAAGTTTTCTGTCTCTCTGCAAAGTCTAAACAAAGTCCACCATAGTTAACAAGTTAAATACACAAAACGCAAACATGCAGTGTGAATGCTTATTGTAGAACTTGCTGAGAAGTAGCTGAAATTGCCTAAAACAACATGCTGAAATGTAGCTGAAATGGAAGAACAAGCCTAAATTAGCAGAAGAAAGCAGAAAGAACCAATATTTGCTGAAGTAGGTTCAAATAAGCAGAAATTAGCAGGAAAAAATAGAAATGTAGCTAAAAATATCAAAAGTAGCTGAAAGGCAGAAAGAAGCTTAACTTACCAGGAGGTGGAAAGAGCTGCAATAAGCAAAAAATAAAATAAAAAGTGGCATTAGCTGGAAAATCTAAAATTAGCCTAAAACAACTACTGTAAATAGTAGGCTGGAATAGCAAAAATAGCTGAAATGAGGATAATAGAGCTGAAAGGAGCATAACAAGCTGAAATTAGCAGAAAGAAATTAATTAGTTTGAAAGTGGCAGAAATTACCATGAAAAATGTGAATTTATCAGAAAAATGTGAGTTTATCGGAAAACAGCCAAAAATAGCAACAAAAAAGGCAAAAATTTTAGCTGAAAAGAATGAGCTTAAATTAGCAGAATAAATTAGAAAGAATAAAAAATTAGGACAAAAAAGTGGAAATTATCTGAAAAAAGATTCAATTAAATAAAATAGAGGTAAAAAGCAGAAAGCATAACTTACCAGAAGAAAGGGGAGAAAGCACATTTTTGCTGAATTAGGCAAAACAGAAAGTTGAAATTACTGCAAAAAATGCAGAATTAGCTGAAAAAGCTAAAATTAGCATAAAAACAGCTAAATAATAGCTGAAATAGCAGAAAAAGCTGAAGCTTGCAGAAATAAGCTGAAATTAGCAGAACAAAGTTAGAAGAAACACAAAAACGTTAGAAAGACCCTTGAAAGGAGCACAAAACAGCTGAAATTAGCTGAAAACTTTAAAATTTGTACAAGGAAGCTGAAAGAAGCTGAAGCAGAACAAAATGTGAAAGGAGCAGTAAAAGGTTGTAAACACATCTAAAGATCTGAAGGATGGAAGATGAGCTTAATTCATTTTCTATGAGGAAAAAAATGTCAGAAAAGGCTAAATATATATTAAAAAATTAAAAAAAAATCTAAAGTTGCACCAATACCAAATAGCAGGATTGTCCTGAAAGAGCTGAGCGTTTTGATTTATGATTTGTTGAAACAGATGAAAACTGCAGGATGAGCATGATAACGAATAATGTACGGCTCACAATAGTGTGAATGCTTCATAAACATTCACACTATTGGGATAAAGAAATATTAGCTAAAAAAAAAAAGAAATGATGACCTTGATTGCAGTTCTTATCAAAGACATAGCAGATAAATTATTAACACACATTACTTGAGTTTTAAATGCTACTCATTTGGACAACTTCATGAAACTTTCACGATTTAAAAGCATATATTATGCATGGTCAAGCCATCACTCTCTTTATAATGAAACATCAGAATCGACACGGTCACTCTCACCAAGACCTGCGAGACTGCAGGACACACGCGCAGGAGTTGACTGAGAAGTGAGTGCACTCACACAAATCGTGCCTTCAAAGTCAGCAAAAGCTCATAGCTGAGATGGTCCAGGGAGGGGGGAGATTTAATGAGCAGTGTGTTTTATTGGGGGTCCAGTTCAAACAGAGGTCACTTAATGGGAAAAAAGTGAGAAAGCTCAGTTGTACATTACAATTCAATGAGTTTTACAAACTTAGCACTAAAAGGTGAAACAGGCCAACTCAGCACCTGAGCAAACGACAATGACTCAGTGATGCTACACAGATTTCAATCTATCACTTATTTTAGACTCACACATCAGGGAAGTTCAATCCTTGTCCTCGAGGGCCACTATCCTACATGTTTCTCTGCTCCAACACACCTATTGTGGACCAACAGGTGAGTACCAGGTTCCTGGAGAACATGATTGAGGAGGTGTTTCAACCCATGAATAAGGTTGTTGGAGGAGAGAAACATGGAAAACATTCAGGATGGTAGCCCTCCAAGTCCAGGATTGGACACCCCTGGTTATATATACTGGTAGATATAGTACATTAAATCTGAATCAAGTAAAGACCATTTACAAACC
The DNA here is from genome assembly GCA_031762315.1 of Hypsolebias antenori. Taxonomy (NCBI): domain Eukaryota; kingdom Metazoa; phylum Chordata; class Actinopteri; order Cyprinodontiformes; family Rivulidae; genus Hypsolebias; species Hypsolebias antenori. Next base: position 24,344,563 of record JARVGS010000761.1, on the reverse strand, counting down.
CAGTTCCACATTTTCCTTGGCATCTCCAATGCCCTAAATCAAACCCACGTACAAAAGTGGGCCAGAATTAAAAAGTTTTCCAAACTAAGGGCCAGTTTCAGATATACCAGACATCTATTCTTGGTCGCAGGTTCCTCAAAAAAAGAGTTTGCGTGGTCTCATTTGACATTCTCTGTTGCACTTTTGACATCATAATCAAAGAGTACTGAAAAAAATTCAAGTGAAAAATGTATTTTATGTTTAACATATCATCTTGGGGGCCCAGATAAGATGTCAACGAGTGCCACATTTGACCCCCGGGCCTTGAGTTTGACATATGTGGCCTAAATGGTATCCAAGAAAGGTCATGCGATCACAAGGAAGTGGCTGAACTACCTGGAGGCAACATTGCAGAAGGTTTGGACTTCCATGGGTAAAAGGCAACCATGCTGAAGCCACAAGAAAATCAGCCACAACCAAGCTTCTGCAAAGATCTTGAGAACAAGAGTCCAAGCCACCAACACATACGAACAGCTAATCATCACATACCCCACCAGTGTAGTGGTCCTTGCAAGTGCCTCCCACTGTTGGGTTTCAAGAAGCACCAGTTTGACAAGTACAGTGACTTATGTCATTTCACAAAAGCATTCAAATTTAGTGGTAGTAAAATATAAACAGTTACCAAGTGTAAAAAAATAAAATAATAATAAGTAGCCAACGTGGTTTAGGTCAGACGTAGACAATGTCCTTGGGGGTCATCTGAAAATACAGGTTAAACTTGTCTTCAAACAGTTTTAACTAGATTGTGGGTAAAAATGCCACTTAATTTATAAAACAAAAAACATTTAGTATGAAGTCAATAGCGATCCAGAGAAGATCTACAGCCTGCAATAAGTTGTCTCAAATGGAACGCATCGAGGCAGTCGTAACAGCTAAAGTAAATCTAGCAAACAGACTGCACACCTGGTTGAAGCCCAAATACGAAACACACCGTGGCGATATTACTCCTGGGTACTCGCAGTATTGGACTGAAATGAAGCCTGTGCAAAGGCAGAGCATACGTCTTTATCTGTGTCCACTTACAAAAGGTTATCTTTCGTATTGCTCAAATGCTACCTGATAAATGTCCTGCTAACTCTCAATATTTCCACTGCGAGGGCCACATTTGTCATTGTTGAGATGGCGGGCAAAGTAGGACACAGATGGGAACTCCTCCCTTGTGCTGGCGTTGAAGTATGAGCCGCGGGTCGAACCAGATGAGCACATGTGATTGATAAGGTCGTGTGCCGGGTCTTACCAGAGAGGCAGTTGGGGATGAGAATTTATAAACTACAAAAGTTACACAAAAGTATAATTTACTTTGGATTCGTATGTTTGATGTGTACCTTTCTCAGCCTCTATAATCAGAGTAGATGTCTTTTGGAAATTGGTAAATGCAACTACATGTAAAAAAAGGTCTCAAATTGTTTTTTGTTTCTTAAGCAGCAGGTTAAAAAAAGGCACATATCACTGAATTTAGCTGGTTACTTTAACCAACTTTTCATGAACTTGCTGTGCAGAATTCCCCTGCAAGAAGGTCCACGGGTGATTTCCAAAACCGCACATTTACGTTTCTTACCAGTACTTTCAAGCCAAAGCAGCTTTTCTTTTGCTCAACTTCTCTTGACTATGAGTAGAGACATCCAGTAGATGCATCTAAAAACTTTAGAAACTAGAAAAACAAAGTACAAATTTTCACACTTTTTTTTTTATTTTATTAATAGTGAACCTTTTCGCTTAACCTAAACCGAACTGTGGCAGAGACCTGTGTCCATGATTGTTGCCATATAAAGGTCATTAGGCCAATTATCAATGGCAACCTCAACAAAAATAATTTTGAGTTGGTTATGTTGACTCTTTTACTTCCTTTAACTAAAGCGATCCTCCACAGTGGAGCCCCAACCCCATCTCTGGGGACTTCATCCATCTGTTCATGTTCATCCCCTCATCAATGGTCCAGACATGGAGACATGAGACACTAAGACGTTCCTCTCCCCAGTGACCCTCTCCAGGTAAACCTGGGGGTAGAGTTGCATTTGGGTCCAAAAAAAATCGGACCTGGCCCCAGCCATCATTTCCGAACCCCACCCGATCCGATATGAACAGTAATTACAGGTCCAAAACCGAAACACCCCCCCAACATTTTTAATTAAGGTTCGACTGCTGGCTGAATAAAGGGGACAGAAGATTGGAGCCGAGCGGGTGTTTGTCATTTCATGGGGGTCAAAGTGCATTAAATCGCTGCTTCTGCATTATTCAGACACGGACCCTGCTCTGGCATGTTGGATATCGTGATGTCGCCTGTTTGGGTCGTCGGCCGCACGTGTCCGCTGAGCGCAGCGGCTGAATGAACGTCCATTTGGGCTGATGGATCGCTGGCAGTAGTCCATCTGAAGCTTAACTGAACTTTTTGCCTCTTTCAAGGCCGATCAGCGTTTGCTCAATTGGCCGTGTATGGCAGGTGATAGTATGGCAAGCCATGTTGCCATGTAATTGGATAGTCAGCCGCGCATGTCCGCTGACGCAATTAAAAAGCCGACACCTACCTGTCCCGCGCATTAAGCACATTATTATGGACCGGCCTGGTTCAAATCCGGGTCGGGCAGAGCCGGGCTCTGGTTAGACATGACAGCTCTACCCGGGGGGGATCACAAAGCTTTTCCAGTCCAGCAAAGATACATTGTCCCTCCAATAAGTTCTGGGTCCCCATCCCAGTGTGATTGCCAACAAAACCTCCAGCAGGTACGCAAAACTTTGAGAAGTACTCTAAAATATTCAAAGCTTTGAGTATTTTCTGTTGTACTTCAGTCACTGTATGTTGTACGATACAAGTGGCTCTGTGTGTTCCATTTGAATCAACAGCAAAAAATACGACCTGTTCCTATGAATCATCAGCATCCTCAAATCCCCAGTTCCTCCTGTTCTAACGAAGAGAAACATTAAGCGCTGGTGTGCATGAATAGGACTTTTATTCAGCTGTTCTGAAAACAGATGTAAGGTTCTAATGCACTGGATATTTGCAAGGCTAATAGTTTTAGTGGTAGTGATGAAAATGTATCTCTTCACACCAGCTGATGATCTTGTGGGGAGATAAAAAAAAAAAAATCATGATCTTTGCAGGGTTATGGCGATGTCCTCAGACACATAACATTGGTCCACAACAGTTCTGAGCATGCACCAAACTTCTGTAGCAACGTTGTGGTGGTTTGCCATCATGGTGGCGTCGTAGAGAAGTCCTGGTTGGAGCATGACGGCAGCATATTCATGACCTGAGGCCCTGGTTTGACCAGTGAAGAGCTGAAGCAGAACTGGTCCCAATGGCTTCATGCCTAGGCGACAACCATGACCGCGATAAGGTCAAGGAAATGCCCGAGTGATTCTCGTAGGAGCGGCATAGTTGCTAGCGTGGCCGTGGCGCGATCTTCTGGTGCATAGCTTTATCTTGATGAAGAGTTTTTGTAGTGAATTTCCAAGTTCACTACAAACAAGTCTCGTTTCACTCGGCCATGACGGGTGTAGCCGGCTCACCGGCCGATGTGATGCGAGTCTAAGCACGACTTCCTGAATGATCAGCAGCCATTCAAGAGATGCTTTACTTCCTTTAGCTATAATAAAAATGTAAGAAAGTATAATCTGTGATATAGCCTTAAGTATCACCCCAACCTAAACAAGACACCAGTTTTATTTCCAAAGATTTCCACTGTATTAACTGTAACAGCAGCAGCCAGGAAGTGTAAAGGTAGCCTCTCCCAGACTGCAGTCTGTTTGCGTTGGTTGCTGTCTCTTCAAGACTGTTTCCCTCCCTCTGTTTTGACAGCCCACCATCTGCTGCAGAGCCCATCTAGAGCTCATATACCTCCCTGCATTTACTCTGCTGACAAGCCTTTAAGTTTGGGACAAAAGATAATCGGTTATGATGCGTTGGCAGCGGCGTGCCAACAATCTGAGGCGTGTGCTGGAGGCAGGAATCAAATGAAAACGCATCAACAGACACTTTATTAAAAGATTTTATTTAACTGTAAGAATGGAAGAAGACAGCTTCTGGTGATCTCCACCTATTCAGTCAAACAAGGAAGAAATCAGACTGAGCTATCCAAAATAGAATAAAAATAACAACTATACAAACGCAGCACGATGCTGAGTCTTTTCTATTAAACTACAGGACATGTTGCGTAGTTTAAAGCTCAATGTGTGCATCAGTATCTATAAATAAACTGCATTTATCCTCAGTAGTTTTGTTTTTTCTCCAAAGGATATATCAGAATAAGGATACATATGGTTCTGGAGGGCCACAATATCAAGCCTTGGTATCTTAAAATGGTAAAATATAAAAAATAATTGGAGTAATGAGAATCCAGTGGCCGATTTTAAGAAGTGTAAAAGGACCTTGGGATTTTTTTTCTCACCTGTTATGTTCACCGTTGCTTTGGACCTTTCTTTTGATCTGTGGTATCTCGTTTCGGTCTTGCGGATCGAGCGAATTGCTGCAAACTTATCGTTAAGGTTTGTGCATCAACATACGTCCTAAATGTGCTTCGTCAACTCAACCACTCTGAACAGCTTGCTTCGTTCCCCCTGCAAAATCGCGTTTTCGATCATTTAAAGCAACTAAGCTATGAGCTAAGCTAACAGGCCGACCTCGGGGGAAAAAACCTCCGTCTTGTCGAAGCTCCAAAATTCACGTTTGAAACCGGTGCCTTCGTCTAAAAAGTTGTTTTTCTCAGCAAAAAGAAGCTGAGAACTTGTTTAATGATTTTTATTAAAATCTTTGGGTGAAAAATGCTCTGATAAAGAGATCAAATCACCGAGCGTCCATTTTGAGAACCAGAAAAAAGGAAAGAAACACATCCCATGTCACGTCAAGGGGCCTCCCTCCCATTTTTCTTAAAGAGCCATGCTGCTCACTCCCTCACTATCCATCCGTCGGTTCAAACAGTCTTATACTGCCATCTGGTGGTCGGAAAAAAAGGTACTACACACAAAACTAATTAACACTTTTTCTTAAATTTGACAAGAATTACTAATTATTGTCAAATTTCAAACAATGTTATCGTTTATCGCAATAATTTCTGCGACAATTAATGGCTCAGCAAAATTTATCGTGACAGGCCTAGTTCTGACAAACGCACAGTTGAATTAAGTCTTTACCCCACAACAGGTTGGATGAGTGTCACTGCATGTTGTCTGTTAATAATCCTTCATCTTTCAGGCAGTTTTTAAAAATAAATCTTTGGTTATGTTAGTTTGCATATGGATCCACCTCCCAAACTTCTATATGTATTAGAGCCTCCCGGTGCAGAAGCTTTCTTCATGACTGAACTGCTGCAGCTCCTTCAGGTCACTGCTTGTGTTCAATCTTTACATCAAACCACAGATTCTAGCAGAACCATCTGCCTGGTTCTCCTTAAACCAGTAGGGTTCCCCAGCTGTGAGCTTAAACTCACTGGCGGACCTCCGTCCCACACTCAAATCTCAAACAAGTTCCTCTCAGAAGTGTCCTCGTCTTTTGCTCCGTCCATCTTTCCTCTCAGTCCCTGCTGATGGAAACCATCCCCACAGCATGATGGTGCCACCACCGTGCTTCACTGTGAGACTGGGTTTCTCAGCAGGATGAGAGATGTGGTAGATGTGCCTCAGACATGGTGTGGATGGATTTAAAGTTCAAGTTTGGTCTCATCAGACATCTTCTTCCACATGTTTGAGGAAGATGTTTCAAACAGTCCAGCTGGTATTTCTTTATGCAACTTCTTCCTGCTGCTCTTCCATGAAACACAGCTCTGTGAGGCCTCTAGTGGTCCTATGAACAGGTCTCTTCTCTGCAGAAGACCTGCTCAGCTCCGACAGGGTCCAGCCTCCTGACCCGCTCTGTGAGTCTTGGTGGACGACCCTCTCTTGGCAGGTTTGCTGTGGTGACATCATATTTGTTGCCTTTTAATGGAGCTTCATGGGACGTACAAGGTTCTGAGAAATATTTTTATACTACAACCTTGATCCGTCTTCTTCACAACTGAGTCTGTGTGGAGAGCACCCTGGTCTTCATGATGTCTCCTGCTAAGTGGTACCTCTTTGGATGTATCGGACTGGTGTTGCTTCTTTCAGAATAGGTGCGTCTACACTGAATGAATAAGATCCACCTGTGAGGAGCATCACGTGGCTTCTAGTTTGAGCTCTAAAGAAAAGGGGGTGAATACATATGCATGCACCACCTTTCACTTTTTTCCACTTCTTTCCTCGTGGAACTTTAAAGTTTGAGTATTTTTGGGAGAAATATTGCTTATATTAAATACTTGGGGTGAATACATTTCAGTAACTTGTCTCTGAGCAAACAAACATGACCGAGAGTTCTGCTCCTCAAGGGTTCAAAAGTTGAAGCATAATTCTCTGCACACAGGAAGGAAGAGCAGCTGGTGGTTCAGAGCTGTCACAGATCATTCCCTGTCCTCTTGAAGGCGCCGAGGACCAAAGCCAGGAACTCATCTAAGAGAGGGGGGGGTCGGTATGAAACCCAAACATATGACCTGTTACATGTCCGGACCAGACTCAATAAAAGCCTCTCAGTCACTCGTTTCTGCTGCTGTGGAACGAAAGGGCAACATTTTTACGCCAAACGGAACTCTTTGTGTCGGCGTACCTTCACGCCCAAAATTAATTAAACCCTCGTCTGAAACACAAAGCCTGCCGTTGCACTCCTTTTTAAAAGCCCTCGTTCTGGCAACGCCCTGCGAGAGGGGATGAAAGGATACGACCACGAGGGGTTTGTCGTGGAGAACGAAGCCGTTGGTTTCCCGCAGGGCTTTTTCTGCGCTCTGCTCACTCGGGAGTCCTATGAAGGCCTGGCCTTTCATCCGCCCATCCTTCATTAGCACAACGTCAAACCTGAGGAACAAAGCAAAGCAGGGACACATCGTTATCACTGCAGGTTTGTGGCCGGACCGGCTCGACGGCGTTCTGCTGTGCTCAGTGCAGGAACGGCGTTCTGCTCCTGTAAGCAGATAAAACAAGTCACTGATGGACAACCTACTGATTTCACCGAGCCAAAGAGAAACGAGAAGGAGCCTTAAAGTGTAGCTTTTATTCAGTATGAGATGTGCAGATGTCTGCAACTAGGGCTGAACGATATGGACCAAAATTAATATCTCGATATTTTTAAGATAAATCGCGATATACGATATATATATATATATATCGATATTCAAACATCTGCTAAGTTCATGGCACAAACCAATGCAGGCATGTTCCTGTTTTTGGTATTTTACATTGCTTTATAATGTAGCTGTTTTTGTTTCATTTTTTTATTTATATAATTTTCTTCCATTTATTTCTTTTTCAATTCATACGCTTTCTTTTATGATTGTCCACTGTTGTCATCATTATTTGTTAAAAACAGGTCTCTCTTGTAAATGAGTCCTGTGGCTCAGTGAGACTAACCTGTATACATAAAGACTGAATAAATGAATATTTTTTCTTTCCATAAAGTAATAACTAAAATATATATCCGAGTCAAAGCTTTGTCCCAATTGTCACATAGCTACATTTATTAACAAACTGCTGTAACTCTACTAAATATTTTTAATTATAAGCTTTGTGTGACGAATGCTACACTAAAGAGCACAAACCACACAGAGCGTCTGCCATTTTTCTTAAAGAGACACGCTGCTGCACCCTCACTATCCATCCTTTGGTTCAAACAGTCTTATACTGCCATCTGGTGGTCAAAGAAAAGTACTACACACAAAATAACATTTCTTCTTAAATTTGACAATAATTACTATACTATATGCTTTATACTATATCATATAGTATTACATATTTAGCATCGGTAGCCCATCAACAATAAGTACAGGTCAGTAAAGCCCAGATCGAGCCTCTAGCAGAGAGTGCCTCTTGTTGTTTTTTTTTGTATTCAGAGTCAAGCTGCCATGGTCG
>JARVGS010000761.1:24289956-24300008 GCA_031762315.1 Hypsolebias antenori | reverse complement strand
GGACTCATTTACAAGAGAGACCTGGCTACAAACTAAGGATGATGACAACAGTAACAGTACAGCAATAGGTTACAAACATGCATGTTTTTGGTCTGTGGGAAGAAATCAGACTACTCAGAGAAAACCGGTGCATGCACAGAGAGAACATGCAAACTCCACCCAGAATGGCCGCCGGCTGGGATTTGAGCCGGCGACCTTCTTGCTGCGAGGCGGCAGCTCTAATGGCAGCGCCACGGTGCCGCCCCCATTCAAGAAAAGATCATTTAAAATGGTGCGATCTGATATTCATGTTTCTACCAGTGAGAGAAGCTTTTGTTTGATGTTTTGTTGAGCAGTTTTTCATTTGTGACAACAACAACAAAATTGTGCAACTTTTTAACGTTGCGGAAGCCAAACGTCTAAAACTAAACGTGTGTGTGCAAACCAGATTAACTGTACTTACAGTGTAGGGGCAGGGAAGCCGACTCAGGACCCGAAGGCCCCGGGTTCGATCCCCGGTCATTGCACACCTCGTGGTGTCTCTGAGCAGGACACCTCATTCCCAGTTGCTCCCTGGGCACTTCCAATAGCTGCCCACTGCTCCACCTGGTGGTGGACGGGTTACATGCACAGAGCCAATTTCACCATTGTATGGGAACATACAGTGATGCCAGTACTTACACATTATATTATTATTATCACTGAAAACTACAATCAAACATCAAAGACAGTGCTGTCAGCCTCACTGGTTTTTCAGACATGTTGATAGAAAATTCTGAAACGTGGGTCTGCACTCGATGTAAACAAAGCTGCATCCACTGGAAACCCGGTGGAAGCTTGACTCACGTGATGGACCGACATCAAGCTGACTGCAGTCTGTGACCGCAACCATAAGCCTAATGTATTTCTAGTTACTTTAGCTGTTTCTGTAGGTCAGGGGTCGGCAGCCTGCATGGCGCCACATGCGGCTTTTTGCACGCTTTAAAACGCTTTATCACTTCAAAGTGGGATAAATAACTGTCTTTCCACAACATGAAGGTGGACTCAGAGTCAGAGAGTCAGAGTCAGAGTCAGTTTATTATTGCCATTGTCAATGAATAAAATTCACAAACTAGGAACTTGCTTTGGCATAAAGGCGCAATATAATAAAAAATAAAATATAAAAATAGAAAGAAAACATATGTACACACCAACCAATAAACACAATACAGCACAATATTCACAATAAATGTGCAGTGACAAATGGAGATAAATGGAGTGATGATGTACAGTGTTAGACCAGTGATAAATGATCAAAGCAGAGTTTTACAGTAACAGGATTATGAATGTTCAGAAGACTGACGGCAGATGGAAAGAAACTGTTTTTATGACTCACAACGGCCTGTACAATTCAAAGTTTAAATTTTTGTTGTAAATTTTGTTTGAACTTTGATTTTTTTTAAATAATAATTATTATTTTTATTACTACATATATTTAAATTTTATAATGTCCCCACTGTCCAGGGAAGTCCCCTTCTGACAAACTCAAAGGTGCCCATGGGCCACCAGTTGATCATCACAGCAGGTTTCGCGGCTCAGGACACATTTTATTCAGTGAGCGAAGCTGCAGAACTGGATCTTTTGATTTAAAAGTTTGCAGATTGTGTAAGTAAACAAATTCAAATCATGCTTACAAATTGACGCGTTACCCTTTAGTACAAGAAAAATACTGTATGGATTTTAGTGTTTACAATTTAAGTACAATTACCTAAATGAGGAAACTGATTTTTACGACCTCTGTTTTTATTCCAACACATGGCACCTGCAGGGCTCCGTACTTTCAGTCATTAAATTCAGCTTTTATCCCCCTCCACTCCTCCTATGATTAATTCTATATCTATTTAAGAGTAATTTATGAGAGCCTGTCTGTGCAGGATCTCTGCAGGTTTCTGGACTCAGACGCGCTCAGTGGAGACCATTGGGGGCGCATTTCAGAGGGAGGACCTTTGGGAGAATTTCCAGTCCCGTGATTTGCTAATCGGGGTTTGGTTGCCTTGTCATTCCCCTGTAATCGTGGCTCGGGTGTGTGGAGCTCAGCCAGCACCTCCTGTCCGCGCAGAGAGCGCACTTGTGCGGAGCAAAGGCTGGCCGCTGGGAAGGAGGACCTCTTTGTCCACCTATGGCTCTTTGACTTTTAGGACTTTTTTTTTTTTCCTTCTTAATTCTGGACCGTGGACTGGCCGTGTATAAATAAAAACGAAAATCACCTGAAGTCGCCCAGAAGTTGTGTTCACTGGTGGGCGCCTGACGATGGAGATGCAAAGGTGGTCCACAAGGTGGAAAACGAAAAGATGCTTTCTGGATTCCGCGTTTTTCTTCACTTTAACCCTGGTCCTGCAGGCTGCTGAGGTCCGAGCAGGTAAGGAGCTCTCTGATGGGGAGGTCACCTGGACCCACAGTTCTGTTTGCACCTCTTCCCACAAAACACTCATGACGAATTTCAGAGCTCGGAGCTGATTGAGAAAGTTTACATCACCTCTGAATTAGAAGCCACAGAGTCATGACTTGGAGGTTAAGTAATATATGTTATTGATTCGAACAGAATCTGACAAGGATGAACATCTAGCCCCTAAACTCTTTCAAATAAGTCAGATTTATGATTTGAATAGTATACAAACTTTATTTCGCTCTCTGGATGACAGAATGAACCACTGAGCCACTAATCGCTCTTAAACATGTAAAAGATTTATGATTTCAGGTGTAAATAGGCTGAATATTGTTGTCCAAGTCACCCGTGGCATTAATGGTCAATGTCTGCCCCTGAGGATGAACCACTAGTCCCTAAACCTTTTTAAAGGAGTCACAGGGTTGTGTTTTGTAGGTTGTTCAACTTGCAACTCAATGGTTCCCAACCGTGGTCCCTGAGGAACACCATTCTGCATGTTTCAGTTGTTTCTCTGCTCTAGCACGCCTGATTCGGTGATTTAACTACTTCAAGTTCTACAGAAGCTGTTTAATCACCCATTCATTCAAATCAGGTGCATCAAAGAAGGGGAACAAGTAAAACATGCAGGACGGTGTTCCTCAGGGACCACAGTTGGGAACTGGTCTAAATAATTTGTAGTTTTTTATAGCATAGCCTTCAGGATAAATGGACTGTGTCTGCTCCTCAGGATTAACCCCTTTCCCACTAAACACTTTCAAATAAGTTATAGAGTTATACTTTAATAGGTTGGATGTTGAAGTCCATGGTCATTGTAGTGTAGACTAAAATGACTAGACAACCGCTGCCCCTGAGGATGAACCACCTTGTCCCTTAAACACTTGTACAGAAGTGATAGGATTATGTCATGGAGGTTATTTAAGCCAGATTTTGTTATATAAACTACCTGTGGTGATCACAGTACAGCCTACAGCATTAATGGTCTTCCTCTGAGGATGGACCACACTGCATAGTTCTGGTCCTATAGAAAGACCAGGGAACAGAGCAGCAGTTTCAGGATTCCCTTTAGACTCAAAGGATCCTTTTTGTTTGAGTTGTGGTCCGCTGGGTGGATGTGAACACGGTTAGCAGGGTAGATTACTCAGGACAGCCTGGACTTTGAGAACATGTTGCATTCAACCCCCACCACGAGTCAACGGGTAAGCTGGTGTCTCCCATCACGTGGGAGAGGTGCAATTTCACTTCTTGTTGACTTGGTTGTCCATGTTGCGATGTTTCTCTGTGAACGGCTTCAGGGGATGTATTTACTTCATCCCAAGAGGAAAAACAGCTCAGTAGGGTTAATTTAGGGGTATGGTGCACCCCTTCATTTTTGCATACGAGGTGGCAATTTGTTGGCGGACAGCATCGAGGTGATGCCGTCTGAAGTTGCATAGCAAGTGGCACCAACCCTGATGGAGGAGAGTTTAAGATGCGATTTTCTAAACAAAAGTTTCAAGTAGTTTTCATTTGGTGTCGATGTTCAAGTGAACAGTTCGGCCTAATCGGCCAGTTATTTCTGGGAGCCACTAGGGGGATCCTGAGTACCACCAGAGGTATGACAGTTTGAGAGATGGGTAGGGTTAAAAGTGGTCAGACAGGTTCACCCTATCTCCATACTGTCCTGGTCCACACCAAAGCCCAATAGTGGGCTTGTGCACCCCCCACCCCAGCTTCCTTTTTTTGTTTCAGGCTGCAGGACGAGGCTGAGCCATGTGATTGGTGGGAACGCTTCCCCCGCTAAGTACTGAGCAGTTATTTGATGATGGTCCTTGTCGCTCTTCCCTATGATTTCAGAGCCTTCAAAGCGCCGGACTGCGTTTGGGTCCCGGCTCACGGCTTTAATAGCTACCCATCGCGGAGGCCAGGATTACCGAGGCCTCACACGTTGGCCTGTAGACGGCTCGCCAAGGATTTGTTGTCGCATGCAGACACAGGGAAGGCGTTTTGTAGGGTCGTGGGCAAAAACGTTTTAAGAGCTGGTGGACTGAGCCACAGCGTTAGACTCAAGTTTGACATCGTGCTGGCTGGTTCCTGAAAGTGCACGTCGGAGTTATAAACCCCTCGCGGCTCTCTGCGCCTTAATATAAACTTGAACGGGCTCCATGTTTGATCATCTCCGCCGGTTCCTCCTGAGCTCTTTATAGCCGTCAGGGCTGTTTCTGCAGGGCGCCCTCTGCACGGACACGTTTTCTCAGCCCCTGGGGCGCAGGCTCACATGTGCATTCCAGCAGACAAAGCTAGCACTTCAGAGTCCTCTGCCTTGATATGCTAAACCTGGAAAGTCAGCCTTATCGTCTGGCTTTGCCTCGTCTGTAGAGAGGCTCGCGTTTTGAGCTGATGAGCCCAGCTGTCTGCAAGAGACCCCTGCCTTTATTCCACGGCCTGTTTGGAGGTTGAAACTGCGTCGCAGCACACGAGGTCTAATTTTTCACATAGACGCACGCCTGAAATGAGTTAATGTGAGGAAAAGCTGAGCAGGGGGGAGCAGAGGAAAGGAATGCTTTGAAAAGCTGGGTAGGTCTCCGTGAAGTTTCCTCGGTATGACACCAGCATAAAGCCGTCTTGTTTTAGCCGGCAGCGTGCTGGAAGTTAAAGGAAGCGGAGAGGGAGAGTTGGGGTGGGGGTGGGGGGTGGATATTAGAGAGAGACTTTGAGTCCCAGGGAGCTGCAGGTGGAAAGGTTCCTCCTCTGTTTACCTGCAAATTCACCCTTCTGTGAAGATGCTGGTGATGATAGGACAAGAGATGAGCTCAGGGATCCTGTAAATATTAATGTCGTATCACAAGCGAGCCAAGTCCTAAACCTTTATTTTAGTTACACAGAACGTCGTGCAAACGACAAACCCGCAAACTGTCATTTATCATGCGTTAGCAGTTCTTACATTGACTTTCTGCTTTATGTGAAAGTTTAAAGCAAGATCGGGCAGCGTTTCAGTTCCGAGACCATATTGTGCTTTTTAAAGAAATCAAAGGGCCACAGTGCGATTTAGGTTTTTTTCAGAAGGTTAATCTGGAAAACATTCCCAAGCTTTTCTTTAATTTCCTACTTGGAGAAGTTGTAGCACAGCCAGCGAGATCCATCCAAATGTTGCTCCTCGATACCCTTTCGAAGAACAACGCATCGTTTCTATAAAGTGGCTCTTGTGACAAAATGTTGGTTAGCTTAAAATATGCGTAAAATGTTACGTGTTTGGTTTTTAGAGTCTTTATGATTCAGTCAGGAAACACAAACGCAAACAAGGCGAAAGAAAAGTCCTGGCCTTTCTTAGTCCATTCCATTTAGATGCTTAATAAGTTTAATAATGTGAATGTTTATGACACATTCACACTATTGTGATCCTTTTTATTTTTTATTTTTTGCTGTATGTTTTTCAGCATCTTTCTCGTTCCACAATTTTTGTGCTATTTCAACAAATCATTTATCAGCTCATTCAGGACAATCCTGCTATGACTTTTGGTATTGGTGCAGCTTTAGCTTTTTGAAATATTTAGCCTTTTCTGCCTTTTTTCCCCCACACAGAAAATGAATTGAGCTCATTTTCCATCCTTCAAATCTTTAGATGTGTTTACAACCTTTTACTGCTTCTTTCACATTTTGTTCTGGTTCAGCTTCTTTCAGCTTCCATGTGCAAATTTAAACTTTTTTTTCAGCTAATTTCAGCTGGGGTTTTTTTTTCAAATGTTTGTGATCCTTTTAGATTATTTCTGCTAACGACAACATTTTTTTGCTATTCTAACTTTTTCTGCTCCAGCCTATTTATGCAAGTTTAAGCTTTTCCTTATATTTCAGCTACTGTTAGCTGTTTTTATGCTAAATTTAAGCTTTTTTTTTGTACATTTCCACATTTTTGCACTCTTTTAAAATGTTTTCATCTTAATTCAGCAAATAGTTGCCCTCTCTACTTTAATTTAAGGTTCTTTCTGCTTTTTAGCTACTTTTCAGATTTTTTTTTTTTTTGCCAATTTCAGCTTTTTTTCAGATAAATTCCTTTTTTGTTGTTGCTCATTTCTGCTTCTTTCAGCCTAATTGGGCAAATTTGGGTGATTTATTTATGCCAATTTAAGCTTTTTTTTTTTTAACCTTTTCAGCTAGATTTTTTTAAAACATTTTTAGCTGGTTTCAGCTGGTTTCAGATAAATTCAAGTTTTTCGTGGTAATTTTTGCTACTTTCAGCCTAATTAACATCTTTATGCTCATTTCAACTTGTTATGTTCCTTTCAGCTTTTTTCTGCTAGTTTCAGCATTTTCTGCTCTTTCAGCTACTATTCAGCTTTTTTATGCTAATTTTATTTTTTCAGCAAATTCCATTTTTTTTAGCTCATTTCAGCTCTTTCGGCTTCCTTCTGGTAGTTTAAGCTTCTTTCTGCCTTTTCAGCTACTTTTCAGCTATTTTTTTGCTAATTTCCCAATTTTTGTGCTAATTTCTGCTGATTTAACCCTAATTAAGCAAATATGTGTTCTTTCTGCTTTCTTCTGCTAATTTAGGCTTGTTTTTCTATTTCGGCTACATTTCAGCATGTTTTTTTTTAATCTAATTTCAGCTGATTCTCTTCAACTTCTTCAGCAATTAGCATTCACACTGCACTTTCGCAGGACATGCAATGTCTCTTTAGACATGAAGTTTCATAAATAAAACAATTTGATAAACTTTATTTTCCATTTAAATGTAATAGCCATGTGGAAAATTTCCAAGGGCCACTTTTGGCCCTTAAATTGTATGCAGATTTTTTTTTTTTTTTTGGGTAAGGAGCCCTCAGGTGCCAGGCGTTAAAGTAAATGTAGTGGTGATTGAAAATGTGTTTTAGATAACAGTACGCACAGATTTGCTGTAACTCTGGTGTCTGTCTGCAGCCATGTTGGACGAGGGTCAGGCTAGACGAAAGGTAAAGTGCATCAAACCTCAGATTGTTCATCCACCTGGATTGAATCGATGCCACGGACTAAATCCAAAGAATAAAATCAGTGAATCTGCTCAACATGATCACTTCCAGGCTCTGCTTTAACCAGCAGTTAATGTATATTTTCTAGTTTCTCTCTTGTGAGGTATTAATGACCATAAACCTGCTGCCTAAACAGGAACCGGTCCACAAAAATGAACAGAACACCTGGAAGTGAAATTAATCAGGGAGTGCAAGTCTTAAAGTTTGAATTTAAATTAATTACAGAGTCAAAAAAATCAACGCTTTAAATACTTTGAATATCTTTAAAGCTGCATATATTTGACAGAACAAGCTGCAACTAAACGAACTACTGATGCTGTATCTCACATTAATAATCAACAGAGCTATCCAACAAAATTGGTAGTTTTTTGGTCTTTTTGTATTGCGTCTAATTTATTTGTGTGAGGAAGTGTGCTTTTTCAGTGTTTATTTACCTGTTTTGAGGTTTATTTTATGCTTATTGCTTATAAAGTTAGATTTCTGTACATTTTCCTGCTCGTCAGCCTTGGCCCCGCCCACTCCCACCTGTTCTCCATTCAGTCATTGTTCATCAGCTCACATTCAGCACTCTGCCTGTCGCAGTTTCAGTTAATTAAAAAAAAAAAAACGACTGCTGCCAACTTATTTTTATCATAGTTGTTACAACTGTGTGTAGTTTGCATACTTATAAATGGATAAAAATGTGTCTTGTTGTCATTTTATACTTTGTCGATCAAACACAGTCGGGGTCACAGGTCTCTGCTACTGCCACTGTGTGGATCAGAAGCCGAAAACCCTCCCAACACATCGGAGTTCTGCTTGTGGCTTCCAGGCCTGTTTGTCTTCCCCGAGGACAAACACCCCGACTCATCTGGGTTTTAAGATGTGCACACACTCATTTGGCCCTTCTAATGGATCGGCCAGTGTTGATGTTTTCTCATCACCTTTGTGTGAGGTTCCCAACTTGGTCACATCTGGGGCGAACGGGTCCTGGAGTTTGGTCTGCAAGTAGCTCCAAACAAACCGACAATGAGACCGCCACAGCTCTCAGGCCGCAAACATGTTTGTGCTGTCTTCAGCTGTGGCATTTAATCAGAGAAACAGCAGCAGCTAAAGGTTTGTTCTGTTACTGGGGACTGCCTATGAACATTAAATACTAAATTCCAGAAAAAAAATTCAAGATGGCTGCCAAAGCTACATTTAAATGTCTTTCACTCTGTGATTTTTACACATATAGAGCTGAAATTTGGTGTTACAGCTGAGAATGTTCAACATCACATACTGAATCCAAAAAAAATACAAAAAAAATAAGACTAATTCATTGATTTTTTTTTTTTTTGGTCAAATTTATCTAAAATTTGATGTGGTGGTAGCTGAGAGTGAACCTGAACACATAGTACTGTCTTTTTTTAATTTATTTTTTTATTAGCAGCAGTGTGACAGTCCCCGGAAGTTTTTTGTTTTTTTTTTTTTTTTTTTTTTTTTTTTTTGCTCATCTTCTTCGTATGTCAACGGTTCCGAAAAATTTCCGTTATATTTCCACAAGATAACAGTAGAAGAGACGTGCGACCCCAGCTCTGAAGCTGAAACATCTCTGAACTGATCGAACCATGCAATAAACAACTTTAACAATGTTCAGTCAGGTCATCTGGACGGGTCCTTTTTTTTTGTCGAGACGTTTTGTCCTACATCCAAAGGATTTCATCAGTCCGAGGAGCCAACGACAAACTCTGTCCCACAAACAACACATTCTCATAGTGGACCAACCAGTTTGCTGGTGATAAGATGGTTTCTGGGGCTCGTCCTCTCCCCTGTCGACTCCTCTGAGGCAGCCATACCCGAAGTGGTTCAAAACATCAAAGTTCATGCTCGATAATCCAGGTAAAGTTCAGTCGGGTCATCTGGATCTTGAGACGTTTGATCCTTCATCCAAAGGACTTCATCAATCCTTTGAAAATGTCCAGTTGATCTGACTGAATATTGTTGGATTTTTTTATGTGGATTATTGATCGAGAACTTTGATGAAACCTTAATAACCATCACACCATTTTTATCGATGACTGCTGTTTTTACCTTCCAAATGTAGCAAATTGGAAATCGTCTCGAGACCCCCACTTGGCCCTTAACGGCCCACAGCGGTGTCCCATCCCTAACTGTGAACTCAGATGCTCTGTGTAATCCGTTGAAATTAGCTTGATATGAAAAACACAAAGACACGGGGACCACAGATGGATAGTGGAGAAGTTCTTGCAGACAGCTGCTTGTGTGATGTAAGAGTAATGTTCAGATAAAGTGACGTAAAACTAAAATGTTTATTTCAACTCCTTGCAGGCAAGGCTTCCATTGAGGACCTGTATGTAAATGATCTAATAACTGGTACAGTCTGCATTTAATTTTACTGCTGTGATACATATGTGGTGCATCTTTCAGTTTAGTTGGACATACTGTTTTTATTAAAGGTAAAATCCATCTGAGTAAGCAGATCCTTAAAGCAGATGTTCACAGAGAGATGGAAGTACTATCTGTCTGAATAGCAGCTGTGGAAAATCATCGGGAAAGGGTTCTTTAGACTTCCGGGTACTGTACATTGTTCTCCTTCAAATACACACCAATGTTACTTATATTGTAAGCGTAAGAAAAGTCACTGTTAAAAATTTGGGACCATGTCAAAATCCAAGATGGCCACTGGC
>JARVGS010000761.1:24234312-24244468 GCA_031762315.1 Hypsolebias antenori | reverse complement strand
TTATTATTATTATTATTATTGCTATTATTATTGTTATTTTATATAATGTATTATTGTTATTTTTTATTATTTTCACATTGTTTTTTATTCATTATTATTATTTTAGCTATTATTTATTATTTTTATATAATTTATTTATTTATTTATGTCATTTATTTATTTATTTATTTCTTCTGTCCAGAGGAATTGACTTCACTTTGTTAGATTTTTCTACCTGGATTATTGAGCATGCATCAGGACAAATTGAGAGCTTTCGATTGAAACAAAAATGTTAATTTATGGGAATTAAGTGGAAATTATTGGTAAATTAAACAAACTGTTTCATGTCCAAACAGGAATATTATAATTTTGTTTTGTCAAATCCAAAAATTTGACCTAAAGTTTATAAAAGTAATAAGTCAGATTACCTCATTTGTGAATGGTGGCATCATTGGGTTACAACCAAATGAAATATGAACTTTTTTTTATATAGTGTATCTAAAAAAAAATAAATAAAACTCTGCACAAAAATGTGTTTCTGCAGCTGAAGAATCTGCTGTGTTCATGTTGAGCTAAATGTTGCCCTCTGCTGTTCACTTTGAATCGTTTGTCCTTCAGAGAACTGAGTGAAACTGCAACAAACAGTTTTTGGTTGTTGTCACTTTAGGGCCCACCTGGTCCGAGTGGTTTGAAAGGTGAGGGGGGAGACCCTGGTCCTCAGGTGAGTACGACTCTCAGCTGCCGCTCTCGGCCTCTCTGCAGGCTACATGCGGCTCTCATGTGGCTCTGAATGCTCTTCTTGTGTCTGTGCAGGGGCCCCGAGGCACCCAGGGCCCTCCGGGACAACCTGGCAAGTCCGGCAAACGGGTGAGTGAACTCGTTCACCTTTAATGCTCCTACTCGTGCGTCCGTTGTTTTTATTTGCGCTTATGCGCTCACTCCCTGAACGCTGAGAGGATTATTTTCACCTCGACAAAAATCTGCCTGATGGATACAGAAAGGCCCGAGCCGAGGCCAATCCGCGAATCGATATCCGCCCGAGCACCTAATCCGTCTGGAAATGCCCAAACAGGAGAAGTGGGCCGCAGTCAGTGTCACGGCGCAACAAGGCCAAACATTTTGACCTAAAAACACACACACACACACACACACAAAAAATAATAATAATGATGGAGGAAGTCTGGATTAACTCATGTATTGGTGATAAAACTGTTTCAGTTGAAAAACAGACAGAAAAAAAACATTAAGAAAAATAATATTGTTTTGTAATATTTAGCTAAAACTAATTGTCTTTTGTTCCTGGTAGTATGTGGGAAATTTAAATCAAAAAAAAAAAAAAACAGCATAATTCATTCCTCATTTGAAGTAAAATTCATGGGAGAAGAACTCTGATTGATGATCTAGTGATCTATGATCGATTATTCTGGTCTTGCTGTTTAAAAGCCACAGAATGATGCAGTAAAAATGATAAAACGTTTATAAATGCATTTTCTTTAATGTTACTTTTCTGACTACAAATGTATATAGTCTTTAGAGAGATGTTATTTTTTTTTTTTTTATGTATTTATTTAGTAATTTATGCTGTGCTGGATTTATTCTGATGATGTCACCTCTGCTGTTTCTGTAAATGTTCCCTGAAAAAAAAAAAAAAATCAGTCTGAAGCTGAGCAGGAGACGTTCAGAGAAACTAGCAGGTGCTAAGCGCCCTCCCTCAGTGCTGTGGATCGGTTCTATTGAAACACCATGAACAGTTAATATCTTACCTGTCTTACATACGATGAACATGGGGCGGGGTGGCTAAACATGTTAGCGCAAAAAGCTGCAGGACAGACCGAAGACAACAGCTAAAGTAGCATTAGCATCTGGACGTCTTTTTCAAAAGTAAGTTCTCAGAAAGTAAATTTAGAAATAGGACGATTCGAAAGCAAATGGGCTAAAAAGTATTTCTGTTCACTTTTGCCAAAAGCAGCCAGTTTCTATAATCTGTTGCTGCTTTTTGTTAATAAAGCGTGCTGCGTTGACTACGTGACGTATTTACATAAGATGGAGCTCAAACAGCAGCAGTAGCAGCTAGCTGGAGCACTTTGTGTAACGTGAGGCTGGTGACTTAAAATGAAAACGGCATTTGCATGAACTGTTATGCCTTCTGTTGTAAGAAGATGATGACAGTGGTCCTCTTTGGAACTTGTTCAAGTTGGATTAGTTGTTTTTATCTCCATAGTCAAACAAACTCCAAAAGTCCAGAGCAGATTGGATTAGATTAGCAGATTCATTACCATTTAAACTGAATTGTTGATGACATCTCTCTCTAAAATCCTGAACATTAGGGTTATGTTGACAATGTAATCTGTCCAGCCAGAGGGATCGTAGGGGTCCCCCCCACCCATGAGGACAGGCACCTGTACTGGCCAATAGATCATTTGATATCAGATTTTATTTATTTATTTATTTTTATTTTAGCAAACCTACAAGCTAACCCTAAAAGAAAAGAGTAAAGACAAACGTCACCATTTCTTCAAAAGTCCATAAAAAGATTCTGGTGTGATGAAGTTTGGGCACCGCTGGCCTGCTGGGCACGATGAAGTATTTAGTGTTTGTTAAATGTTTGTTGTTCTTAGGCCTGTCGCGATAAACAATAAATCAATTAATCGCACGATAAATGAAAATTATCAACCTCATTTTCATTTATAAAAAAAAAAAAAAAAAAAAATCACGTTTTTGGATCGTTAAAAGCAGCTAAGCTGAGAAACTAAGCTACAAGCTAAGCTAACAGGCCGTCCTCGGGGAAAAAAACTCCATCTTGTTGAAGCTCTGAAATTTGTGGTTAAAACTGTGCCTTCATGTAAAAAGTTATTTTTCTCTGCAAAAAGAAGCTGAGAACTTATTTACTGATTTTTTATTAAAAGCTTTGTGTGAAAAATGCTAAAGAGCTCAAACCACACCGAACATCCGCCATTTTGGGAACCAAAGAGAGACAGCCCATGTCACATCAAGGGGCCTCCCTCCCATTTTTCTTAAAGAGACACATTTATTCTTAAATTTGACAATAATTGCTAATTATTGTCAAATTTCAAACAATATTATCGTTTATCGCAATAATTTCTGAGACAATTAATCGCCCAGTACAATTTGTTATTGTGACAGGCCTAGTTGTTCTTGTTGGTAAATCTGCAAAAGCTGTTTTAAATTTGTCTAAAAGTTCTAGTTATACATAGTGTTGTCATGTGTTTGCCACACTGCCCAAAAACCATGGCCAGTTTCACGTTTTTGTTATTTTGCTGGAAATACTGGGATACTTTTCCTAAAGGTGCCCACCAGAAATGCTAGAGCTAGCTGCTGCTGCTGTTTACTTTTGGTAAATTCATAAAAATCTGAATATACAAGTTTTAAAATAGCATAAATGTGCTTGTATTGTTTGGATGAGCTGTTAGCTCAATATTCTGGTCAAAATAAAACCAGAGCTATTGTATCTACAGCAGGTAAGATATTTATTGTTAAAAACATTTCTTCTGAATCTCTCAATATCTTTCTTTATGGTTCCCCATCTGCCACCTCCTTGTAGAGAAACAGTTTTTAAAGCTGTTGCGTAATTAATAAATATATATTAGTGTTAAAATCCAGAATTGTAACAAAATAACATTCAAAATGAATAAAGTATAAGATAAAGGTAACAGAAAATAACATAAATTGTCTGAAACATGGGGTTTTCCCTTTAAGGTCCTCTGAGTTAATGTTTTCTATAATATGTGTGAACGTGCTGAAGTTTTAAAAGTTTAATTTTCGTTTAAGGGTCGCGCTGGTGCTGATGGAGCTCGAGGGATGCCTGGAGAGCCGGGTTCCAAGGTACAAATGCTGCTCTTCATGTAGATGAGCCACAGTGGCAGACGTAATGAAAACATGGCGTGACGGCACCTTCTGCTTTGTCCACAGGGTGACAGAGGCTTCGACGGGCTCCCCGGGCTGCCCGGTGAAAAAGGCCACAGGGTGAGTGAACATCAGCCGGAAAAAAAAGTTTTTAAACCAAACTGTTCCAAGAGATGGCGTGCACTCGTGTGCGCACGATACTCAGAGCGAGGAAAAATCTAGTTCAGCCATTTAAACAGTTCAAATGTAAAACAAACCTCCCAACAAGATTTACGTTACGCTGGCTTGGATGCTACAGTTTAATGAAGAGCCCCTGCATCCTGTTAGGGATGACTCTCAACTACTACCACGTCACATTTTAGCTCTTCATCTGCCAAAGTGAACAAGCTGTATCTATTTTTGTGTTTGTTATGGTCACTTTGCTGGTGCGGCCATCTTGAATTAAACTGAGAGTTTCACTGAATTATGTCCAGTGGTTCAGGAGATGTTTTGCTAACAGACAAACTAATCTGGCTCTAGCAATTAGGTACTGTAGTAGCAAATATCCTGTGAAGTCTGTTAGATGTTGTGTTAGGGATGACTTTCGGCTACTAACGTGCCAAACTTTAGCTTGTTATCTTAAATACTGACTGGGTTGTAGCTGTTCTGTGACTGCTAAGGTCAGCTAGCTGTGGCAGCCATCTTGAATTGAACAGGCTTTGGAAGTGATTAGTGTCTGAGACATCCATTAATCCATTCAGTGGTTCATGAATGTAGCAAAAGGCAAGCTGAAATTACAAAAGCTTAGCGAAAGCAGCAAAAACATAGCTAAATGTGTCCCAAAGTATAGTTCAAAGGTAAAAGTACAAACAGGCTAGCTAAAAGCTAAAAACAGCTCAATGTTTACTTAAAGCTAAAAGTAAGAAAAACCTAGCTTAAAATAGCAAAACATTATCTAAAGCTTGATGTAGCCAAAGGATTGCTAAAACGGCCAAAGCTTAGCTAAAGGCTAAAAACAGCAAAAACCTAGCTAAAAGTATCAAAAGGCTATAAAGTAAAGGTGTCAAATGTCTAGTTAATTGCCAGGAAGTAGCTAAAAGTAGCATAAGAAAACAAATGCTGAGCCAGTAACTGAAGCAGATTGTTCTCAAAGACTTGAAGAGATCTTTGTGTATTTTTATGAAATAAGAATCAGAATCAGAATACGCTTTATTATCATTTTACCAAAATACAGTGAGATTATGTTCGCACTGTCATCCGGAAGATGGCTGGAGTGCACGTTGCTGCTGCTCCTGAGTGTGGCACCTTATTCTTTAAGATAGGAAAAGGGGAAAAGGCCATGAGGAGAGGATAATGGTATTACAAAAAAGATCTCTTCACAACTTTAAAACATCAAAAAACTCTACCAGCAGCACGTTTATAAACACATTGCATATGTATTTGACCTCAAGGTGGTGAGATTTGTCCATAAAGCACTTCCAGATAGCGCCTTAGTCCTGTTAAGACATTGGTGTCAGCCGGTGCAGCTCTGAAAAGCGTTCATAGAAGTTTGCTGAGGGGGAGGGGCTTGTGATAGACAGAACTTTCTTAGTTTACACACATCCCAGGAGAAACTTGACAAGTCGGCTTGCTTCGAGGCCAAACCGGGGAATCAGATTCAGATAAGCCACAGTTGTTGATTTTTTTCAGGCAGACTGTTTTTTCCTCATCAGCCTAGAGTTCTGTTGGTACTTTTACACCAAAATGACCAGATGTGTGGGCATTCCACTGGTCCGTGCTTATTTGTTCCCTCCAAGGTCGTCCCCAACATGTTGGTGAGTCCCAGAAGCCGCAAGTGGCCTGTGATTCTCACAAGTCACTTCCATCTTATGGTTTAGCTCATAAATCAGCTGATTTTGAGTGCTCAAAGCACGAACCAAACCTTCAGACAGAGTTGGCAACTTTGCCATGGCCAAAACTGCTGCCGCCGTCTTCTTTAATAGCTGATCACATAGGTATCCATCGGTGCCAAAAAGTAGAAACCCTGCTATCATGATTCCAATATCTTCGGCGTCCTCCTGAGACAATATGGAAAGGCACATCAGATCCATAACGTACTGTGCCGTGTGCGTCTCTGCGGGGCATGAGGGTTTTCCAGCTTTGTTGAAAAAAAGTATTGATTGCGTTCAAAGTCCAGCCGACCAGTTCCATGACAGTAGTTTACATTTCAGAAGATGTATTGGAGCTCCTTTTTACACATCAGACAGAGAGCGAAAAAGCAGGAGGAGAGGGAAGAAAGGTGTCCGTCTTGCACGAGAGCGAGTGGTGAAAAACAAATAAATACTTGGAAAAAATACTTGACATTAAACAAAACAATTGAAAAGAACAGTCAAAATACCAATCCCCTGAATGAGCCGAACACTTTGATAAAACAAAAGGCTAAAATACCTGAAAGTGTGCAGAATTAGCTAGACTCAAAACAAAGTTGTACTTCTCCAATCTGAACAATTTCAGCCATAATGAGTCGATCAGCTAAAGATGAACTGAAACTGTGTTTGTGTTCTTCAGGGGGAGGTGGGACCAATGGGACCTCCGGGAGCCCCTGGAGAGGACGGGCAGAGAGTAAGTCCTCCTTGTTTCCTCTGATGAAGCTTCACCTGAGCGAGGCGAGGTTCTGACAGTCCTGCTGGAGCAGCTGAACCGAACCGGGGGCGGAGGAGAGTTTGGGTTCAACTCGCCCTCTCCTCCTGAACTCGGCTGAAACTAACCCTCTGGTTTATTTGATTTGTTCAAATCAAAGATGCTCTGAAGACTGTCCGTTAAGAGGAGTCACTCTGACTCGTTTTGTTTCCCACAGGGGGAGGACGGAGAGATCGGGCCCAGAGGACTGGCTGGAGAGAGTGTAAGGCTTTTATTTTGACGTTTTATTTTATTATACAATATAAACCTGTTGAGTCAACAATAATAAAGATTTTTACATAAATAAAAAACTGGGAGGATCAAACGCGATGCCATTTGTTTTCTTCACAGGGTCCTAGAGGTTTGCTGGGACCCCGCGGTTCTCCTGGACCCCCTGGAGTACCTGTGCGTACCACAACCTTCACCACCTGACATCTGACATCACTTCCTGTAAATAATACCACAAATGCTGACTCTCCGCTGCTCTTTCCTCCTCAGGGTGTGGCCGGCGTCGACGGACCTCCCGGTCCCAAAGGAAACATGGTACGAACCCGAGCTGCTCTCAGACCAGCTGAAATGTGTCTGAACGGATCTCCCGAGGCCAGGAAAGCTTCGGCTCCGTGACGGATCTGAGCAGACTTTATATTCAGCTCGTGTTCAAAATGCCTCCAGCATGCACAGATGTGAGGTCAAAGGTCATTCTGATGCCTGGGAGCAAGAGTTCTGCACTGTCCGAAGTCTCCCGAAAACCTTCAAAATAAAAGCTACAAACGGATTTGTTGACGGGAAAAATATTCTCAGCTTTTCTGCATTTTATTGTTTTGTTTTATTCAAGACTTAAAAAAAAATAACAACAGAAAACTGCAAAAAAGCAGCATGGGGGATGCCATCGACTCGGCTGAAATTGGCTAAATAAGCTAAAAGCAATCAAAACAAAAGTTAACTAGCAAAATAAAAGCTAAAAGCTAACATAAGAAAAGCTGAAAGCTACCTGATGTTAGCAGAGTAGCAGCTAAAAGCTAAAAATGAATCAAGTAAGCTGAAGTAGATTTGAAAGATTTTCAAATATTTGAAGAGTTTGTTCATTTGAGGATAAAAATTTAAATAAAGGTACATACTTTAAAAAAGTGTCAAAATAAGTAAAGTGAAGAAGTAGCCGAACGTTTCGATTGTTACAGAATTAAACAAAATTTTGAATTTTGGTGCAGATTCTCAGCAAAAATGCAGCATGGGGGATGACATCGACTCAGCCGAAATAATCTAACTAGCAAAATAAAAGCTAAAAGCTAACATAAGAAAAGCTGAAAACTACCTGATGTTAGCAGAATGGCAGCTAAAAGCTAAAAATGAATCAAAATGCTGAAGTAGATTTGAAAGATTTTTCAAATACTTGAAGAGTTTATTTCTGAGGCGAAAAAATGTAAATACAGATACATACTTTAAAAAAAAAGTGTCAAAATAAGTAAAGTGTTGAAGTAGCCGAACATTTTGATTTTAGCATAATTAAACTACATTTTGTATTTTAGTGCAGATTCTCAGTCATCCGAGACGACCGAGCTTTCTGTCTTGGTTTCCGAGGAGTTTTCTGAGTATTTCAGAGATCCGAGTTTTAATTTCAGCAATGAGATGCTCACAGCCGTCAGGAGGGAGGGAAGGGAGAGGGGTTTGCATGTGAGTTCAGCTCACGTTGCAGTTTTACAGCTCGGGGCTCCATTTAGTTCAGTTAGCACCTTCAGCTTCATGAAGCAGCGTCAGAACACAGAACGATTTGTCTCAGTTTGTTTTTACATCTATTTGTCTCAATTTTACAAGATTTGTTAAGATAAACGTAATTTTTACACCATTAAAGTACAACTATGAGTCCTGCTGACTGAAACCAGGTTCTGTTCAGACTAAAGCGCACGTTTGTCTTGTCGCAGGGACCTCAAGGAGAGCCCGGCCCACCTGGTCAGCAGGGAATCCCAGGAACTCAGGTGAACAAATGAAGCGGAGTTATTGTTTTTTATGTTGATGTAAAGAAATACTGTGTATAAAAAAACTGATTTCTGTTTGCGTTGACCTCAGAGGTCAGATTTATTCTTTAACTATTAACTTCTCGCTCATTTTCAACAATAAATTAACGCGCACTTAGAAATCATGCACAGAAACACATCCACAAACACACCACAGCATCTTCATGTGACATCAAGGCGGGGTTTGTGGTTGCCACGGCGACAGATGCTCATTGTCTTTCTTCACAGGGTCTTCCTGGTCCTCAAGGTCCGATCGGACCACCGGGAGAAAAAGTGAGCTCCTTAAATTAATTATTTATTTATGTATTTATTTATTGACACCAATGTGTCACTTCCTGTTTGGTTCTGTCGTGTGACCTTTGACCTCGTCGACGTGTTTCTGTCGTCTCTCAGGGACCTCTGGGCAGGTCGGGGTTACCTGGATTACCTGGAGCTGACGGCCCCCCGGTGAGTCTGAGCGTCTCGTCAATGCTGAAACTTCTGTCTTTTCTTTTTTAGTACTTCCCTCTTTCTTTCTCTCCTTCCTTTTGTCCTTTCTTTTTTAATTCCTTCCTGTCTTCATCCTTTCTTTCTTCTTTTTATTCCCTCTTTTTCCTTTTTATTTTTCTGTTTTTTTGTTTCCCTCCTTCTTTCTCTCCTGCTTATTTGTTTTTCTTCTATCCTTTGTCATTCTTTATTTTTCTTTTCCTCCTTTCCTTCCTTCCTACATTATTTTTTATTGTTCCCTCTGTTTTCATTACTTCCTTTTTCCATTCCCTCATTTCTTCCTTTACATTTTCCTTCCTTCTATTTGTTTTTATTTCTTACTTCATTACAGTATTCTGTTTTTCCTTCCTTCTTAATTTTTCCCTTACTTCCTGAATTTCATCTTTTTTCTGATTTTTTTTTCCTTTCTTTTTCACGCCATCTTTATTTTTTCTTTCTGTTCTTTATGCAGTTTTATGGTTTCGTTCCTTGATCATCTTTCTGTACCTTTGCTCATATTCATTCATTCCTAAACATTCCCGCACGATTCATGAATTAAAGAGATATTCTGATCATTTAACCCATGACTTCCAGTCAGCTCCAGGCTCTCAGCTGACCTGGGGTCAGTGGATGTTCTGATTCACAGCCACCTCAGCGTCACGTTACAAACGCCAGGTGTTCACAGGTGAAAAACTCCTGATGGACACGTCCAAGACGCTGCTAGTTTTACTTTAGTAAACAGGTTTTTTTTTTTGTCTGAATTAGTGGAACTATCCCTTTTGTGTCATTCACAGTGATGAAGCTGAACTTTTATCTGACGTGTTTTTCCTCCCACAGGGTCATCCTGGGAAGGAGGGTCCAGCTGGAGAGAAAGGTGCACAGGTGGGTGCACGTTCATAAAAACAGGACAAAAGAACCAAAATGTCCAACCATTATCTTCGGGTCATAGGGGTCACTGGTGTCACTGGTGTCCATATCCAGCAGTCACTGTGTGAGAGGCGGGGGACACCCTGCACATGTCTCCAGTCCATCACAGGGACACAGAGACAAACAAGACAAACAACATTCACTCTCTCACTCACACCTAGGGACAATTCAGAGTTGCCAATCAGATTAACGTGCATGTTTTTAGTCTGTGGGAGGAAACTGGAGTACCCGGAGAAAACCCACGCATGCACGGAGAGAACATGCAAACTCCA
>JARVGS010000761.1:24186127-24198245 GCA_031762315.1 Hypsolebias antenori | reverse complement strand
GATCACTTGATGGTTCCGAGCCCGACACTGTCCCTGCTTGTTGTTGTCCGACTCCACATGTGAAACCTCCAGGCGCCTGTCTGCGGCTGCCTGTGGGCTCCTGCTCGCGTATGACTGCCTGGTTAGCTCGCCACTCACCACCACCACTCTTTTAGGGGGCGGATATTTTTTTAAGGGTAGACGCCGAAATGCTACTTGAAGAGGCAGCTCGTATGCTCGTAAGTGGCTGTTGTGTTTAAAATGAGTGTTTATGTAATTAGTTTCAGTTTACATATCCAATATACGTTTTATTCTTTCAAGGCAGTCGTATTTGTTCATAACTTTATTATTGGTAAGCCTGAGAGTTACCGGATCCAAGCAAACAGTTACCAGAAAGCACCCTGTCAAAATAAGAGAGTTCCCGAATCCTGTTCCAGCAGGATCTGGCTCAAATTAAGCCCTCATTACTGGTAACCATTGGCCAACCCCTGGCTCTGTCTTTGCTATGCTGGTGGATAAAATGTCCCCCTCCACTCGCCATAATCTGCCGCTCTGCGCTGACAAGCAATAAGAAACTACCTCTGTTCTTCTACAGTGTAACTCCTACCCCACTAGAATATCTTGTACCAAAAACATTAAAGTTTTCTCTCATTTCCTGTTTTATTCAGTCCAGAAAAACACTCATCTCAAAAACTAAAATATTCACTATTCAAGTCGCGATGGGGGACATCAGCGTGGCGCTTGTTGTTTATGTGAAAGGGGCGGGACTTAAAACTTTCATTAGAGGGAGGCGGTCCCGTTTCTGCTTCAACTTCCATGTTCCGGTCAGATGTCTGTGTTTATGGAGTCTGAGCTGCCCCTTTAATGAAGAGAGTTTCCATCAACAAAACAAGACAAAGTAATGATTCACCCAGAGTTCCTGGTCTCTCAATGGCTTCAAGAACCTCCGCTGGAGATGAAGACAGACACAGAAACTCCTCCTTGCTCACTTTCATTGGATCTGCAGGCCATGCTTCAGCGCCTGCGATAATTACACCTCTCGCCTCTGTTCAGACACAACATCCATCTCCGATTACCTCCTCTCCGTGCCAAGTAAATAAATAAAATAAAATCAATGCTGCTTTTTTAAACTGTCGGATCTACATTTCATGTGATTCATGTCTGAGGACAGAGTTTAAGGTAATTTAAAAAGCAGATTAGGATAATGTGGAGCTGTGATGATGTTGTGCTGCGCCATGATTGAGATCTAATGACGGCGGACCTTTCCACTGCTGTCAGTTTATTTGTAATTATCAGTTTATTAGTATTCGGCCTTTCAGTCCTGTCTTCGGAAGCTTAGCGCAGAGTTTGGGGTGATTGTCTTAATGAAATTACACAGAGTGCTGCTCATCATTCCTCGGTGCTATTGTTTCTCAGCGGGATTGGATTCTATGGACTTTTAATTGAGAGTAATTCGCTGCCTACTGCAGCCCCATTAATTACGTGGACTGACCCCCCCCTCCAACAGTCTGTTCCTCATCAAGCACGTATACCACATCACATAATTAGTGCCATCTTTACACAGATGTTGCTCAGCAGCCAGAGACAATGCCCTCCAAAATGAATAACCTGTCTTTCCATGAATTAATGCATATTCCACAACCTTCCAGTCTGATTATTTTATGATGATAAAAGACACACACACTTATTCTTGTATGTACGTGTGTATGATGAGCCCTAATGAAACTTTTGGTGGTCTGATTTTTGTTTCTCAAGTGAAGCCGTAGAAAGCCAACCACAACTTTCTCATCAAGCCAAAAACTGGCAGAAACATCGAACAACACGAGGTTCTGCTCATTTACCAGACACTAAACTGGTTTCTGGCGCCACAGAGGAGGCACTTTGGGCAAAATGAAATAAGAATAACTAGAGCAAGTGCATTTCCTGCAAAAATCCAAATGTGAATGCTTATTGCATTATAACTTGCTGAAAAACAGCTGAAATTAGCTAAAAACATGCTTAAATGTAGCTGCAAAAAAAGCCCAAGTTAGCAGAAAGAACACATATTTGCTGAATTTGGTTTAGATTAGGAGAAATGGGCACAAAAATAAATAAAGCTAAAATTTGCAACAACAAAATTGCTGAAAAATAGCTGAAAATGCCAAAAGAAGCTTAAACTACCAAAGGAAGTGGAAAGAGATGAAATGAGCTCCAAACTGTGGAGTTAGCTGAAAAGGCTAAAATTAGCATAAAAGCTAAATAGTAGCTGAAATAGTAGAAAAAGCTGAAACTAGCAGAAAAAGCTGAAAGGAGCATAAGCTAAAATGGTCAGAAAGATGTTATTTAAGCTGAAAGTAGCATGGATTACTACAAGAAACTTGAATTTATCTGAAAACAGCAAAAATTTGCTAAAATGTAAAAAAAAAGTAGCTGAAAAGGTAGAACAAACTTAAATAAGCAGAAGAAAGCAGAAATATTACATTTGAATTACCCTCAACCCCCAGTTGTGCTGAAAGAAGCAACAATTAGCACATAAAAGTAGAAATGATCTGAAAAAAGTACAAAGTAGAACTTACCAAACAGCTAAAAAATAGCTAAAGAAGCAGAAAGAAGATTAATTTAGCAGAAGGAAGTTCAGCGATAACAATTTTGACCAATAAAGCTGAAAGAAGCTGAAATTAGCACAAAAAGTGAAAATTATCTGGAAAAAAATTGTAATGAGCAAAAACACCTGCTGAAAAGTAGCTTAAAAAGCAAAAGAAGCTGAAATTACAAAAAGGAAGTGGAGAGAGCACATTTTTGCTTAATTAGGCTGAAAAAGTTTAAAAGAGTGCAAAAAAATGTGGAATTAGATTTTAAAAAAAGCTAGAATTAGCATTTAGAAACATTACCTAAATAGTAACTGAAATAGCAGAAAAAGCTGAAATTTGCAGAAATAACCAGAAAGGAGCTGAAATTAGCAGAAATAAGTTAGAAGAAGCACAAAAATGTAGTTAGAAAGAAGCTGAAAGGAGCACAAAACAGCTGAAAGTAGCTGAAAATGGTTTAAACTTGCAGAAGGAAGCTGAAAGCAGCTGAAGCAGAACCAAATGTGAAAGGAGCAGTAATAGGCTGTAAAAATGAGCTCAATTCATTTTCTATGAGAATGAAACGGCAGAAAAGGCTAAATATTTCAAAACGCTAAAGTTGCATCAACACCAACCGTCATAGCAGGAACAGCTGAACGTTTTGATTTATGATTTGTTGTAATAGCTTGAAAACTGCGGGGCGAGAATCACATTGAAAACCGTACGGAAGAAAAATGGGTTGCAGTAGAGTGAACGCTTCATAGACTGTTTTTAAAAGGAGATTGTTGCGTCTGAGGTGTGGAGGTCACACACCGACCATACAAGATCTGTTGTGCTCAAAAACAAGCACATACCTGCTGATGTGACAACAAATTATAGAAGCTGCTGGTTATTCATGCAGCAGCTTCTTGGAGCTAACCTTGTTTCCTTGTGTTGCCTTCAGGGCCTTCCTGGACCTCCAGGTGAAAAGGGAGAGAACGGTGACGTTGGACCCATGGTAGGTGACACACCTGCTGCTTTAAGTAATTAAAGCTTCGGTAAATGATTGTAAGAAAATAACTTTGTGTGTTTTCAGGGCCCTCCTGGTCCCCCTGGTCCCAGAGGTCCCCAGGGTCCGAGCGGAGCTGATGTACGTACGGTCTGAGTAGAAACTAATTCAAGACTTTCTGTCATCGTTTGCCTGAAAACACAACTCCAGTTCCAAAAATGACAGAACATAAATACTAACAACAAATGATGCAAATTTTAAAATCATTATTTTATTCACAGTAGTGCAATTATTCAAATGAGAAAAAACATATATTTAGTTTTATTGTAGCATCACATCCTAAAAACATCTGGATTAGGGGGATGTTTGTCCCGTAGAAGACCTAAAGAGGCCAGGTTCAGGTTTTTTTTTAAAGGACCTGACGAGACCACGTTTTAGAGGTTTTGGAGAACCTGAATAGACCAGCTTTTGGCAGTTTTCAAGGACCTGAAGAGACCAGGTTTTGGAGGACCTGACAAAACAGATTTTGGAGGTTTTGGAGGACCAGAAGATACCAATTTTTTGGAGGTTTTAAAAGACCTGAAGAGACCAGATTTTGGAGGTTTTGGAGAACCCGAAGAGACCAGTTATTGGCAGTTTTCAAGGACCTGAAGAGACCAGGTTTTGGCGGACCTGAAAAATCAGGTTTTGGAGGACCAGAAGAGACCAATTTTTGTAGGTTTTAAAGGACACGGAGATACCAGGTTTAGGAGGTTTTAAAGGACTTGCAAAGATCAGTTTTTGGAGGTTTTAAAGGACATGCAGAGAACAGGTTTTGGAGGTTTTAAAGGACTTGAAAAGATCAGTTTTTGGAGTTTTCAGAGGGACTGTTGTCCCATTCTCATGCGATGGAGGATTCCAGCTGTTCAACAGTCCTGGATTTTTGCTGGATGGGAGCAGACATTCTAAAACCTGAGCTCTTCTGCACTGATGGTGCCTTATCAGCTGTGTAAGCTGCCCAGGTCAGTGGTACTAATGCACCCCCATACCACCAGAGAGGCAGGATTTTGAACTGTGTGCTGATAACAGGGTGGATGGTCCCTCTCCTCTTTAGTACGGACGACTTGGTGTTCGTGGTTTCAGTTCTGAACTTCGCCTCGGTCCATCAGAAAGGAGCTCTGCTCTGATCTGATCTGTGGAAGAGTTCCTGAGCCCATGCAATGATGTCCAGAACAGAACCAGACCTGGTTTTAATTCAGGACCCTTGAGGGACCGATGCACGACGATAACCCTCAGCCTCATCCTTTGAGCTCAGAGATTTTCACAGATTCTTCTAATCTGTTGATGAGACTATGAGCTGCACATGTTGGATATTCCAAAGTCTTTCATTGAGGAACTTTATTCTGAAAATGTTCCATAACTTTTAGACGGTTCTCGTCAGACTGCTGAACCTCTGCCCATCTCCAGTCCATCACAGGGCCACATACAACCATTCACTCTCTCACTCACACCTGGAGACAATTTAGAGTTACCCATCAGCCTAACATGCATGTTTTTGGTCTGTGGGAGGAAACCCATGCATGAAAACTCCACTCGGAAAGTCCACCAACTGGGATCTGAACCAGCAACCTTCTTGCTGAGAGGCTACAGCTCTGAACCACCATGCTGCCCAGTAGAAACACCATTTGGAGCAATTTAATTTGACAATAATTAAGTGTTTTCATAGTGCAAGCAGCCTCAGCTTCATTATCACCCCCCCCAGGCTGCTGAACCACTGAACTCAAAGACGTGACTTTCCTTTCAGGCTGCGTACGACACAAAGTTAATTACATCTTTAGTGCTTTCCCACACCCCAGGGTCAGGAAGCCCGTCTCCCTGGCAGTGATGAAGGATGACTCATCTTCCTCTTTGTGTTCCACTGCAGGGTCCACAAGGTCCTCCTGGTGGTGTTGGTCCCATGGGGTCTGTGGGTGAGAAGGTGAGTCAACATGTCCTCTCAGGGTGGTTTCATTCATGCAGGCTTGAAGCTAATAATGGAAGTTTAATCCTTTGAGTTTGTTTAAATTATTTTTCTTTACCATGGCTGGTAAGTTTTGAACAAGAATAAAAACATATGTAGCCGCAATAACTTTAATTCTAAAGTTTACGGCTACAAGTTTATCTGCTCCGACGCTTACATTTATTTAACCACAGGGAGAGCAAGGTGAAGCGGGAAACCCGGGACCACCTGGAGAGCCTGGAACTGGGGTAAGAAGCTCATTTTTTTGTTTCTAAATTAACGTTTAGCAGGAGTTGTGTTTTTATTTTAGCTCTAAGCTTTAGCGTCGTTTTACTTTTGCGTTCCTCTAAGGCTGGTTGGGTTTATTTTAGCAGCAGGAGAGCTGATGTGATCTGCAGAACATTTATTTGG
Source organism: Hypsolebias antenori (assembly GCA_031762315.1). Classification (NCBI taxonomy): domain Eukaryota; kingdom Metazoa; phylum Chordata; class Actinopteri; order Cyprinodontiformes; family Rivulidae; genus Hypsolebias; species Hypsolebias antenori. The sequence continues at coordinate 24,192,343 of JARVGS010000761.1, read as the reverse complement.
AGGTTCTTCCAGCTAGAACATTGTGAATGGCAGAACAGAGATCCAGCGCTGCTGTGTGTCCGTTAGTGATACTCTCAGATCCTCCCAGCATTCATTCAACCTTTATTTATACAGGTTAGTTCCCACTGAGCCTCGAGGACTCATTTACAAGAGAGACCTGTTACATACAAACAAAAGTAGAAAAGGAAAAGAGAAAACGCGAAGAAAGGGGAGGTAAAAAAAAAAAAATCATATCTTGCACTGTGTCCTGCACAGTGTGAAAGTTGCAAAAAAAAAGACCTTGCACATAAACAGCAACATACTGATGACATCATAATACATTTATGTATGAGGAGGCCAACGAGGGCAGTGAGTTGTCCATAAAGACTGCCAGAAAGTTCCATAGTCCTGATAAAGATGGCACAGTGTCTATCAGCCAGCTCAACTCTGACACAGATCCACAGACGTACTCGGGAGTGGAGCGATAGGGGGTGGGGGCGGAGCTTCTCATTCACATAAACAACCAGGAGAAGTTGAGATAGCTGGCCAGTTCAAGGCCAAGTGGGGAAGCCAAATTCAGATAACACAATTATTTTGGGTCAGGCAGCCTCTGCTTGAATGTCCACGTCTGCCGTCATAGTACGTCTCACTGGTGATTCCAAACAACCAAATTTTGTGGTCACACCGCCGGACCAAGCTTGTAGCCTTCTCCAAGGTCGATTCCTTCCCACCAGTGAGTCCCAGGAGCCGCAGGAACTGTTGTCTTCTGAATTTGTCGATATGCCTGATAACCGCCAACACCGAAAAGCAGAAATCCGGTTATCGTAAATCCAATTATGTACACGTCTTGTAAGTCCTCAACAGACAATACAGACAGACACACCATCTTCCACTGGCCCCAGGAATCCATTGTGTATCCAGCTGTGAGTGTCCCTTCAGGGCATGAGGGCTGTCCTTCGCCCTGTCTTCTCGTTGAGAAAATATTGTCAAGTTTGTTGAGAGACCAGTTGACCAGATCCATAATTTACAATTTGAAGGATATGTAGTGAGGCTCCGATAGGAATCACAAGACAAAGAGCAAAGCAGGAGGGAGGCAGGAGCAGGGTGGAGAAGCATCCGTCCTCGTCGAGAGCAAGCAGGAAGTGCATGGCTCCTCTGCTGAGCCTCTTATCTTCAGAAGTAAACCACGAGGACAATATGTCTGCAACGTTCTCACGCATCAAATCATCAACTAAAGCTAAGACGAAGCCCCCATTTCAAATCCACTCAGGTGTTTATTGGCATTTATCTTGAAGTCAGACAGAAATAAATGAAAAAAAATTATGTTTTATTTGATTTTACTGAACTCCATCATGAATGCTTCTGGCTTTAATAAGATACAATAAGCAAAGCCAAGAAGTAGATCATTCAGTCAAACTTTATCTATAAAGCACCTTTAACATGTTAGATTGTAACAAAAACACGATTTACAGTCAATAATAAGGAAGCATCAGAGACATGTATTAAAAACTCAAAATATTTAAATCATACAACCATGAAATCTAAGAGGAAATAAACAAATACATGGAACTGTACATCGGCCCTCCAAATGAATTAGGATCTGGATGTTTTTAACCATTGATATTCAATAAAAATAGTAAATACATAAAGCATAAACAGAAATCTAAATATTCCCTTTAACTAAATGATTAATGGAGTTTATTGCTATAAACTAATTAAACTAAATTAAACTAATTGCTTCATGATAATAAGTCTGCAACAGAAATGTGGGACTCTCCAGTCAGTCAGGTTTTAATTACAATTATGGGTTATTAACAGTTAAACCTTTATTTTACGAGTCTCTGCTTTTTTATTTTGCATTAAAAAAAATCTGCTTTTATGTAAGGAGTCAGCGAAGGGGTTTACTTATCTTCAACCACAGTAATCATAAATAAAAACTTATATTTTAGGCAGTATTTCACGACTCATCCTTTTAACTGTAAACGTTGTGCAAGTATTCATAATTTGTGCTTTTATCTGTTAATCGTTGTAAATAGCTTATTGTTGTGTTTTTGAAAAGCACATACATTGAAGTACTGGGTCTGTAGTTTTTATGTTTCAAATAATTAAACTAAGATTTTAGATTCTGGTGCATTAACCTAAACCAGTGGTTCCCAACCCTGGTCCCTGAGGAACACCATCCTGCATGTTTTAGTTGTTTCCCTGCTTTGACACACCTGATTTGAATGAATAGATGATTAACAGGCTTCTACAGAACTTGATGAAGTAATTCAATCACTGAATCAGGTGTGCTGGAACAGGGAAACAACTAAAAATATGCAGGATGGTGTTCCTCAAGGACCATGGTTGGGACCACTGAAATGCTAAGCTCCCGCAGCATATCCCATGCTTATAAAATATTAATTTTTTTTTTTTTTTTTTTGCATTGAAAATGTTCATTACACAGCTGACTGGTGCAACATTCAAAGACAATCAGGACAGTCTCCTCTGAAACCAGACTTGCCGCCCTGAATTCTTGTTTTTTAAAACAGAACTGCTCAGCTTTATGTCGGGTTCTGTCCATCGTTGACTTCTGAGAAACTCTGCCTCTTGAGATGCTGACATAAAAAATTCCACCCACCTCTGTCTCGCACCTCATCACTACAGGGTCCTAAAGGTGAGCGAGGAGAAAAAGGAGAGGCTGGCCCCCCTGGAGCTGCTGGACCTGCTGGAGCCAAAGGACCCCCTGGAGATGACGGTCCAAAGGGAAACCCCGTAAGTCCAACAAACATGGTAGAAATCTGTAAAAGGAGCTTCTCAAATGCTCAGACACATCCAGCTTTCAGGGAAATTATGCCCCAGCAGCAGCTCCTCAAACCTTCTTTTACTTCACTGTCTCTCTTTGCAGGGTCCTGTTGGGTTCCCTGGAGACCCAGGCCCTCCCGGAGAGCCAGGTGTTGCTGTAAGTATGAGTCTTACTACAGGTCTTTGCACAGGAGAGCATGTAGGGTTTTGTTTTGTGGAGTAAACGGTCATTGAGTTTTTTTAAGCTGCTCGTCACTCTTTTGCAGGGAACTGATGGAGAACCAGGGGAGAAAGGAGATGATGGGGAAGCTGGTCAACCAGTAAGTTCTTGGTTTTTGTTATTAATATTCAGGCTGAAGAAATGACCGCATTAGTTTATTTTGTTTACTCTACATAGTTCTCAAACGTTTTAGCTTCTGACCCCAAAAATAACAACGGCAAGGAGTCGCAACCTCAAATATCCTCGATCGAACAACACAAACTTTACTTCAAAAGTAAATAAATAGGGTGATAATGACAACACAAATACTGTATCTTAAACTCAAAATATGCAATTTTTAAAATAGTTTCTGTTTTTGTCTTTTGTAAATTACAGTATTATTATGATATTAGAAATATTTTAATGAATTTGAAAATTAGCTCAGGACCCCCAACTTGATGTGAATCACTGCTCTGCATTTTCTATTTAATAGGCCCTTTTTTTTTTTTATAACATACCAGCTTTAACTAATCAGTTTCTTACAATAAAGGAATAATTAAGACTGTTATTTTTATATGGTTGTTATTTTGATGCTACAGTAGTTTTGTAAAGTCTAAAAATGCATAAATTTGTAAAATTTCACCGTAAAAGTAATTAAAAATTTTTAACTTTTACATCTGTCAAAAACATTACGCAAATCCATTCAACATTTTAAACTTTCAGCCATAACATATTCAGCCACGCCCCCTGTAAATCTCTAACATTCAGCCTCACCCCTTGTAAATTCTAATATTCAGCCACACACCCTATAAATTGCAGTATTCAGCCACACCCCCTGTAAATTGCAGTATTCAGCCACACCCCCTGTAAATTCTAACATTCAGCCACACCCACATTCAGCCACACCCCTTGTAAATTCTAATATTCAGCCACACACCCTATAAATTGCAGTATTCAGCCACACCCCTTGTAAATTCCAACATTCAGCCACACCCTCTGTAAATTCTAACATTCAGCCACACCCCTTGTAATTCTAACATTCAGCCACACCCCCTGTAAAATTCTGTATGTCAGTCACGTCCCCTGCTACAATTTAAATATTAAGTTCCGCCTCCTTCTTTGATTGACACTTGTAAAAAATGACTCCACTCATTTATCTTATTAAGACATACAAAATAAGTCAAGAACCTGTAGTTCAAACCCTTTTGGAAGTCGGCCTTTTTATATTAAAAGCATCATAATACATGCCGGAGCATTCAAATTTAATTACCTGTGTTCTACGTTTAAACATTTATTTTTTCCAAGTCTGTAAAAAAAAAAAAAAAAAAAAAAAAACTACAAATCTGTTGTTCACTGCTGTTTGATAAAAAAAAAAATACTTTAAGATTCTTTATCTAAAACTTGAAACAAAACCAATTGTAATGTGCCTGTGCAGTGCCAGTGCCTTGCAAATCACAGCTTTTATTTCAAATAAAATAATAAACCCACATTACTGCCAAAACAAAACACACAGTCTTATCTTTAAACAGAACTTCTGTTCTTGTTTATAAAACCTGGTTTTATCCTTAAAATCTGTGAAGAATGGCTCAAAGTGCTGGCACTGCAGGGAAGTAATTTATCAAAACACGAGTTTGTTTGACTCCTAGCCCTTTATTCAGACAAGTTTAACAGAGATTCGGTGCTGTGGGCTGCACTGACATCATCGCTTGTTTGCTTGTTTTCAGGGACCTCCGGGTCCATCCGGAGAGGCTGGTCCACCTGGTCCACCTGGCAAGAGGGTAAGTCTGAAGTCCTCGGAGCCTGTTCACATTGTTGCACCTCAAGAAATCATCCCAGTTTCACCTGAAGCTGGCCCCAATTCAGTTTTTTGATGCGCAAGTTCTTTTTCTTAATAAGTGAGCTGCTCACATTGTAACGTTAACTCTTCAGCTAATGATTTAGCCCCGGCTGGCACCAGCTTCTTTACTTCTGGCAGTAAATCTACTGAGATTCATTTTCATTAAAAGCAGAGCAGTGAGAACAAAGTGAGAGATTTGAGGTCGAGGTGCTGCTCTGTCTGTGAAGCAGATTGAAACTCATGAAAATCATGAATTATGTTTAGTCTTTAGTAGGAAATGAAAATATTTACTGAAAGGAAGAGAAACAAGCTGAAATAATTTGTTGTAAGTTGCAGTTTTTGTCTGTTGGTGAGTGTTGGGCGTTTGATCCCTGGCTGCCTGACAGGCTGCAGCAAAACAAAATGCAAACGTGAGAAAGTTGTTAAAAGGCTAAAAAAGAAGATATAGCCTTAAAAACCCAACTGCAGCTTTAATCCTGGATATTTATGGGTATGGTGAGTTTGTAATGTTTAAAGATTAGAATTAAAAGGAGTGGAAAAAAAGCTTTAGCTAAAAACCCAGCGTCAACACTGAGCTCTGAATTTACTGAACTTTACTGATGTAGCTAAAACTGATCATTGCTAAAAAAAAAAAAAAAAAAAAAAAAAATTTTTAAACAAACAAACAAAAAAATGGAGCACTAGCTAAAAAGGAGCAGAAGGTTGTATAAAAATAGAAAAGGACTAGATAAAAGCAGCAAAGGATACCTTAAAGATAAATGGAACAAAACAGTAGCTACAAGTAGCGATGGGTTAGCTAAACGTAAGAAAGTTCTAGTTAACCTACCGTATAAGTTGCAAAAAGCTAGCTAAGCTAAAGTATATAAAATGTAGGTAAATGTTTAAAAAGGCTTGGTAGAAGCTAAAAGTAGCAAAATTAGAAAAAGTTTATCTAAAATCCAAAAGCAACAAAGGCTGGCTTAAAGCTACTCTACATGGAACAAAACAGTTGCTGAAGGTAGCAATAGGTCAGTTAAAAGTATAAAATGTCTAGTTAAACGTTGTAAAAAGATACCGTATTGTTCACTATAAGTTGGGGGTGGGGGGGTTGCATAATTTGCATGCCTTGTGACTTATAGGCCAAAGCAACATATTTATGTTTTTTCCCCATATTTATAAGCCAGTTTTTGGCTGAAATATACAACCAGAACATACAACCATACAATACAAAATACAACCAGAACAACTGCAGTCTCTGGAGGATCAGGTAGTCACTTTCTTAAATGGCAAAGACATTGACATTAAACATGATGACATTTCCATCTGTTACACACTGCCAAATAGAGCTGACAAAAATAGAGCTGACAAAAATAAACCATCAATAGTCGTCAGATTCATTGGAAGGAAACAGAGAAACAGGGTAATGATGCAGGCAAAG
>JARVGS010000761.1:24163706-24177472 GCA_031762315.1 Hypsolebias antenori | reverse complement strand
AATAGCAATTGAATGCGCTGTCGCCCCCTGTGGTCACAGAATATGATAGGTCACAGAATTTGGTGTAACACCGGTAACCAATCGTACCTGTCCTAACAGACAGAGGAAGTTGAACCAACATCACTTCTGTTTGATCGTCTTGTTCAAGTTGATTTATTTATTCACCAAGGCAGACATAAAGAACGCAACGCACCCAGATCCATCGTTGTGTTCCTGAAGTGTTTGGCTCCGGTGAATTTCAAATTAATCTGACGAACCACAGAAAACATGTCAGTGGGCGGCTGATCCGGTGAGGGAGGGAAGGGGTGGGGGGGTTGAGGTTCGTTCTCCGTTTTGTCTTTTTCTTTTTGTTGTTTTATGTTCAAAGAAAAATAAATAAATAAATAAAATACTTTGATTATTTTTTTAAATCTGACAAACCAGAACAAAAGGAGTCAGATCCAGACTGGTCTGACATCCCAACTCTAAGAGAGCACTCGACCCATCCTGGCGGCAAAGAGTTTTATTTTATTTTAGTTTATTGTTTATTTGACATATTCAGGTCCACACAAGGTCAACAATGCAATGAAATGCTCAGGATGAGAAGAACCGTCTCGAAACGCCCCCCCAAAAAAATAAATGTATGTAACAAGAGTAAAACACAACACAGTGAAAAAGAGACAGAGCATCAACAGGGTCCAAAAGAAATATGGTAAACAACGTGGTGGAATAAAACGGTGCAAGTAGGATAAATCAGTACAAACAAGTACCTCCCACGTAGTAACACTGATTAAATGCACACGCAATAAATCTGTGCGTGCAGGTCATCCAGTCTTCCTCAGAGCGTGAACCCCTGAAAGCAGAACCTGGGGGAGAGCGGGTGTGCTGCGTCTCTGGCTGCTGCACAAAACACCAACGCCCTTCTCGCTCTGTGTTTTCCTCTTACGACACCCCTGTAGTTATATAATTGATGTTTGAAGTAAAAAGTTCTGATTTGTGTGTTTTAAGCCTGTGCCGTACCGCAGCACGATCCCAGGAGGGATGTACCCCAAGAGAACCATCGTCATCAGAGGCATGGTTCCTTATGGAGCCACCAGGTGTGTGTTGGTCGGTGCGAGCGCCGCAGCCGCTGCGTCGAACGAGAACTAACACACCTTGAGTTGCAGAATGGGGATCAACTTGGTGGTAAGCCGGACCCGAGACATCGCCTTCCACATGAACCCGAGGGTGAAGGAAGGCGTGGTGGTGAGGAACAACAGGACCGGAGGGACATGGGGCGCTGAGGACCGAGAGCTCTGCGTGAACCCCTTCATGGAGGGACAGTACTTTGATGTAGGAAACTTCCCACACGTTTATCTTATATTTGAATACTTCATCCACAACAATACTTATTACAGCCGGTGGTGGGCAGCAGGTGTAAATACCAGTGACCAGGTGCAAAACCAGTTCGTATGTAACTGGTATGTAGCAGTTAAACTCCTGGTACTTGCCTACTATGTATCAAGTATCAATGACATAGGGGTTTTATAACAAAGTAATATGTACCATGTATTTACCAGGTACAGCTGTTTAGCACCATGACCACAGCCTGTAAGTACTAAGTAACAGGCGTGTCACAGATACTTACTGTAGTTAACTGGTTCATACCAGGAACTTACCAGGTACGCAGCCGATGTATCTAGTAAAGTATCTGGTATGTAGCAATAACACTCCTAGTACTTACCTATCAGGTATATACGATGACCAGGCTGTATTATGAATAAAAAGTACCCTGTAAGCACCTGGTTTGTACCAGATAAGTAACAGGTACTCAACTCCTAAATACAAGGTAACTAATATCAGGTACTTGTTACCCTGTTCTTGTATACCTTATACTGTACTTAGTGGCCAAGTAGTGGGTAGGAAACTATATGTACCAGTAAATTACAAGGTATATAACCAGTATCTGAGTACTTTGTTAAGTAACAGAGATGCAGCTTGTGTGTACCTACTATGTACCTGATTATGTACCTGAAACAAAGCAATTATTGTATTTTCCGGCGTATAAGTCGCACCTTTTTTCCTAATTTGCATGCCCTGCGACTTAGACCCCGAAGCGACTTATTTATGGATTTTTTCCCCCATATTTTTAGACCAATTTTTGGCTTAGAAACGACCGTTTCCATTCATTCTGACTGGAAATCATCTGTGCGCATGGCAGTCTCCAGCAGCAGGGACATTTCCGTGTTTATTTTTATTAAAGCTCATCTGACAACGTTCAATTAAATAAAGAAATAACAGGAAAAGTAAGGAAAAAACAAAAATAAGAAAGAATTCAGCTCAGCACATGTTTTTAGCAAACAAATTTATTTTTTTTAGGTGTTCATCTGGTTACGGGTACTACATAAAAAAAACACGCCCCTCAGCTCCGAGGAAGCATTTATTAAGGAAAAATTCAGCTCAGACACACTTTTACTATAATTTTCAGCAAACAAATAATAGTTTTTAAGTGTTAATCTTGTTAACTCCTATTATGCGTCAGCGGTGACGCATAGGTGCGACTTATACAGAGATGCGACATGTTTATGGATTTTTCCAAATTATTGGACAAAATTGGACAATGCGACTTACACGGCGGTGCGACTTATACGCCGGAAAATATGGTAGTTTAAGTTGGACGATAAACAGCAAGCTAACAGCTAGTCCTAGCGCAGTAAAGACTAAGTGGATAACTGTGTGACTCAGTGCTTTTAGAAATCGATTTTAGAAATCATTACATCGGTGCTGTTTTGGAAAACAAGGTTATTTAGGTGGAATACTTTAAACGTCACATAGCAGCCTTAGATTCTGATGGCGCCATTTCTAGCAGGAACTTTTCTATTTTATTTATTTTTTGCCTAAAACAACCAATGAAACGTCAAATTAACTTTAGTATAAAAATGTGAACAAGAGCATTTGCATGAAGCAATGCAAATTTTGAGACAGCAAAATCTCTCGGATTACCGTATTTGCCGGCATATAAGTCGCACCTTTTTGTTCTCGAAATGTCAGCCATTCCGATTCTTTTGCCATCTAAGCTATTTTTCTTTAATGATTCATTTGGAATTTCACAAATATTTATGTAAAATAGTGAGAATTTTTTTACAAGCCGGTGCACTTCCTGCAGAAGTATCATAACACTTCTGCTTAAAATAATGTTTTTCTGCCACTTAAATATGGTTGGGTCCCGAAGGTAACAGGTCCTCCCTCCCAGCTCCTCCTGGGAGACCCCATCATAGGCCAGAGAGGAGACATAATCCCTCCAATGAGTTCTGGGTCTCCATTGGGAGGCACCCTGGAGACATCTCAATCAAAAGCTCAACAGCACAGCCAAAATAATGTAATATGGAATTAACAACAACGTACAACTTTATAAATGCTTAATCCACTTTGATCTCGCTCAGACTAGTCATTAGCCTGCCTTAACTGGTCAGAATTAAACTATTTCTCCAAAATGAGGTCCTTGACTGAACTATCTAATGTACAACAGGTAAGATATTGCCTGTTCATTTAAAAGATCTGAACTATCCTTTTTCTTGCCTGTTCCAATGAAATCAGATTGTGATTTATTGGAAACGGAGAAGAGTTTTGCTTCAAGAGAAAAGATAAAAATTGAAATAGATTTTTTTTTATTGTTGCTTCTGTCTGATCCCTCCGCTCCAATAAGCAGCTGTGTTGAAAGTAGTTAAAAGCTCCGGGCTTTATAAAGGATCGATGGCGGCCTTCATCCGTCTTTAAATCAAACGGACTGAGTGGTTTGCTCTGCGGGCCCTCGCTCGGTGTTAAAGTGAAGTGCCGGCTGGAGGTTTATCTTCATGAAATCATAATGGACTTTCCTGTCAGTTTGCTTCTTTATCTTTTAAAGGCAGGATTAAGGGTCTTGTTTGTGATTTATTTTCTAACAGAAACAAAGAAATAATGACTAATCCGTTTATGTGACAGGGTGTGAGCGGAGCTGCCGGGCCTCTTGGACCCCCAGGCCCCCCTGGTTTACCTGTAAGGCTCATCGTCACTCGTTTCAGTCTGTTATTTTATCATTTTGTTAAAATAAAATAACCGTTTGCCACATTGCTGTTTCATTTCTAATGCAGGGTCCTCAAGGTCCCAAAGGAACCAAAGGGTCATCTGTAAGCTGAACTTTATTTTTTCTGTTCTATTTATGATCAAAGCTTGGTTTAGCTCAGATAAAACTTTTCTACTTGGGGTTTTCAGGGTCCTGCTGGTCCAAAAGGAGACACGGGTTCAATGGGTCCTCCTGGTCCTCCTGTGAGTATTTAAGGCTGTTTTCTTGTTACTTAAAGTTTTGTACCAGGTGGAAATGAGTTGTCTGGTCTCAAATTAGGGCCCACCAGGTGAGGTGATCCAGCCCCTCCCCATTCAGTCGCCTAAGAAGACAAAGCGCTCCAGCGACGTGCAAGCAGACATGGCTGCCACCTTCATGGATTACGGCATGGAGGACATCTTTGGCTCACTCAACAACCTCAAACAGGACATCGAGCGTATGAAATACCCCATGGGGACGCAAAACAACCCGGCCAGGACCTGCAAAGACCTGCAGCTCTGCCACCCCGAGTTCCCCGATGGTGAGTCGAACCCCGGCAGAGGTTCAACAGAGCCAGACTGTTAACGTTTTTCTTCTTTTTTCAGGATTAATTGTAGGTTCCTAGTGGTAAATCAGACATTTGGATTAGATTTAAATCCAGTTTGCAGCGTTTTCAGTGGACATTGTTCTGGGTTCTCCTCAGGCGAGTACTGGATCGATCCAAACCAAGGCTGCTCAGGAGATTCCTTCAAAGTCTACTGCAACTTCACTGCTGGGGGGGAAACTTGCATCTATCCTGACAAGAAGTCCAACGGAGTGAGTGCTCTTAGGTTTTTGCTCACAGCAATGAGTTCCCTGTCACCTTCAGATATTTAGCTCACATTAGTGGTATGATTCAGGTGACAAGATAAAAAAAAAAACTGAAAAATTAAATAAATTACAAACAACTCAAAGGTAGACTACTAAAATATAGTTGTTAAAGCTAAAAAATAATAATAAAAAGCCAAATAGAAACAAAAAGCAAAAAATTACCAGCTAAAAAAAGAAAAAGTAGCTAATTACTAGCTACAAGCTAAAAGTACTAGCTAAAAATGCAAGAGTAGCAAAAGGCTGGCTAAAACCTAAAACTAAAGATACTAAAAGCTAAAAAAGAGGAATAGCTAAAACCTAAAAAAAAAGATGCTAGTTAAAAGCTACAAAAAGCAAAACACTAGAGAAAAGCAAAAGCAGCTAAATGTTACCTATAAAGTAAATACAATAAATATCTATAAACTATAAGTAGCAAAATGCTACATAAAATGTCTAAAGGATGGCTAGAAGCTAACAGTATGACAAACCTAACTACTTTGTAAAATTCAACACTATCAAAGGGCTAGCTAACAGCTAAAAGTAGCAAGATGCTAAAAGCTAACAGCAAAGGCTAGCTAAAACCCCAAAGAAACTAAATACTAGCTGAAAACTAAACATAGCAAAAAAAAAAACTAAAAGCTTCAAAATAGCTTAAAACTAAAAGCAATGTTTGAAGATAGAAACAGAATTTGAAGTGCTTTCTAATTAGTTACTATTAGGAAAAATATTGAAAATTTTAAAACATAACTAAAATAGTATACGGAAAAATAAACAGGAAAACAAAACCCAACCAATCAAAACAAATACCGCATTTGATATAAGGAAGTTCTGAAGATTAATAAAATTAATGTGCATCTTAAAAAGTTAGATTGTTCCTTTCAGGTTGTTTTATACAACTATTGTGTTTTGTGAATAATTCATAAATGTATTCAATTATAGCTCATTAATTCTGTTTCCACAGGTCAGAATCTCCTCCTGGCCCAAAGAAGTTGCAGGTTCATGGTTCAGCGAATTTAAACGTGGCCAAATTGTAAGTTTTCCTCCCGTTTCTTACCAAACAAACTCCTTTTCTCTTTTTCCTGCGTTCTCCGATTTACAAATGGTTGTATAAGTGTTCACCGCCTTTGCTTTGAAGCCACATAACGTGAAGTTCAGTTTTATTTCTGTAGCGTGTTAAAAACAGACTACAAAGTATGTCCAACGTGATTTACAGTTCAGTCAAAAAGACAAAACATTGATATTAGCAGTAAAATGTGATAAATGTTAAAGGAACAAAGCTCAAATGAATCACAGAAACTGACTGTATGTGTTTCTCGCAACAAACGTTGCCCCACATGTGAACTGGTTTTGTTGTTTGTCAGACAAAGGAACTTCAAAAACTTTTCAAATTCAACTTTTCAAAGGAAAAAAAGAACAGAATGCACAGAATGGACTTTTGATCAGTAGAGGGAATCATTTTATGATGACATACATTTTCATCTTAATTGCTTTATTTGTGAATTACCATTCAGCTACAATATTAAAATGCCACGTTCCTGATACAACCCTCCCAGTGTTATCTGTTATAGAAAAATATTCTTTATTTTACTCAAAAAGAGCCACACTCCACGCCAGGAGAACATTTTTTTTACTGGTATTTACTTTCAAGGTTAGATTTTCAGGACAGGTTACATAAATATACATAAAGTACACACATGAAGTCCAGTCACGAGTATCTGCCCTGAGCCACTTTCTCAGCTTGCTTTTATAACTTGATCAGTTCAGTCAAGTTCACAGAACATGGAGGTGTTTGACGGGGGATGTAAAGGTCATGGATGTTTCACTTACTAATGTCAAATTGATGTAGAACCATGTATGTGAAGACAAGCAAGTCTTTCTGTCTACTCAGAGAGGAGCCTGATAACTGGAAACTGATAGCTGATACTCTGATGCCTTCAAGACATGTGACGTGTCTTCTGATTTTCCTTGCGTGACTATTTATTTAATGAGTTGATGATAGATTAAATTATCCTATAGCGTCCTTGGCTGCCAGATGCCAGATTTTAGTGACAACAAAACATATCAAGATTTTTGTCAGTGAGAAAACTAAAGGTTGACACTGAAGGGGTGATTTATAACTGTCAAATTCAAAATTGTTTAATTCTTGCATGCAGTCAGAAACAAAAGAAAACTAGGATAAACAGTGATTCTTACACATTTTGATTGGTTTTGGTATAGATACATACAAATTAAAGTTAGTATTTTTTACAATTTTAAACCTTTGTTTTCTTACTGTTCATGTTTTGAAACAAGCCGACAAATAAAAAGGTAAAATGTGCTCATATTACCTAACCTTCTCACTTTTTCTTCCAGTTTTCATATGCTGATGTAGATGGAAACTCTATAAACATGGTGCAGATGACCTTCCTCAGACTACTGACGGCCTCAGCCAGGCAAAACTTCACCTACAGCTGCCACCAGTCCGTGGCATGGTATGACGACTCCACCAACAGCTACGATAAGGCGCTAAGATTCTTGGGCGCCAACGATGAGGAGATGTCTCGCGACAATAACCCTTACATTAAAGCCATCTTAGATGGATGTTCGGTAAGTTCTTTCCAAAGACACAGTTATTTCTGCACAATTTGAATGGATTCTGTTTAACTACAGCATTTTCCACCAAAATCATTTTAGTTGTATTGATTTGGGTTTCTTCTGAATAGACTAAGACCAACAATAATTCTGAAATGAAAATATATATTCACTGACAAAAAAAAAAAAGATATACACCAAGAATAAAAGGTCTGTTTTGGATGTTGGTCGCAAATGACCAGAACAGGCAATGGAGGGTATAAATGATGGCATTAGGATAGAGTTAGACTGTAATCAGGCAATCACAGGAGCATTGAGAATCGGTCAAAGATTCCTCAACAAGCAGTTGAAGGAGTTTTATGGGAGTCACATTACAGGTTTTAATGAGACCAAGTGGTTGTATCATAGGACATTGTGTCACATTGGCATATGGGTGGAACCGATACAGTATACATAAGGATATCCAAGTCACCCAAGACCGACTGTGCAAGCAATGATTGCAGTGATGTGTCAATCATTACAGGACCTCATGCCATCTGAGCCAGCCATCTGGACGCAGGTTTCGGACTTCTTACTGCGCTTTACGTGTAACAAGGAGACATAGATAATGACAACCACACCTCCAGTTACCTGTCAAGCGTTCTTGTAGTCAGCTCACTGCTCCACCATCAAACAGTACTGCATGGATATACAGAGCAAATCCAATCCACATTGTCCAATCTCCTTTGATCCATCTCCAGGATATGCAATAGAATGTGCCATACCTACACGTTGTGTCCATCCTTTATGCCTACCAACCCCTACTTTAAGAGTCTATCTTCCTACCCACCGACTATGAGACTCAACCTACAGTATCAGTAACATTGAAAACTTACTTTGTTGTGGTGTGGTTCTTGCTAGTGAAAATACTGTTACAGATGTGCCATGGGTAGAGGACAAGTATTGTGAATATTGTGGAAAGGGACAGCAGTGTTACTTCTGGCATCATGGTGTAGGGAGTCATAGGGAATGACTTCAGTTTACCTTTGGTAGTGATTCAAGAAACCCTGATGGTCCTACACCTTCTGAGTCAGCACCCTGGTACAATCGGTCAAAACATGACTGTTTCATGTTGAGGTTCACCTGGGACCATCAAGGGCCCCAAACTTGTCTGACCCAATGTCAAGTTGTCGACTATTGATTGACTAAATTTCAAAGTCCCAGTGAAATAAAACTAAAACAAGACAGGACAAGAAACAAAACCCCAAAGCTAATATTAAGGATTGAAAATTGAGAAATAGACAATGGACAAATACTGGGTATGACGGTAATGATCAACTGAGTAATCATGTACACTGAACGTAACAATGGCCGTGGAAATACAATAAAAAGCTGCAATTATGGGGTTGGAAGCACCACGTAATACAGTGTGACCTATCAAGTGCTAATTCTGTCTTATGTCTTATGTATGGTATCGATGAGGGATCTTTGACTGACTCTCAGATGCTCTGATAACTGACTGATTACACTATCATGCCACCGAGATGCCACCACCTATATGCCATGCATGACCAAATTATGTTTAAGCATAAAGAATCACAAGAAATGCAAACAGTACAAATAAATATTACCCAAACAACACAAAAAGACTCAAAACCATAACTTGGTTCACTTTGAATAACGGCTTCTATCCAAGCTCAAGGGGCTGCCACGACCTATAGATATGAGACCATAAATGTGTTCTGTATCTCTATCATGTAGTCTTTATGGCACATATTTTGTTTCATTTCTATCACTTTGTGTGCTTAACTTTGACAAGTTAATTTATTTTCTGTTTGATAGTAAGCTTTGTTTGTACCCGTCTCTCTCTCTCATTGCAGACAAGGAAGGGCTATGGAAAGACTGTGATGGAGATTAATACTCCCAAAATCGATCAGGTTCCAATCATGGATGTCATGTTGACTGACTTTGGGGACCCTAACCAAAAGTTTGGGTTTGAAGTTGGACCTGTCTGCTTCCTTGGCTAAAAAAAAAAGTAAAACGTAAAACAAAAAAGGACTTGATGAGGACAGCAAAGAACGTCAAGTCAAGACATTCTGGGTGCCACCAAACCCCACTTTTAGCCCCCCCTCCCTCACTCTTTTCTATGCCACATGCAAGTTTTGAATAAGAGATGGTGTAACAAACTTTCCATGTATGTATCTTAGGAAAACCCTTGTTGCCCTCATAGGGCTTGAACCACATGACTTAACAGCGTTATGGAACAAAGGTGAAGGGCGTTGGAGTGCGTGGCAGAGGAGGAAGAGGAGGGGGGGAGTTGGAGGTAACCATGAGAGGATGGGGGGGGGAGGGTCTAGATCTCTTCATTAAATTCTACAGGTGCTGTATGAAAATGACTACAATGGTGCTCGATCAAAACACACAAAAAGTTTATTGTGGTGCTAAAAAAGAAGGTGATTTTTTTTAAATAATTATTAAAATAAATGTAATTAATATTTTGTACAAGGCTTTTGTTTCCAAATCCACTCTCAAAACTTGCATGTCTGCTTTGGGTCTTTTATTTCACTGTCGGTTCAAACAGTCAGAGTTAAAACTTGATTAAATCAAACCGGTTTTATACCTCTGCTTGGTTGACTTTTCCCAAAATTTTGTATAAATGCCATGAAGCAAATAAAAGAGCGTTCAATTTAATTTTAACTGCTAAATCAGACCATGAGGCCTTTGTATATACTGATAGCTCAACCCTTGGCGTTATGTTATTTCCTGACTGCAGGTGAAACTCCGCATCACACGGCAACATTTCCCACTAAGTGTTGCAATCCTGTGCTCGTGGAAGACAATTACACCCATTTTCTTTTATTTAAATCTGTTTGTTGTTTTCCAACAGGCTTTCATTTTGGTTGTATACCTCAAACCTTTAAGATGAAAAGATGCTTAGCCCTGTATATACCCTGGTTAAAAAAAATGAATTTCTATATTTTAGGGTGGGGGTTGTTTTTAAAGAGCGAAACACGGTAACTGTTAGACATCCACTGTTCGGATCCTTCTGTGAATGCAATGAGAAGCCCTCGTGGTGACCCGTTTTTGTAACTAAAGTGAGAAAATGTTTTATTGTGCTGTTGTTTTTTTTTTTTTTTTTTTTAGTTCATTTAAATATTAAAAACTGGATTCAAAACAACTGTGAGATGTATGTGTCAATGATGTGTCAAGTATCTGCAATAGAGCTAAACATGTTCACGTCAAATGCTTTAAAATAATGTTACATTTATTGGGCTGGTGCAATTTCAATCTCAAAACCAATAAAGCACACTTTTCACTTCATCTTTCTTTCTTTTCTTTCTTTATTTCATCAAAAAATATATAAAAAGGTAAATATTTCCACCAAAATAAAAGCTTATCCAGTCATGTCCCTATGTTTACATGCAAATTTGGAATTTAATACATACTTAAATACCCATATACATGGATACTTGCAGCATGCTCTATATATGCAGACATGCATGCATGGCTACGTATACTACACATACATAAATACAATCTCATATAAACAACTGATCAAAGCTCAATATATAAACACAGAGATTAACAAATTAACTGCTGGAATGACGTCATTTTGTCTCATTTGTTTTTTATACACACCTCAAATTGTGCAAAAGTTTTCTTTTGCTTAATGATGTAATCTAAGCCACTCCACAAACTGGTATGCACATGCTTTTAGGAGTGCTGCGAACACAGGGCTGCTTTAAATTACATTTTCCTCTCAGTTTGTACCTTCCCTCTTTGTTCTTAAATAAGGTTTGAATATTCTTTGGAAGCATATTATTTTTAGCTTGGAACATCAGCTGTGCAGTTTTAAATTGTACCAATTCCAACAATTTCATAAGCTGTGCTTTTAAAAAAGGTGATTGGTGTGTTCACGATACCAAACATTGCGTCCCATTCTTATTCCTTTTTTTTTTTTGCAATATGCATATGTTTTGTAGAAAACTTTTGTATGTATTATTACCACAAACTTCAAAATAGTATGTGGCAGTAACAGAGTGTAATAAAGAGTATGCAAAGATTTAATGTTCAATATACTGTATATACCTTGTTTTTCATTAATGGTTTTAGCCATGGGGAAAGCCATAGCCAAACACAAGTGTTTAATATGGGATTTCCAATTAAGCTTGTAGTCCAAAATCACACCCAGAAACTTTTTTTTCAAACACAATCAATGAATACATTATTTATCTTCAGTTTTATTTGTATCAATTTTTAAATTTCCAAACAACATAAAAATGTGGATTTAGATCAATTTAAAGATAATTTGTTTCTATCAAACCAACATTTAAGTTTATTAATTTATTTTCCAACAACCTTCAATAGCTGCTTTAAGTCCTCACCAGAACAAAAAAATTGTTATATCATCTACAAACATGACTAAATTAAATATACTTACCACTCCACATGTCATTAATAAACAAACAATTTGGGACCCAGTACTGAGCCTTGTGGGACATCAGAGTTAATAGTCAAACATGCAGATTTTTTTTTTCATTCAACCTTTATTTAGATCCCATTGAGCCTCGGGGACTCATTTACATTACAAGACAGACCTGATTTTAACAAATAGTGATGACAACAATAGACAAAATAATAATAATGATAAATTAATTTACCAATTTGCACAAATTGCCGTCTGTTATCAAGATAACTTCTTAACCAGTTATTTGCTTCCCCTCTCACTCCATACTTTTCCATTTTATGTAGCAGTATTTTATGGCATCAAATGCCTTTTACACATCAATGAATTTACCCACTACATAGAAACTTGAAAAATGTATTTTTCCCCACATGGCTAGAAAAATACGTTATTTAAATGCCCTTGAATCAGCTGTGAACGTGAATCTTTAACACACGGTCATCCACTGGATTTTTTTTCTCATTCAGATTAAAATAAAACTGTGAGGCTCATTACACACGGAGGACATAAAGGTTTTGACGAACGGGCTGAACTCTTCCGCACAGATCCTGCCATGTTTTAAACATTTCCACTTGTTCCTTTATGAAAATCTTTTAAACACAGCCTTAATTGAATTATGGCCTGGGAAGAGTACGTGGACATTTTCACTCTCATTGAATTACTCCAATTAAGGCTACAGAGCAGAGAGGCTGAGAAAACGGACATTTTATGCTTTGCTTATCGGTATCCTGATGCATGCTCTGGTTATCGGTGTATTGGTGAGGAAAAACTGATGAGCACAGCAACGGTGTGTGGAAATTATACGAGCTAAGACCCATTCATACAGTGGGTACAGATGGTAATTTTTATTTTCATATTTTAATGCAGCTACTCCTTCATTGGTTAAAACACAAAATGGGAATAAAACTAAGTTACTGTATTCATGCAGGGAAGTGTGTATATTGTATATTTTTCCTTATTGAGGAGATGGTTTTGCTGCTTTAAGCATTTACACTTGAACCCAAGACTTATTTACAAATTAGGACAGTTTAGTAAATTTACATTGAATATTTTGACAAACCGAAAAGCTAATAGCCTAATTTGGTTTACAAACAGACAATTAGCTTCACTATATTAAAAATTGCTGATTATAATAATCTGCCCCTCATGTATCACACATAGATGCTTGATCATGCTACCATCTACAGGTTCTATAATACGGTGAATGTTTATGATGTATTCACTATTGAGATCCATTTATCTTCCATACATTTTATGGCGTCTTTCTTGTCTCGCAGTTTTCAAGCTGTTTGAACAAATCATAAATCAACTCATTCAGGAGAAGGGTTATGATTTTAGGTATTGGTGCAACTTTAGCTTTTTAAAATATTTGGACTTTTCTGCCATTTTTCCCCCCTCAAACAAAATGAACTGAGCTCTTTTTACATCCTTCAGATGTTTGGATCTGTTTAGAACCTTTTACTGCTCCTGTCACATTTTGTTCTAGTTCAGCTTCTTTTAGCTTCCTTGTGCAAATTAACTTGTTTTCAGCTACTTTCAGCTGCTTTTTTTTTTCCAGCTGTTTTGTGCTCCTTTCAGATTCTTTTGGCTAATTTCAACTTGTTATGCTCCTTTCAGCTTATTTCTGCAAGTTTCAGCTTTTTCTACTATTTCAGCTATTTAACGGTTTATACTATTTTTAGCTTTTTAAACTAATTCCACATTTTCTGCACTAATTTCCAACTTTTTTCAGCATAACTCAGTTCCTTCTGGTAATTTAAGCTTTCTTCTGTTTTTTTATTTATTTATTTTGCTAATTTTCAGCTGTTTTGTCCCCCCCCCCCCCACACACACACATACATACACACACTTTTTTGTGCTAAT